>JBCFYV010001001.1:37838749-38001249 GCA_039000515.1 Timema cristinae
CCTTGCGGCACACTTTGCCGTGAGTCCTTGCGGCACACTGCATATGCAAGTTGGCAGCACTACGAGAGACTGATTTGCACATGCTCAGAGAATTCTCTCATTTGAACATAAAATTCGTGTTTGTCATTTATTCGATCCCTTTAATTGATTTTCCGTGGAAGAAATGATATGATTATAATTAATTATTACACTATTTGATTCTATAGCCAAAGTTTCGAAGAAAATAAGTATAGTATAGGTTTTAAACATTAATTTCTTATTTCTTAAAAAGATAACACGATTGGAACTAATTTTAACTTTATCTCCATCAAGTATAAAATAACGTCCATAATTATGGCTGAGCGTGTAGTGAACCTCGTGGCCCACGCTTTGAGAACCACTAGTCTACAGCTTTGCTCCTGAGATATAATGGATTGCCAATGACTGGCAGGTCTGGGCTTGAATCTGAGCTAGGTCTATTGAGGTTTATTTTCAAACTATTTTTAACTATTTTGTCAGTCAAATGTGGACAGGTTTAATCTGAGTTCTACCTTCATCTTTCTAACCGTCTTCGTGTGGGAATAAGAATAGCCTGGCGGGTAGTAGTAGAATGCAAAGACCAGAAAAAAATATTTAAAGATCTGTCACTAGTTTATCTTTTAAACGTCAATACAAGCTATTCTGATTGATAATATTGTGATCAATTTATTAATGAAACGTATATTTTAACTTAATCAAATACATTTAAAATAAAATTATATGCTCCTACTTTCTTTACAATTTCACGTCAGTGTGTCGGCTATTACCAATCCTACTTTATTAATGTGAATGTTAAACACTACAAGCATATCCCACCCAGTAGGTTAACTTACTATTCAATGACAAGGAGACTAGCCCAATTAAACTAGGAAACAATTTCAATAATTCCAGAAATCCAAAGTCGAGATTCTCAGATGTAGTATATAGTCAGATATGCTACCAACTTTATTCTTATTTGTTTTTCATCAATGCATTTGGATTAGACACACATGCACTAATTACACTTGTCTGTTAGGAATGAGGAGGGTTTAACCAGATGAACTGTACGGGAATTTGCGTTTAGACAGAGTTTGGAAAGCCATTTTGGAAAAACTACTATCAGTACACTCGACCGAGATTCGAACCTCAATCTCCCGTCATCGACAGTCTAGACTACTGCGAAAGTAGCGCCTTAGACCATGATACCCCGAAGCGTGTTATGATTTTTTTGTGACTGCCTAGTTGACTTATTTCTATTTTCTGATATTTTTTGCTATATTTACGTGACAGAACACGATTTATTAATACCGCTCTTTTCTGAAAAGCAAAGAAAAATATTGACATTATTACTGTCTATATGAGGAAGGGGAAGATTATAAATTAGAAAGGATCTTTGTTTAATAAAAAGAAAAAAGAAAATGTCTGTAGTTTATAAAGAAATCCTTACGGCTAGGAGACAGAAAACTGGGCGTAATCACGACAAAGGAATGTTTTGCGTGTCTAAGAATCCTCCATCACAAACAACGGCAGTATAGTGCCTATATTATTTCTTCGTTGCGGATTTTTTTTATTTTATCAACAATGGAGACTTTCATTTTTTTTAGAGATGAGCGATCCGTATCTTCAATTTCTTCAGGAAGTGGTATAAATTGATGAAATTCTTGTTTGCATTTATTAAATTGTATGCCTTTAATGAGGAATGGGAGAAATTTCCTTAGGAATGAATGTTTAAATTAGAGGTTTTAGTTTGCAAGAATACGAGATATAGACAGAGCCAATAGCAATAGCTTTTGAAATTTTAATTATTTTTTCATTTTTCTTTTTATCTCATACGATTTCTGTATATACAAGGATACATGTTTTCACGAGTTTAGATTCTCGTACACAACTCCTAAGCTGCAGCAATCAAGTCACATGATTGATGACCTAATGATGATTAAGTCATTATAATGCTGTATCCTGGGTACATTTTTAATATCAGTGCTTCAGGAAGTAGCCAAAAATGGTAGCTTCTACGAAAACCTTATTTTCCTAACGAATCTTCAGTTTTTTATTCTTTATTTTTATCACCGGGGAAAACCTTGATTTGTTGGAATATATTTACCCTTATTAAAAATAATAGCTCATTTTGTAAATAAAATCTTATTTTGATTAAAATAGTAAATCAACTTTTACTTTTTATTTGTACGGTGCAATGATTAGAAAATTATAGTAAAAACGTATAATTATCTAAACAAAACAATTTTAGCAGGACAGAAATGTATATAAAAATTTTATTATTTTTTCTTCTTTATTATTGAATGTTTACCTCTGATCACAAAATGGCCATTCTATTTCTGTAAACCATCTATCTCTCACACACTCCCTCTCACAATCTTGCTGCTATCACACAAACTTATTCACACATTCACACCTCAATCAATCTTTTACATACATTCTTTAATTAAATAATTATTTCCTGGCTGGGGAAACATGATTGTAAGGGTTATTGGAATATTTGCGTTCAAATAAACAGTATTGACCATAGTTTGCAAATAAAATATTAAGGCTTAATCTACCAACGTTGTGTTATTTTATTGGTTAGGGCTTAACATAAGGTTAAGTGATAACAACAATAGTCAATTTTATGAGAATATTTTCTGACATTTTATTTTATGCATGAATATATATTAAAGACTATACAAATTTTTATAATCATGTTTTGGTACGTATTATAATTTCAAGAATTGATAAAATGATCTTGAAATGTATTTGGATAGTAATTTTATTTGTTTGAATTTTGGGTTTCAGTGTTAACTTTTCAAATAGTATCACAATACCAATAAGTTAATGTATGTGTCTGGCTACCGCTTAGTTTAAAGTGTGAGTTATAATATTTCAAAGTAATCTTTTGTGTACCCCAATTATCTTCTCACACACTCTCTTCTCTCTCAAATCTTGTTCTAACGCACAAACTTTTTCACACATACATACTCTCAAACACTCTTTCTGACATACACTTTCTTTCACACTGACTCTCACATACTTTCTCTTCTCACTTTACTCACAAAACACTCTCTATCTCTCACACACATACATAATTATAAACACACTTTTTTCACACAAATTATCTTCAACTACACTTTATTTCACACACACTCTTTCACACACACTTTGTTTCACACACACTCTCTTTCACACAAACGCAATTTCACATAGGCTCTCTTTCACACACTCTCACACACACTCATATTCTCTTTCCCACTCTCTCTAAATTTATCTCTCACTGCTCTCTAACTCACAATTTCTCTCACACATATACTCTCTTTTTCCCACTATATATCTTTCACACACTCACTAGCTCATTATCACTCTCTCCCACTAACTTTCCCACACTCATTTATATTACTAACAATTTCAATCTCACGCTCACTCACACAGTTACAAAATCACACTCATAAACTCACCATTAACTCTAACATATTATCAATATATAACTCTCTTTCTGTCTATATTTCCTATATCTCATTTAAAAGCCCATCTCCGATAGTTGAAATCACGAGAAAACTGTTTTAAACTGATTCTGACCAACGAATATTCATTATAATGTTTAGATGTCCAGGATGCTTGCAATCATCTCATTATAGTAAGAACACAATATGAAGGACATTTCCATAACATTCAAATCTCTATTATATCATTATAAAACTTTGCAAAAAATGATCCTCTCTATTAAAAGTGACAGCTGCAGATCAAATAACTTGACATAATTACGAATATAATAAAATAATTGTATTACTTTTTGTTACTTTTCCTATCCTTTTTTGCCGTGTTTTTAATATCTGAACAACATTTCAGTAAAACGTGGTATCCACAAAATCAATGATAGCTCAAAATGTGCTCCTTCTTAAGGGATAAGCTATTTATGCCATTATTTTTATTTATGAAAGAAAGATTATTTAAGCAACGCCCGATCCAGTCTATTGCGATATTTACGCCTTAAACTGTGTGACCATCAGTGCGTTTGTCCTCTACTACAGAGTTTCACTGGGCACAATATAACTTGTAGGCATCATGTGATGAAAAAATACATACACCCCGCTTACTATGGAATCTATCAGATCTACCTGGATGGATTACTCTATGCGCTTATCTTAGAGGTTATACCATAGTGGAATAATGTGAGGTGAGCTTGTTACCTTACAGAGTACACTAAAGGTACAAGTACAATGAAAACATTAGATTCTAAACGTTTAATCTCAAATATGTTGGAGATATGATAAATAAACCTTTTATATTAAACCAATCAATCAAATTCATCACATTCTGTAGCTGTTGGGAAATACTCGCGACCTGATCACCGTCCAGCCACCGCTATTCCGAGGTCAGAGATATCCCTGGAACCACCTCCTACACTTTCCTCCACCCCTGTTCCAATTTTCCCAATCTTCGCGTCATCACGTAGCAGGTGGGATTCAGCCAGAACTTTGCGACCTCTAGGATCGATCTTTCCCTCCTTCCCCCTCCATAGCCGCTCTGATCCTTTCCACAGATAATTTATGAAGGCTTGTAAGAACGCCCCCTCTTTCTTAACTATCCTCCCCTCCCACCCACCCATCCACAATGTGCAAATGGGATTGTTTGGTAAGAAGGGGTAGAGGTGGGGGGGAAATTTTGGTTACAGAAGATGACTCCCGCCGAGAATACACGATCGAGGTCTGAGAGAAAGGTTTGAGAAATATGTTTGGTATCTGTAACTTTTGCTTAGGATTTTGTCAAGAACTTTTCAACAGTTGGGAGGTAAACCCCCTTTCCAGCGAAATGGGATTTTGAAAACACTTGGGTTGAGAATTATACCAGATCATCGTGAAGTAAAAGAAGTCATTAGCAATACTAGTGGATTTATTAATAATTAAAGTGTGTTTTAGTTATTATTTTACTAACGATACTATAATTAGTAACTATTTTGAGTCAAGTTTTAAAGATACATTTTTAAGGACAGACATTTATTTTATTTTCCTTGTGTGCCATCAATTTTAGTTACGCCTCTAATTATAATGAATATTGAAAAATAAAACATATATTTTAATTTTTGCCAATCTGTCAGGATATTTTAGACAGTTAACATTTAATTGAATGCACTGATATCTTCCTAGTGTCTCAAGCGAATACTATGTAAACATTTTAACAACAAAATTATCTGGGTTTTAAGGAAAATATTTTGAAACGTTTAAAGTATACGGAAGACAAGAGGATAATGCCCAAATTTAACACAAATTGAGTTAGATCTGCCATATCTTATACAACATGCAACCTTTACAATACACTTTAGATTATGTTTAAAATACATATCATATTTAATTTATTAAAAACATATTTTGCTACGGAAATTTATGGCACTTGATATATGAACGTTGTTGGTCTGGAAAATGTGTGTATCCTTGATATTTGCTATTATAAGGTGTGAACTAAAATTAAAATTATTAAATTTTGCTGATATGACCTGTGTCTAGACACAAACACGCCGATAATATCACATATAATTTTCATAATATATTGAAAATTTAAAGAATGAAAGTATAAAGTTGGATTCAATTAGTCTATATGTTTAAATTTACATTATAATATATACAAACATATAATTTATCGTAAGATTTATCGTAGGAATCTATTGTCAGGTTTGGTAACATGAACAAGACACCAAATAAGTACAAAATATCCATTGTAGCTGGTAGATATTGAAGGTAGTCTTTGGAACAGTTTTCCAGATAAAAGTAATAACTGGATGTCTCAAGAATCCCTAACGACGTCTCGGTTTCAGACGATTGAGCGCATGCGCAAAGCTGAAAGTGCACACTAGCTAAGGGTGCATGTTGGTGGCAGGTGTCAAGCAAACTTTCAAACGAACTTCTCTCTATTCTTATTTAGAAAAATGTAACTCATAATTTCTGTAAAGCCTTGCTTCAACCCAAAGATTAATAAAGCCTTTTGTCACAACACTTTTAAAAATTATTTTCTAGAAATCTTTATTTGTTGCTAGTTGGTTATTATAGTTTTTGTTTTAGTCTTAACAGATGCTAAGGGCTATGAGCGTTAGGGATCCTCCATTTTGTGAAATCAAATGTCTTCGTACCTGATATTCTTTCGCACCTTATTACAACTTAAATAACATAGACTTGAACAGGATTCGAAACAACAAAGTCTGTGAAGGGATTGTGCATTGTTTCAAGACAAACTATCTCACTTGTTTTGGCCATAACACAGTTACCACGATGTTGTTAAAATAGGAACCGCGCTAATCTAGATCACGATTCACTTAATAAAGAGTAAATATTATTAATGAAAGAACACTTGAAATTCCTTAAGATGATAATATAAATTTAAAACTGTTTAGTCTGTATTCACAGATGTAAATCTGACGCGTTGTAAACCTTTTAGAAGAGGCTCATTAAGCTCTTTGTAATTTTTGTAATTTTTGTAATATTTAGTAGTTTAAACTTTTGATCTTTTTGATTTTATTTGAACTTATTTCACTGTGGTGAATTAGAAGCTTGTATATCATTTAGAAAAGATTCTTTAAATAATAGCAACTATTTTTGTTTATTTCATTGGTCTCTTCTAGACAAGATTTTTTAACCTATAAAACGCTCTGCGCACGTAATAGATTACTATAATTAGTTTTTCAACACACTTCAGTAAGACCTGTAAGGCCATGCAAATTGTTGTTTTAATATTGTTTGTTACTTTGAATAAATTCAAATATTTATTTACCCGGCAAATGTATTACTACTACTTATAATTATTTCTTTTAGAGATCGCCCTCCTATTTTTTTAGTCTATTGTGAGTGAGATTGGGGTGGTACACGATGGAGTGTACATTATGTTGCTGATATCGAATATATTCAAAATATTCTACAAATACAAAACAAGTGATACAAAAAAACCTTCAAATGTACAAAGCTATTCATATTTAAACAAAGAATATCTAACCCAGCACAACACCAATCAAATCAATTATGCACTTATAAACATCTATACGAATCAAATAAAATTACGGCTGCCTCTATATTTTAATCAAATACATTAAACAATTTACAAATACAAGCTAATTTATATCAAGAAATCATGACAAGTATAGTTTCTTATGTCATCGAAAATTAAATAGACTGCATACAAAAATTTTACATTTAATATAGAAACTATAAAAGAACATTTATTTTGCTAATAGTTTGTAACAAATGCACAATATATCTTTAATACAAAAAGAGTATAATATATAATAAACAAATTTAAATAAATTAACATATTCTACATGCATTTATGTAGCAGTACGAATATTAAAATTACTTTTAAAAAGGATGCTTTTAAAACACTTTGTGGTCTGTTTTTTCTATAATATCAAAGTAAATACTTTACACCACTCGATCTTAGAGAAATACAGCCTATATTTCCAAATTATTATAAATATATTTTTTAAATTGTTTATTGCATGAATTCTAATTGTTTATAATTATTGATTTATTAACATAAACTTAGGAATACAATTAATTTTATTTAAAACATTTATTTACATTAACGTACGTAGAAATCATTCCTGCCCAAAATAATTTTAAGATCTTTGTGTTACATACTTACATTTAGAGTATGGTCATTTAACTATAATTTGCTTATCAGATGTATTTTATTTTTGTATTAAAAATAATTGCATATAAAAGTTTCATATTTTACAAGGGCCTCTTAGTGATTGTTATCTAACCAGGCTTGCAAGTTTATTGCATTATTTTCTGTTTATTGTAATGAATACAATTTTTCACTTTGATATTAGTTTAAGATAATACACAACTGAGAATTAAAAAGTTACTAATACTAATCAAACAATCTTACTGAAGTTGTTTTTAAATAATAACATACTTAATCAAGAATTTAACACCTAAACTACTTAAATAAATACGAGTCAGATACACGTAAGCCAACCTAGTCTGCCATAAGATTACTGGAACTAAATAGTAACCATACTAGTATACATTAGACCGTGGCTTTCATTACGTGAATCTGTAATAGTCTTAAAACCTTATGGTCCTGGACTTTCCTGAAAATTAATAATAGTAAGAAATACATTGGCATTAGAAATATTTTATTTTTATAATAAATAACCACGTGGTACTTATTAATATTTTATGATAGTTATGATGATAAGTGACTATTGAATATAGTTTAAACTAATGATCAAAGTGAAATAGGTATAAATAATAAAAATATATTTTGGCTTATAGAAGTTACAGCCAATTTATTTAGAGAAATGAACTAGTGGACGTCCTTGTTGCTGAAGGACTTCCCTCCATCTTGATAACCTCGAGAGTTGAATGAATATAACACTTTACTGTTACCACGATGTTGTTAAAATAGGAACCGCGGTAATCTAGATCATGATTCACTTAATAAAGAGTAGATATATTATTAATGAAAGAACACTTGAAATTCCTTCAGATGAGTATTAAGTCCATCTTTCCAATCAATAAGGCTCGTTTCAGGATGAATAGTATATTCTTTTCAACAGCTGATGTAAAACATTACTGTATACAGTAATTTACAATTCTTTATAGTTAATATAAGTTTTATTTATTAGCACCGCGTCTTACTACCCTTCAGGATATATACGCTAATGTGTTATGATTGGAAAGGTTCAATTTAAAGGAAGTGTACCCACATTTGTGTTGAGGATTAGTGGAATACCATTTTGGATAAACCACCCTTAATACACCCAATCCTCTCCGTTGTCAGCAGTCTATTCTATTGCGAGAATAGTGACTTATACCATGTGGCCTCTGAGTGGGTGGATGAGATGTAATGGATAGTGATATGATAGTGTTCATTTTATGTTCATTCGGGATATCGTCACATTAATGGTACAGAGCTGAGACAAATATAATTTAGAGTAAAAGTAGACCTTGCATAATGTGTGGTAAGAAAATAGAAAAAAATATTCAAGAAAAAAAAACTCTCAGTACATCTGACCAGGGTTTGAAGCCTGACCAACCGTCACTGGGAGTCCAGTCTATTGCAAGGGTGACAACTTGAATCATGGCACCACAGATTTATGTAGGTATCTGTTTTAAAATTCAAAAGTTGCCATAAATTACTTTTCAATTTTTAATAACCCACAGAGGTAGGCATTTGGTCCAAGTTTCCAGCTATATTAGTAGAGTTAGCTGGTGACAAAGAGGTAGGGGTTCAAATCCTGACTGTATTTACTGAGATTGGTATTTTATAAAATATTTCTTAATCTCCCTCCATGAAAATTTGGCTGCTTTATTTCCATTATGTTCTACCTTCCTTGTCCCTAGCAACCTGGCTGTTTATTAGTTCATAATATGCATGTAGCTCGAATGGGTAATAAGACGAATTTAAAAAAAATGTATAATCTGATATGTCATAAATATTTCATTCTATTATTAATTAATTTATAAAAAATAAAGTTTATGATAAATATTTTTAATAGCATATTTTTTCTAATCAATAACATTAAAATCTATTTTGGTAATCTGTTATTTTATTTGTCACATAACTAACGAAGTACAATTAAATGACCAATTAGTTTGTATAGACATTAAATGTTTAGGAAGAGTTTCTTAGCAACATTTTATTTCTAATTAATAGACCCTATAATTTATTTTGAAGGACTCCACTATAAATTGGCATTATTTAACATTATTTAATAATATATCCATATGCAAAATAAGCTAAAATGGCCTTATTGAGAAAAAAATATTCATTAAAAGATAATAGGAGCTCTGGGACATTGCAATTTCATGCATGTGTTAGAATTCAAAGCAATAAATTACGATTGTTGTTACGACTGACTGGTTATAAAAAGGTCAGGCAATATTTTAAGAAACTAATGGTAGTGCTTTTATGACTGATAAAATATATGCCAGCTAAAAACCTTTTTTAAATGTAAAATATCATTCCTTAATATATAAAAAAAAATTAATTGGTTGGATGGAATATGACAAGATACATATGAATTCTATAGTTTCTTTTGATAGTTGAAAAATAAACATTCATTTTCTTTAATTATTTAAGATGTATTTTGAAATGTTATAAAATACTTAAGGCCTTGACTACCGTTTTAATCATATATATATATATATATATATATATATATAATATATAAATAAGATGAATATACAGGGTGTTCGAAGACTCATAATCCAAACTGTATATATATATATATATATATCGTTTTTGAACCAAAAGTAATACAAAATGCCTACACACTCACATCCGGAAAACTAAGCTAATACCATTAAATTGGGTCCAAAGTTTAGGTGTACAGCGCCGGGAGATCACAACTATTCAAGCATGCATGTACAACAGGCTGCATAGGAGCTAGGCGTGAGGCAATTCACACCTAGACATCTTGGAACAAGGCAGTAGACAACAATTACTAGTAAACAACACACCAGTCCATCTAGAAAAGAGAATAAGTTCTTAGGGTCATCATTAACGGTCCTACATCATAGAAAGTGCTTGCCATTATTACATTTGCAGTGCCGTGCGCCTTACTCCTTAGCAACCTGTTGTACACACATGCTTGACAAACGTGCTTACTCAGCGCTGTATATATTTTATATTTATATTTTATATTTAGCACCGCGTCTTACTACCCGTTTGGGTTATACGCTTTAAGTACTAATTACGCTAATGGATTAGGAATTGGGAAGGTTGAATTAGAGGAAGTGAACCCGCATTTGCGTGGAGGGAGAGTGAAAAACCATTTATGAAAAACCACCCCAAACTCACCCAACCGAGATTCGAACCTCGATCTCCCCGTCCTCAGCAGTCGAGCTCAACACGATTAGCACGTTAGCCAACAACGCCACCGAGGCGGGTCCCAGCGCTGTAAGATGAAACTTTGAATACAATTTAATGATATTAGCATTGTTTTCTGGTTGTGAGTGTTTGGGGATTTTGTATTACTTTTGGTTTAAACAAGCCATATGTGTAGTTTGGGCATTGAGTTTCCGAACATCCTGTATATTAAAGATCAAACAGTATATAATATACTGGTTGATGTACCTATTTTTCGTACGGGAAAACTATAAAGTAGCTTTTTATTATTATAGTATACTCAATAAAATAGACCAGTGTGTTAAGTAAACATTTTTTAAAAATTTATACTTTTTAGTTTAAATTGTATCACAAAACTTCAAGATATAGGTGAATAAAACTCTTGGTCAAAATAGAGATACAATCATAAATTATGCTAAAAGCTGAAGTTTATATTTAAGGTTAATTATAAATTCTCTATACACAATAATGATCATACTCTGGCCTGTTTGTGCTAGTAAAAAACATAAAAGAGTGACTAAACATAAATAATTGGTTGTTAAGGAGTTAAAACCACATATTTAAATTACATAATACTATATCAATTTACAGTTTAGAAAAGGAAGTATTCATTTTAAATGTTTCCGTCATAATTCGATCCGCTATTTTGAATCCTTTTCGATTTTTTGGACATTTATATAGATTATCTTAAGACCTATTGGCAATCACGCGGACAAACAAATATCAAAACTATCATTGAGATAAGATGTTCAACATTTGGATGCGCTATTTATATTATTTATTCTTTAGTTTTAATAATATTCATGGTTATTTGTTGGTAAGGAGAAATTTAAGATTAATAAATAAGGAACGAAAACTTAAATGTTACCCATGTTAACCATAATTTATTTTATTAATAACTCCTCGTGAATTAGTCAAGTTAAGATTAAATATGTTTATAAGTGTAACAAATAAACTTAATTGTGGATAAAAGGGTCAAAAAGATAATGTAAAAATTTTTAATGTATAAAAACAAGAACAAGTTATAAAGTCATATTTTAATTACTAATAATAAAAACATAACTGTCACGTGCCTAAAACAATCAGTTCTATCTTTCAAGTGAGGCGCTCGGATCAGTCAGGTCCTCCTCCCTCTAATTACAAACATTATTTTGTTGTTGTTTTTTTGTATCTCACTTGTCCAATTTGGCTATACTCATACCCTTTATTTGTGTAAATATCTGTAAAAAATAAATATTAATATACATATTTTTATATACGTACAAATTTATGTTTATTTAAATTCTTTTACTAATTAATATGAAACACACATTGTAAGATTTTAAATAAAATTTATATTAATCTAATAGTTAATATGATTTTTAAATTAGTAATTATATAATTAAAAAGATTATAATAATGCACTTTAGTGGCCGCGTGGGCTGGCGCGCTACTCTTTCAGTAGATTAGACTGCCGATGGCAGGGAGATCAAGATTCCAATATCGTTCTGCTGTACTGATGGTGGAGTTTCGAAAATGGTTTTACGCTCTCTCTCCACGAAAATGTGCGTACATTTATTATAAATATAATCTCCTAATTCCTAACGCCATCAGCTTAATTAGTAAATAAGCGAATTCCCCAAACGTGCAGTAAGACGCGGTGCTACCGCTATATATTATGTAATAGAACGTAGATTGATTAATACTTTTCTTAAATTTTAAATCGTTAAATTTTTAATTAGAATTGTTTTAGTTCTTTTATTCTACTTAAAGTAATAATTAAATGTATGTATGAAATAAAATAGTTTGTTTGTATATATATTTTTAAAAATGACTCCTAGACTCGTGAAACAAGCCTTCTTCTTGGTTCTTATTTCCATTTTAAGGTCTAATTATAAACATATCCCTACAACGTGTGTCATCCGTTACCAATCATAGTTTACAACAATAAAATATAATTTGGCTTTGGATATACTTGATCTAATTTTTTGTTAGAATAAAACTCTTTATTATATTTAAAGTAAATCAACGACTTCCCTTTTATTCCAAAAATTGAATTGTACTTTAATAAATTAGATAACTCTACTCACCACCTGATAGGCAAAATTTATTTTAAATTTTCAGTAACCAAATATATCTGGTCAATTAAAAAAAAACGAGTACTTGAAATAATTTTAGCTCTGAAATCATGTATGAAATAAAGTAAATATGATATTCATTTGCTAAATTAAATATTTCTAAATAATTATATTACTACTAATAATAAAAATTTCTGGTCAAATGGAAGAGAAGTTTATCTATTTAAGTTCATCATGCCGATAAAAAATTGATTATTATTTATTTGGTTTCTATACCATTTAAAAAACAGTCAAAGGGCAAGAAACATTACCCCATTTCCTTTAAAGAAAAAAACCCAGATAATGCACAATTATTTTTATAAGTATTTAATAGAAAAAACTACAACCTAATCTTATTTAATCGAAGTTTTCTCCTGTGCACCTTCTAGCTGCTATAATCTTGGCCTTCTCCCCATAATAACAAATGTAATTCAAACAGCACCTATAATCCCTACCAAGGAAACATCGGTAGTATCATCAGTAGTTGTGACAAGTAAATAATGTTTCACATAACATCATATTTAATTAATGTTCTCACCCCATTCAAACAACTGCCAGGGACTTCCAGTCCGTTATAATGTATGTCGGAGGACTGGCCCAAGGCTGGCAACTGTATGGTGGAGAGCAAACATTGATCCAACCACAAGTTTAATAGGAAATCACCTGCGTCACTGATCACGTGGTACAATCGTCAGGCTCGTTTATCCTGATTTGACGGCGATGAGGAAGTCAGGGCTCATATCTCTTATGGATGTACTGAGGGAGTTGTTTCATAAATAGTCTATCTTTCTTACTCTTCCTCAAAGAAAATAGGTAAAAACTTCCTCTAAACTCTACCTATCTCATCCTTACTTCATTAATTCCAGGACGTGTAGGGATAAGTGGGGGAGTATAAATTAAAAAAGTTTTTGAGATATCTAACGTATACTTTCCAAGCTGACTGATTATATCATCACAAAATTTATAAATTTAATTTAATATAGCACAGGCACAACATCCAGCCCTAGGTTGTTAATTCATCACTGTGTAAGGGTAAACCCACATTCTACAAATGATGAACATTTCAGCTCTGTTGGGAATTGAAACGGGACCTTTAGCTCAGTAGGTAGGATTGTTACAATTGTGTTAAGGTGTCATACGTACAAAGCATATTAAAATATTACTATACAAATATATATGTGATTATTTGTATGTTGATGAGATATAAACATTTTATGAACTGATACGATATAAACAGCTCGTAATAACAATATTATATATTATATTTCATAGCAAATATATTAATGACTCTCCGAGGTGTTGGTCTAGGCCCTTACTCCCTATCTGAACTTGGTACTAAATGTGAGAACAGCTACTATATAGAAAGTAACTACTATTAAGTAACCGGTTGGACTAAAGGACAAGGCTAGTGACCTTGACTTTGACAAGGAATGTCGGGATTCGACACTTCGGTCTGCACATTTCAATGATATAAGCTCAATTTTTCACTTCAGGAAAGTTCTGGTACAATTTATTAAAATTCACCCTATCCGTCCTGTTAGCTTTTGCTATTGCTGTCATAATTAACCCCTTAGTTTAAATAGTTTTACTCACTTATCACCATCGCTGTCAAAAAACTACCAATGTGGCAGGTGTGACAAGTTAAAAGTCATCAAGTCAGTTACAAACATTTAGCCTAACTGTACTAATAGTATAATTCTTGTGTTGACTGTACTGTTAGATCTGTAAGATCAGTATCCTAATGTCACACTCTCAGGTGTGGTTCATGGCGGCATTTTCCCGATCTGAACCTCCCCGCTCATAAAGAGCATGGGTAATGATGTAGCACAGGAGGTGAGCACGCTGAATAATACAATCCTGGAGCGCTACGGCTAATTGTACCGTATCGAGGGGTAGTAGGCCACTGCATCTTGAATGAGGGAACTAGACTGGCCTTGTTCGTACAAACATGCCCGCCAACATTTATTCCTTCTCATGTTTAACTAGTTCAGTTTTATTGAAGTTTTTGTCAAAGCTGATTGGTCTGAGAATATGACTACGGGTCTCGGGGTCTCTAATTCGATACCTGGTATTTCCTAAACTGAATATTTATTATTTGTTAAAAGGTTGGTCGGATTATCTGTGTGCTGTTAGGTTGTATAATATTTAGTTAATCAATCGTGGAGATCTCTCTAGGTTATTGTTAATAAATATAGCGATAACAGTACTTGCTACAAACTTATAAGTAAGTGTTAAACCAATTAATATAGCTTTTTAATTTGGTCAATAATATATTTTGATAAAAATATATATATTTTAATCCATCTGTTGATAGCACCTATCACAGGTAGATATAGTTTTTGAGGAATTGAGCATTTCTGCTAACTATAATTTATTAACAGCCTTATTCATTTTGATGGATAAGAATGAAGTCGATAACATTAAGTGAAATATTTTCCTATTTTCTTGAATTAAAGGGAGAGTAAAACATATTTGATGAATTAAAACTCTTAGTACCCCCAGTCGGGATGATAACTTCAAACTGTCGTTACTGACAAACTAGAACCAATGACATTTATAAAACTTTGCCAGCGGGATGCGGGTAACATGTACTTTTAAAGTTTGAACGCTAAAGAACAATATTAAAACCACTCTACAGGTATTTTTGTAAATTACTGAGTTTTTTTTCTTTATCGTGACCACTTGGAGAGATAAGTATTATGTTCGTCAAAATACTTGAATTCTATACTTTATGGACGCTGACCCCTGAATAGTGCTTTTCTCGATGCCGTTTGTCCGTATCATGGCCTAGTTTTGAAACTATTTTACCGACCACGATAGAACATGGTATATTTGGTTCTCATATGTTCCCTCGATTATTTTTAGAATTAGATATCTAAACCTAATATTAATGGTAGTTTACTTAAGGGTCAAAACAATTAAAAGAGATTTTATCGAAATTGACTGAGACGTTTTTGATTAAAATTTGTATTCAGGCAATGTATGAGATTAAAAAAAATCTCATTTTTTTGAGGAATAACTTAAGTGGTACATATTTGGTTATCTCCAATTTTGATACCTACAGATGCATGTATCTCCAATTCTTTAATCTTGTTTACGCTTTGAGATACGAAATAAATTATCTTTGGAAAGTTGTAATATTATTAAAATATTTTTTTTAAAATCTACTAAATATAACTAAACTTGTTTTTATACGAATGTTTGGTAAATGGTTAGGTGATTGTCAAGCTTTTGGGAACACTGATGTCTCTTTTTTTTTCAATGTGTTTCCTTAACAGTTTATAATTTTATTTATTCTCTTTGGTGAAATGTTATGCTTTTAGTTTCATTATTTATCTTACACAATGTATTTTAAATAGTTTCATATATCTTACGGATTTTAAATAAATTTTTCCAGTTTGGGGTAAATAGTGAGAAAGTCTGTCCAGCGCACCGTAAAATTTATTTTAATTCAATAATATCCCCTGCCCTATATAGTTCTATATTATTCGGCTACGAAAATAAGGCTATTAGAATTTTAATATATTTATACCACTAATGTTTGACATATTTAAAAGTCACTAGTTGTGACCTGCAAGAATAAACCACAGATATTAACAATGCATAGCTTATTTACAATGAAAGAACTATTTTGATTACGTAAATATAATATATAAAATAAAGTTTTTCTATATAATGAAACAAATTAATTTTGAAAACCAAAGTTTTTTCTATGCGTTTCTCTAAATATTAATAACATTATATTTACGTTTAATCAATAAATTGTGGTTATATTTATTTAAGAGGATACCATGAGTCAGCCATCTTTAAAGCGTATGCTTCTTAATACAATTTATGGAGAAAGGACATTTCAGTGGAGTTTTATTTTTTATTATTATTTTTATTATACACCGGTCTTACTACCTATTGGTTAAGCATTACGCAATGTAATGAGGTGATGTGAGATGAAATGAGGACACAGTTTAACGTGGATCCGAACCACGGGAGGCTGCATTCTCACTTCACAGAGTTTGCAGAGTGAAGGATGGGAGTTTAGAGCTAGTAGTTAAGACAAGAATTTCACTGACCCTCCAACCCTCGAACCAACATTTATAAATACACGCATGGGCTAGTAAATGTTAGCTGGCACTGTCCTAATGCCAGCAGAATACAATTATTATCTTCAAATATACGACGATTTTATGTTGTGACATTAGCAGTTTGATTTATAGTTTTTATCACAAGGCTCTACCATTAGCATAGTAATTTTGAAAAATAGTTTAAAAAACCGGTTAATACAAAATACAAATTGTTAATTTCTCATATTGTTAGAAAAACAAATATACCAACAAATAAAATTAAATCTTGCAGAAATTGTTTTGAGGGTAATAAAAATAATATAAAAAGAATATGATTTAACTCTCGGTAAACTTAAAACAAATTAGGCTATGTTTGGAGTGTTTGCTATCTGAGGTGATAAGATTAATTGATATGCCTGACATCTTTAGAAGATATTACCACTGAGGTGATAAGATGAAATTCGATTCAATGGATCATAAAACAATCCGCCATCTGAGATGACTTGAGGAAATGCGATGTTATGCATTATTATAAGATCTGCCATTTTGTGACTTCAATAAACCACTATCGAAATTACGTTTTCTCTTCTTTTAATATTTCTAACAAATTTTAGTCATTTTATAAAATTGAACATTAGAATTACATATTTCTAGTCTCCTACAGTCTATTATTATTATTATTATTATTATTATTATTATTATTATTATTATTATCACCGCGTCTTACTACCCGTTCGGTTTATACGCACTTACGCTAATGTGTAATGGTAGGGTGATTGTGAGATGAAATGGAGGACCTACAGTTTAACGTGGAATCCGAACCACGGTGGAGGCCTGGCATCCCCACATTTACAAGATGTATTGCCAGGGTTGAAGGAAGGGTTTGGTAATCAGATAAATCTATGCCGGGACCGAGGATTGAAACCCGGACCCCAGCACAGAAGTCCGACACCTTACCCCTAGACCGTCAGGTCACCTCATTCTATTATTGAATCTAACACGTATCTAACTATTTTTAGTCACTTTAGGAAAGTGACAATTTTACGTCATTTTATCTAGACTCTTAAAGCCTACTTATTTTGTTTATCATGTTTTTAAATAATATTAGTCATAAAGAACATTTTTGTCTTGATTAATTAAGTCAGTTTTTAATTAAATCTTTCAAATAACGCTTGGATCCCTTTAGAAAAGCGGAATGTTTAGGCCATTTAGGTATTGTGACTCTGTATAGAGTCTAAGTGTTTAGGAACCTGGATGCAATTAGTTTTTATTTGCAATATGCTTCTTTTTATAAAGGTACGTTCAGATTATAATGGTAAATTGTAATCAAAGCTGCTTTTGACTCACATATACTTTATTTTTCCAATCGATTGTCGTGAAGGGTCGTTTCTCACGATAGTTATATGAATTAGGTTTATCCAAGCAGCAACTGAACAAATAATTTAATATGTCTGGTCTTGTGTAGTTGTCATTTTATTGTTCGTGCATACTAAAAACATTTCTTATTTACTTTGATTCAATTCTCTACTTGTGACCAATTTCCCATGTAAAATATAGCCATACTTAAGTATTTGGTAAGTCTAATAGTTTCAACTTGGTCATATAAACAAAATCTTTTTGATGTAAATCGGGAGTTCCATGGATTACGAGTTGTTAGCACCAAATCGAGTAGTTGGAATTTTTCAACGAGCAAACGTCTAATTTAAAATAAACCATGAAGAACCATGAATATACAAAGTACTAAATTTATACGACCAGGCAATACAAATAAAACTTGATTGCGCTAATGAAAATGGCTCTACGTAACTTCAAGGGACGTGGTTTTCAGTCGTAGAAAGCTTCTGACTTCAACAAATGTATTTACATGCATTTGATGAGGTCACTTCAAAAGCTCTTTATGACGTTACATGACTGCCAGGCGTATTCAGACGACCAATAGTATGTATAGTGACAACAAATTCACGCGCGACTTGTTGCTATAGTTTATTTATAAAGGATTGGACATTTTTAGACATTTAAAAAGTTAATAAAACATCTTCTTATTAACCTATCTTTCAAATATATCCTGTCCCCTCGAGTAATGATGTGGATTTTCTCGATTAGTCAAATTATATTTTCCAGTCATAACAATAGAGAAACACTTTTAGTAATTTTATAACTTCCTGAAAAGTTCAAAATTAATGCAAAATATATAACAATACTTTCTTTGTAAATATATTTAGTGTGAATGGTTTTTAACTATGTAAAAAAATCAAATAATTATTCAGTTATAAATATTGTAGTTAAAGAATATTTCAATAAATATTATTTTAAATCAATCTAGTATATAATTAATTGATAACAGAAAAACCACATATAAAAATGATGTAAATATAGAAAAAGCATCCTCTTAATAATATTTTTTGAAATACATTTTAATATGGTTTTTATTTTATTAATATATCTGTATGACTATCGATACTTAAACCAAACATTATCCGCAATAGCTACTGAATTACAAAGAGTAGTTGTTGGTTTTCAGGAAGAGTTGTGTAAAACTAGCCATTACTTTAAGCTTGAAAAAGTATATCTCGGACGCGTTACATAGCAATGGATCACACTAAATCGTGACACATTGCAGTTCACCCTTTTCCGTGACATGGGACTCCACCAAAATGTTGGAAAATGTGAAGAACCCGACAACTCACTCCTCTGCCACTACCATTCACATGGCCAGATTTCCTCACCAAGGAGAAGATACATATCAAATATGTCTTTACAAATATTCACCCTACAGATGAATAACACTATAAATATTGAAACAAAAATACTGGTGGAGTTTAATTTACTTCCCTCTTTCAAAATATGTCGACTGGATCGATGAGCTATTTGTAATTTACTATCTAAAATATTTAAACCACAATTGTTTATATATAATACAAACAATAGTAGCACATAAATATATAATAATAGTAATCAAATAGTCTAATTTAAATCTCAACCAGAAACAAACTAGCAACACTTGTTGTTTAAAAATCCAATTTTTTCATGGTAAAATAAATTAGGGTTTGTTTCATTCCCAAACTAGATCTAAAATGGTTGATTATTAATATAAACAATACCAATAAATGTACTCAAATAAAACCAACAAATTAATTTAATATACCATCAGATACAAAAACTTTATTTTCACTCTAAATATGTTATAAAACATTATTTAAAGATAAATAAAAAAATAGTATACTATTATTCCTTTAAACCTAGCAATGAAATAATTATTAGCTATCTCAAATCAGCATTTTAGAAAATGATCTAAAAATAATTTAGGGAAGTAGCGTTATAACACAAAATAATGACACTTGAAAATGTATGTACTAATAATATTTTAATGTAGTTAATGGAAGAAATCAGTGAAAATTCATTAACAATTTATAAGATTATGCAAAATCTTTAAGTCTAATAAAAGATTGAAATGTGTTAAGATATTTTTAAATATTGGAATATAGAATGTTAAACAAAAACATTTTTTATATTCAATATCAGTAGAAATTTAAATAAATAAAAGATTGAAATGAATGTGCAATAAAAATTTACTAATGAGGAATTTTTAAGAATTTAAAATGACTTATAAATAAAAAGATAAACATAATATGTAAAATATGTATATATATTTATGAAGACTTTATAATCACACAATAAATGATTAATTATATTGAAGATAAATAATAGTTTATGGGTACAATTTACACAAGTTAAATTGTAGCATTAATAAATGTCAAAATCAGAAGCTGCATGGCATATGGACTGTTACATGAATGTAGTACATTATAAACAATAAATATTGATACAAATTTATAATAATACAAAAGTATAAATGTAAAAGTCAAGAAATAAAATAAAAGAATAGCTTATCATGAAATATACTTCATTTTTAGCTATTCTTTTTATTTTATTATTTGACTTTGACAAAGTGACAAAGTTTCTTGTTAATAACTACAATATGTCTATATTTAGATAGAATAAAGATTTATGCACAGTGCTTATCTGTGAAGCCTTTCTAAAATGGCTAAACCCGGCCTTTATAATTCAATTTGTCTCAAAAATTCATTCAATATTTCAACTGAATTCAGTATAAGTAATTTCTATTAACTTTTTATCTCCATTAACGTTTAATCAGAAATGATCCACGTGCAATGGTGTTGGTGTATATTTACAATTTTTAGCCGACTTTTCATGGAGTTAATTGGCATTTGATGCACTCTCTTAATGTTTTGAAATATTATAGTAATCAACACTTTAAATATAGATTTGAAAAAAAAAAAAGCTTCAAAAGGGCTTTAAATTAGTGATGATACACCATAAAAGTTTTTTAAATACTAATATCCCCATAAAACACTCAAAAAATAAAATTAATTTGTGTTATTTCACAAGATGAAGGAATAGAAACAGGTACTAAAGAAGTTTAGCTGGAAAGGTGGAAACCTTCATATAGTTAACTCATTGCATTGCAAGACATAAATTACTTTCTTAGAGGGTTTATGACTCAGAACTTGATTTTCTACTTGAGAGCACACATTCAGTTTTCTCTCTGGACGTTTTCTAAAATGGGAGCGAACGGCGGCAATTAGAGTAACTACGGTAAATAAGATTCAGAGAGCTTTGCCATGTAAATATGGAGGGAAACTATTCTCACGTTACAACTTGGACCAGTTACACACTTGTCGTTACCGACATTTTATAACTATTTGAAGTCAAACTCGACTAAACTTGAAGGTGTTAAAACAGTCGTCAAGAAACTCTGGATTGTTTTACAAATTAGGAACTTGTTCATTGTAATCAATTATGTCGGATGGTGCTTAAAACACGGGTGAGCCACACATAGTATTTCCCTTTAAAATAAGGAAATTCATTTTCGTCAAACATTTTGTATTTTTTCATTTTATTGACAGACATACGTGAGAACCTACATGCTGAACCTAGAACCTAATTCTGACTTTATTAATTTTAAATCCACATTTTCTACTCTGAGGAATGCTCGTGCGACTCTTATTATTTACCTTCATCATCCTTGCCTCCTAACACTGATTAATATAGTTTTATCAGATTTGGTTGATTAAGTCTTCTATGTTTGAAAGTGGTGATAAAAGTCAAACTATAAAAATTAATCGTTAATAACTAAAAGTCCTAATTATATAGTATATAGAGAGGACAGGGCGCATTGGCGGTCTATGTTCACTGACAAAGAATGAATCTGTTGTAAGACAGAACACCTAATAATAATGGCTATCTTTAACACTTAGAATCTTTGGAATGTGGGGAATGCCAGGCCTCCACCGTGGTTCGGATTCCACGTTAAACTGTAGGTCCTCCATTTCATCTCACAATCACCCTACCATTACACATTAGCGTAAGTGCGTATAACCCGAACGGGTAGTAAGACGCGGTGCTAATAATAATAATTTAACACTTAGATATTTATCACTTTTCTCTAACACCACCAAAGTTGATGAAATTTTAATGGCTTACTCTAAAATCCTCCATTATCTCCTGATAATAATAATAATAATAAAAATAATAATAATAATAATAATAATAATAATAATAATATTTAGCACCGCGTCTTACTACCCGTTCGGGTTATACGCTTGTTTATCTCCTGATATTAATTATGATAAAATATATAATGTTTATGTATATAATTTAAGATCAAATTTAACCTAACTTTTATATTGTATCGTTTTGATTAAATTGCTCCCATTAATATGATATTACATTATTTATTGCTTCTTTGTTTATTTAACAACTAAGCAGTAATTTTAAATAGGAAATTGTTTCCAATTTTATAATGTCCAAAACCCGCAACAATAGGCACGCGAACCAAGTCCAAGGGTAGTCTAGTGTGGTTTCCCACTGATGGGGAGGTTGGGGTTTGAATCTAGGCAGTGTATGCTTAGAATGATTTTTACTTAATAGTTTCTCACTTTGACTCCATGAAAATTAAGTCACATCTACTCTAAATTCTACTTTCCTAACTCGTGAGCCATAAGTTTAATCATATCCGTATACACCTGAATGAAAATGAGATTTGGTGCAAATAAATAAAATATCAGCAAAAACTCAACATAACTAATAACCCACTTAAGTGGTTGCATGTGATAAAAGCATCACTCTTGCAATAGATGGATTGCTGAGGTTCAAAACCCAGTTGGATATATAATGAGTGCTTTTTTAATTGATGATTTTCCATCCTTCTTCCACGTGTATGCAAGTATATTTCCTATAAATTATAACCGCCCTATTCCTAATAAATTGGTATAAATATACAGTTTGCCCAAAAGGAGAGTATTATGACGCCCACCCATATACGATTATGTTGTGTCAAGTTTGCTTTGTTTCGAGATGACCCAATATCAATTTTCACGTGATTTGCTCGTAGCTTTTTTTATTCAGTGAAATACGATACCCGCCTGAGCTGTGGAACCTTGAAGAAAGCTGTATCAGGAGCAAGGTGATCCAACAAATCTGTCCCTGTGATTATAGTCCTCCGAGAGGATCATCTTACTAAGAGGCAAGAATGAGAAGAGGTAGAAACCGAGACTGGAATAGTTTCAGTGAATATATTATAACTATTAATTATTTGAATTATTTAAATGTCTTTTTTATAGTAAATTAATAAAGTATATTTCAGTATACTATGGAATCATCATTCTGATGAAGTATAATATATCTAACAGTTTTGTGTTCACATAGTCTAAGGTGATAAACTTGCAATAAGCTCGGTTGTCGAAATAGAGATTATGGAGATTGGAGATCCCGGTAAGATGTATTGCTAATGAATTTTCCTAAATCATTTTCTACTCTCCCCCAAAGAAAAATGTGTTTCCACTTGATTCAAATTCAACCTGCTTAGTGCCTAAAACACTAGCGTAATTAATACATAGCTTTTAACACAATTGGTGGTAGAATGTGTTTATAAAAAAGATTTAAAATTAAAAGTTTTGCAATTGATTATTTGTAGAAAAGTTTTAAAGAATTAAAAGTGTATAAATAATGGTTTTATATTAATCGACTATTTAAAGGCAAAAAGCATTTAATAATCCTAAATACTTAGTTTAATGATAGACCATTTGATTTAATTAAGATATGAACTAAAAACATTTGAAACAATTCAGAAGCTCAATTCCATTTTTAAAATTATACAAGTTTAATTTCGATAATACGTTGGAAACTCAAAGTAAAGAGATGGTATGAAGATCCGTGATACGGTCCTATAAAACCTACAATAACACCGAGCACAAGTGTTGACAGACCATGAAGATCCGTGATTCGTCCTATAAAACCTACAATAACACCGAGAACAAGTGTCGACTAGCCATGAAGATCTGTGATACGGTCCTATAAAACTTACAATAACACCGAGAACAAGTGTGACAGACAATGAAGATCGTGATACGATCCTATAAAACTACAATAACACCGAGACAAGTGTTGACGACTATGAAGATCTGTGATACGGTCCTATAAACCCTACAATAACACCGAGAACAAGTGTCGACTAGCCATGAAGATCTGTGATACGGTCCTATGAAACTTACAATAACACCGAGCACAAGTGTCGACAACATGAAGATCCGTAATACGGTTCTATAAACCTACAATAACACCGAGCACAAGTGTCGACTAGCATGAAGATCCGTGATTCGGTCCTATAAAACCTACAATAACACAGAGCACAAGTGTCGACTAGCCATGAAGATCTGTGATACGGTCCTATAAAACTTACAATAACACCGAGAACAAGTGTGACAGACAATGAAGATCCGTGATACGATCCTATAAAACCTACAATAACACCGAGAACAAGTGTTGACGACTATGAAGATCTGTGATACGGTCCTATAAAACTTTCAATAACACCTAGCGCAAGTGTCGACAGACTATGAAGATCTGTATACGGTCCTATAAAACTTACAATAACACCTAGCGCAAGTGGTCGACAGACCATGAAGATCGTGATGCGGTTCTATAAAACTACAATAACACCGAAAACAAGTGTCGACAGACTATGAAGATCTGTGAAACGGTCCTATGAAAACTTACAATAACACCGAGCACAAGTGTCGACAGACTATGAAGATCGTGATAAGGATCTATAAAGCCTACAATAACACCGAGCACAAGTGTTAAGACTATGAAGATCGCTGATACGGTCCTATAATACCTACAATAACAAGAGCACAAGTGTCGACTAGCCATGAAGATCTGTGAATACGGTCTTATAAAACCTACAATAACACCGAGACAAGTGTCGATGGATGTGAAGATCTGTGATTCGGTCCAATGAAACTTACAATAACACCGAGCACAAGTTTCGACAGACTATGAATATCTGTGATACGGTCCTATAAAACTTACAATAACACCTATCGCAAGTGTCAACAGACAATGAAGATCCGTGATACGGTCCTATAAAACTTACAATAACACCTAGCGCAAGGGTCGACAGACTATGAAGATCTGTGATACGGTCCTATAAAACTTACAATAACACCTAGCGCAAGTGTCGACAGACCATGAAGATCGTGATACGGTCCTATAAAACCTACAATAACACAGAGCACAATTGTCGACTAGCCATGAAGATCTGTGATACGGTCTTATAAAACCTACAATAACACCGAGAACAAGTTTCAATGGACTGTGAAGATCTGTGATACGGTCCTATGAAACTTACAATAACACCGAGCACAAGTGTCGACTAGCCATGAAGATCCGTAATAGGTTCTATAAAACCTACAATAACACCGAGCACAAGTGTCGACTAGCCATGAAGATCCGTGATTCGGTCCTATAAAACCTACAATAACAAGAGCACAAGTGTCGACTAGCCATGAAGATCTATGATACGGTCTATAAAACTTACAATAACACCGAGAACAAGTGTTGACAGACAATGAAGATCCGTGATACGATCCTAATAAACCTACAATAACACCGAGAACAAGTGTTGACGACTATGAAGATCTGTGATACGGTCCTATAAAACTTTCAATAACACCTAGCGCAAGTGTCGACAGACTATGAAGATCTGTGATACGGTCCTATAAAACTTACAATAACACCTAGCGCAAGTGTCGACAGACCATGAAGATCGTGATGCGGTTCTATAAAACCTACAATAACACCGAACAAGTGTCGACAGACTATGAAGATCTGTGAAACGGTCCTATGAAAACTACAATAACACGAGCACAAGTGTCGACAGACTATGAAGATCCGTGATAAGGATCTATAAAGCCTACAATAACACCGAGCACAAGTTTGACAGGACTATGAAGATCCGTGATACGGTCCTATAATACCTACAATAACATAGAGCACAAGTGTCGACTAGCCATGAAGATCTGTGATACGGTCTTATAAAACCTACAATAACACCAGAGAACAAGTGTCGATGGACCATGAAGATCTGTGATACGGTCCAATGAAAACTTACAATAACACCGAGCACAAGTTTCGACAGACTATGAATATCTGTGATACGGTCCTATAAAACTTACAATAACACCTATCGCAAGTGTCAACAGACTATGAAGATCCGTGATACGGTCCTATAAAACTTACAATAAACCTAGCGCAAGGGTCGACAGACTATGAAGATCGTGATACGGTCCTATAAAACTTACAATAACACTAGCGCAAGTGTCGACAGACCATGAAGATCCGTGATACGGTCCTATAAAACCTACAATAACACAGAGCACAATTGTCGACTAGCCATGAAGATCTGTGATACTGGTCTTATAAAACCTACAATAACACCGAGAACAAGTTTCAATGGACTGTGAAGATCTGTGATACGGTCTATGAAACTACAATAACACCGAGCACAAGTGTCGACTAGCCATGAAGATCTGTGATACGGTCCTATAAAACCTACAATAACAAGAGCACAAGTGTCGACTAGCCATGAAGATCTGTTATACGGTCCTATAAAACATACAATAACACCTAGCGCAAGTGTCGACAGACTATGAAGATCTGTGATACGGTCCTATAAAACTTACAATAACACTAGCGCAAGTGTCGACAGACTATGAAGATCCGTGATACGGTTCTATAAAACTTACAATATAACGAGCACAAGTGTCGACAGACTATGAAGATCCGTGATACGGTCCTATAAAACCTACAATAACACAAAGCACAAGTGTCGACTAGCCATAAAGATCTGTGATACGGTCTTATAAAACCTACAATAACACCGAGAACAAGTGTCGACTAGCATGAAGATCTGTGATATGGTCCTATAAACTTACAATAACACCTAGCGCAAGATTCGACCGACTATGAAGATCCGTGATACGGTTCTATAAAACCTACAATAACACCGAGCACAAGTGTCGACTAGCCATAAAGATCTGTGATACGGTCTTATAAAACTTACAATAACACCGAGAACAAGTGTCGACTAGCCATGAAGATCTGTGATATGGTCCTATAAAACTACAATAACACATAGCGCAAGTGTCGACAGCTATGAAGATCCGTGATACGGTCCCATAAAACTTACAATAACACCTAGCGCAAGTGTCGACAGACTATGAAGATCTGTGATACGGTCTATAAAACCTACAATAACAACGAGCACAAGTGTCGACAGACTATGAAGATCCGTGATACGGTCCTATAAAACCTACAATAACACGAGCCAAGTGTCGACTAGCCATGAAGATCTGTGATACGGTCTTATAAAACCTACAATAACACCAGAACAAGTG
Organism: Timema cristinae; assembly: GCA_039000515.1. Classification (NCBI taxonomy): domain Eukaryota; kingdom Metazoa; phylum Arthropoda; class Insecta; order Phasmatodea; family Timematidae; genus Timema; species Timema cristinae. Next base: position 37,866,491 of record JBCFYV010001001.1, read on the forward strand.
TCAATGGACTGTGAAGATCTGTGATACGGTCCTATAAACTTACAATAACACCGAGCACAAGTGTCGACAGACTATGAAGATCTGTGATACGGTCCTATAAAACTTACAATAACACCTAGCGCAAGTGTCGACAGACTATGAAGATCTGTGATACGGTCTATAAAACTTACAATAACACAGAGCACAAGTGTCGACAGACTATGAAGATCCGTGATACGGTCCTATAAAACCTACAATAACACAGAGCACAAGTGTCGACTAGCCATAAAGATCTGTGATACGGTCTTATAAAACCTACAATAACACCGAGAACAAGTGTCGACTAGCATGAGAATCTGTGATATGGTCCTATAAAACTTACAATAACACCTAGCGCAAGAGTCGACCGACTATGAAGATCGTGATACGGTTCTATAAAACTTACAATAACACCTAGCGCAAGTGTCGACAGACTATGAAGATCCGTAATACGGTTTTATAAAACCTACAATAACACCGAGAACAAGTGTCGACTAGCCATGAAGATTTGTGATACGGTCCTACAAAACCTACAATAACACCGATAACAAGTGTCGACTAGCCATTAAGATCTGTGATACGGTCTTATAAACCCCACAATAACACCGGGAACAAGTGTCGACGGACTGTGAAGATCCGTGATACGGTCCTATAAAACTTACAATAACACAGAGCACAAGTGTCGAATAGCCATGAAGATCCGTGATACGGTCCTATAAAACCTACAATAACACCGAGAACAAGTGTCGACAGACTATGAAGATCTGTGATACGGTCTTATAAAACCTACAATAACACCGAGAATAAGTGTCGACAGACTGTGAAGATCAGTGATACGATCCTATAAAACTTACAATAACACCGATAACAAGTGTCGACTAGCAATGAAGATCTGTGATACGGTCCTATAAAACTTACAATAACACCGAGCACAAGTGTTGACAGACTATGAAGATCCGTGATACGATCCTATAAAACCTATAATAACACCGAGAACAAGTGTTGACGACTATGAAGATCCGTGATACGGTTCTATAAAACTTACAATAACACCGAGAACAAGTGTTGACAGACCATGAAGATCCGTGATACGGTTCTATAAAACTTACAATAACACCGAGCACAAGTGTTGACAGACCATGAAGATCCGTGATACGATCCTATAAAACCTACAATAACACCGAGAACAAGTGTTGACGACTATAAAGATCCGTGATACGGTCCTATAAAACCTACAATAACACCGAGCACAAGTGTTGACAGACTATGAAGATCCGTGATACGATCCTATAAAACCTACAATAACACCGAGAACAAGTGTTGACAGACCATGAAGATCCGTGATACGGTTCTATAAAACTTACAATAACACCAAGCACAAGTGTTGACAGACCATGAGGATCCTTGATACGGTTCTATAAAACTTACAATAACACCGAGAACAAGTGTTGACAGACTATGAAGTTCCGTGATACGGTTCTTTAAAACTTACAATAACACCGAGCACAAGTGTTGACAGACCATGAAGATCCGTGATACGGTTCTATAAAACTTACAATATCACCGAGAACAAGTGTTGACAGACCATGAAGATCCGTGATACGGTTCTATAAAATTTACAATAACACCGAGCACAAGTGTTGACAGACCATGAAGATCCGTGATACGGTTCTATAAAACTTACAATAGCACCGAGCACAAGTGTTGACAGACCATGAAGATCCGTGATACGGTTCTATAAAATTTACAATAACACCGAGCACAAGTTTTGACAGACCATGAAGATCCGTGAAACGGTTCTATAAAACTTACAATAACACCGAGCACAAGTGTCGACTGACACATATTCAAGTATGGTAAGGCTCTTCTTTCTCAAACTTGCCTCGGTGGCGAATTTAGCAAACGTGCTATTTAAGTGTTAAGCTAGACTGCTGAGGACTGGGAGAACGAGGTTCGAATCTTGTTCGGGTGAACTGGGGATGGGTTTTCCTAAATTCATTTCCACTCTCCCTCAACTCAAATTCAGGTTAACTTCCTCTATATTCAACCTTCAAAATTCCTAACTCATTAGCCTAATTAATACTAAAGCGTATAACACAAACGGTAGTAAGACACGATGCTGAATATAAGTATAAAAATCTTCTTCCTCAACGTGTAAACTAATAATATATACTAGTTGTTCCGACCACAAACGTTGACTTCTTCTTAAATATGATTTCTAATAATGAACGTAGACTCATTTATTAAACAAAACAACATTTCTTTATTATTTCTGACCATTTTATATAATGTAATGAAGATGTTTAACCAATGGTCTACACAAGCTAGATTTTAGATTTTAATTAGTTATTTATTTGGTTCAATAAATTATTGAATCTCATTATAGACAAAGTTTTTGTGTAAAGCACACTATTCTCTTAATAGACTATTTTTACTCCAATAAGGTAATATTTTTACACTATTGAATCAGTGGGCTTTGATGAGTTCAAAGTATAATTTCCCTTATGAAAAGAGAGGTAATGGCAATAATATCCCAATTTTTTAAAATGTTTCACCTCTACTCTTATTAATGGTTGTGACATTATTAACTGTAAATGGAAACTGTGTGCGCTGTAATTCGAGTGGAAAAACTTCTTCCAAAGGAGATAATTTCATTCTTGGAACAAGTTCTCTTTCCCTTCCGGATGCTTCAGTCACTGCTTCGCAATCATTTATTTTAATGTGCATATATTTCACTCGCATTCTTTTACCTATTAATAGTACCTTCTCTGACTTAAGTTGTGCATAAGCAGCACAATCGCGTTTTACTTTAGTGCCAGTTTGTGTCTGGTTAGTCCACTTGCTTACAGACTGTTCACAAATGCTTTAGGAATCTGTATATGTTCACTGATATTGTCACTAACTTTAACGTCACTATTGTAAAAACTCCGAAAAGTGCTAGGATATTTCCCTAAACTTTCATTGTTAATATTTTAGCTGTCTTCGATTTTCATAGCCAATAATGCTTTGTTTATGATTGAGTTGTCATCGAGGGTTTATCCAATATTTTATTTATATACTATTTATAGCTAATTGCCTATTCTTATCAGATATTTGCTGAATCAGGAAATATGAAAGTAGAATCTGTAGATCCATGTAATGTTAAGTTGTCAACTTGAAGCAAGAATTGCGCAAATTCGTTTTTGCGTTTAGAAACTCGCATTTTAGTTGTAAGACGAAATTGTGTAGATGTTGGCCAGACCTAATAGAGCTTCAGGCAAGCTACCATTGATGTATTTTTACTACTGTGAGGTAGTTTGACGAAAGTCACAGCACATTAGTTATACTCTTCTGCTGAATAGATTATGCTGTATATCATCACTTTATAAATTTTGAAGCAGTCGATTTATAGTAGAACGTGCAGTCTCATTGGAGTCTCATGTGTGATGATAATGGATGCATTTGATGATCTGATAGCTTGTGCAGTACCAGGTTTGAAGCCAAAAAATTGAATTGGATACTTAAACATTTTGTTAATAGTACGACCACCATAAACCAAACTTGCTGCAACTCCGAAGAATGCAAAAGAAAGGAAATCTAATCTTTATGAGTAAACTTTTACCATTACTGTTCGTTGAATATAAGTTTTTTTCACATAGAGCAATTGTATGGAAGTAAAACAATTTTTCTGATATTACAGTATCGAATATATCTTCATGTACTTTGTCAATCAAATAATGATCTTCTGTATTTATATTATCCAAAACTTCATGATCAATTGTATAAATTTGCGATAGTATTGATGGTATTGGAATTCCCATGGCCTCCCATTAGGTTTTGTATACAAACAAAATGCTTTCAATGTCCCACCACGTGTGGATCTTAGCTTCAGTAACATTTGTTTCGCTTGCGTAATCTTCAGAAAAAATAATTCTTCAATTCCTCCCTTATATATCTTGTGTTATTTGGAACATTGGCTCCACAGATATAACCAAATAATTCCCTTAGATTCCGGGGGTGATAAGTAATACTTTCCTTTTTCATGGTGGTGATTCATTCGTTTTCATTTGTTACGATAGATCGTGTGACGGCAGCTTCTTAGAAAGTTGTGTATTGGAATCTGTGGACTGTTTGAATGTCTAAGAATGACTTTGGGCCACATATATGAAGAACAAGTCTTAAGTGAAATAATTCAATATCTTTTGGGTTAGCCTTATAAAGTGGGAGAAAAATCTTTCCTGCACTTCGATGACGTGAATATCGTAATTCAATATTGCCTTTCCGAACAAAATACTGGTGAATTTCTTTGTAGAATAGCTTTATTGCATTGGTGTTCAACTTTTCGAGTCCAAACCACACTTATTGCTTTGCGTCTCTTGGATTTGAAATGGCTCGCACTTCACTATCTTATGAAACCATTAATCTTTTCTTTATTTGATAGATGACAAGCGAGACACATTGTCCTGTGTGACTGGGAATGCATTTCTTGTTCAAGAATCCTTCATGCAACTTCAATTGAACAAATCTATCTAGCAACTAGAAATCTGTGAGTCTCATCGTAATTGACCTCATTGTTAGAAGTATTTTGCAATAACCAAAGTGTAGAAGTAGTATTATCCTTTGTAAATGCATTTATAAATTATTTGATGCTTTTGCCAACTGTGACAATTTTAACATTGATGTGATCATTGTAATTTTAAAGAGGATATCTGTTGTATGGAATCATGAACGTATTTTAATATTGCGACCATAGATTTAAGATGTTTCAGCATTATCTCAACCAGGTATACAGTATTTCTAATTTTTTTTGCAGCTGTTCAGCCAAAAGATGCTTTTGGAATAGAATTTGATCATTTGCCATCTTGCATGCAAGTTGAATGGTCCATGTATCAATAGGGAATAAAGTTGTATTCTTATGCGGATTGGGTAGCTCTGCAGATATTGCTAGATCTATCTGATGAGGTTCACGTATTTTGCATTATTTGTGAAGTGTAATAACCATGTGGCAGTGTGGAAGCCTTCTTTTTTTTAAATTAAGTCTTATATGTCTCTAACTTTTCTGAAAATATCATTTTATTTGATGTTGTTTGAAATTAAATTGAATTTAGATTTGAAAACTCTAGCAACCAATTCAAGATGAAATGTTGAATCCACTCCTAGCTGGAGATTGGATGTAACTTCAGGTTACTGTGTATTACACGTAGCCGTCATGAAGAGGTCATATTTGAAAAAGGGCTCAATGATAGTCATACATTTAAGATGATTTTGATGTAGATTTGAAGGACTTCCTTTAAATGATGATGGAACTGTTATCATCTGCCCAACCCACTGATTATTTGATGAGGATTTAATGTTAACGTAATCCTTAAGTTTTATGTGCTGGTCTTGGCGCAGTTTTACTCTCTGCAGAGGTAGTCAAGGCGTGTGCACGTTTGCAAATAGAATTTTTCCTAGCGGAGAAGCAAAGAAAAACCAGGTAAAATTACTATAAGATACGCTGAATACTGTGACATCTTAATGATAGTCATCTTGTGGAATGTTCAGCAACATTATACATGTTGGTATGCCAACCTATAAATATATTTGTTTGGAAACAGCGGGCGATATTCCAATGGATTGAGCCTTGAATAAAGTGAATTACGAGGAATATCTTTATTGGGAGGATAAACAATAAATAGATACAGTTATTCAGACGGTGCTCCAACATAAGCTCGGAATATTTCGGCATAATCGAATGATGTGTCCTCGTCGTGGTTCTATTGTTTATTATATACATTAGAATTGTTTTATCTTATCTTCATTCAAAAGCTTATTTTTGATCGTCAGCTTGTGTTAACTTGTGCATTTTACGCAAGGATATAACATAAATATTGAAGTTTTTGATGTAATGCGTTAGTTCACGCATTTTTATTTATCACTCGCTGCGTTTGCTGTGTTTCCCAGACCGTGTTCTACAGCTGTATCTATGTCGTGGATGTACATCTGAGCATATGTTGGTGCACCAGAGTCAGTCCCGTAAAGTGGCCCAATACATGGTATACGGTATTGCAAATTTTGTAGACGTAGGGGCCAACAGTTATATTTTCTTCCGTTTTTGCATAGCTACTAAACATTGCTAATCTACTGTTAAACGAAAGTCTTAGAGTTTTTTGTACATGAATAATGTCTCTTAGAATGGAGATTCTCAGTATGGTGTTAGAGTAACTTTGGCATGGTGACTGCAGCCAGTGTGCTTAAAGGGTCTTCCTATTTTTGCGCATTGATAATACAAAGCATTAGAGTATTCGCAAATATGACAAAGACTGCCTATATTTGATGGAACAAAATAATTGGTTTGTTGCAAGGTGAGACAGTACCAGTTTTTTTTTCAGATAGTCTACTTACATTAGCTCTTCTTTCTAATGATTATAAGATTGTTTAGGCACACGTGGCGCTTTCTTTATTGTATTTTTACCTTCGTGTCACCGTTGACTGTTAATGCTTCATCCACCCTGACGTATGCGAGCAATATTTTCACTATAGGTATTTGAAATAACCAAATAAATAGTCAAATAATATTACTAATCTAAATGATTAAACATAATAATAATTAAATAGAATAACTATGAGTATATTAGCCGAAACAACATTATAAAGTTGTTGCAAGGCGAGAGATTATTTGATCTCTTCCACATAATCTAATTGCATTAGTAATTCTTCTACCACATTATTTTTGGATTGTTGTGGCACTCACAATGCATTATTTGTTGCGTTGTTGATTTTTATACTATCTTCACAATAATCAAAACAAAGCACGCCAATGAAGGGAGGATACTATTAGAATAGTTCACAAAAGCTTTACAATTAATTAAAGAAAATTTAAAGACAATACTGTAATATCAATAAGAAATAAACAACGTACAAATATTAATGTATCATGAATAGCACTCAAGTAGTTAAACAATGTAATGTGGCGAGGATTATAAACATCACATATCTCGAGGTTATGGATGAGTTATATTAGGACATATTGTATTGATTTTATAGTAAGTAATATAAAAGGCAGCTTAATGATATATGTAGTAGAGAGAAAGTTAAGTAAAATAATAAAAGGTGAAGCTTAAAGTATATGTGGGTCTATAAACTTTAAAGTGTTCATTCAACAAACTATCTAGAGCCTTTTACTTAAATTTGGAAACTTCCTGAATTATCTTTGGACCATATATTGGGGAGGTTGGGAGGAATTTGAGCCAACGTAGCATTTCGAACATAAATCGTGTTATGACTTTAAAAATATATATTAGAGCTTCTGGTATGAGAGTTAGGAGTAAAAAATAATAAATTCTCAAATGGGTCCATCCATACAAGATAACTTTTGATGGGTTTATGAAGCCCACTGGCTTCTAGCATTTTGGCGTTGCCGTCAACCTGTGATTCTTTGTCCACCACGATGCACGGGGGTATAATTCTACAGTAAATATAAATTAATAAATTATATTAATTATTTTGTTGAGTAACTTATTACTGTAGATATACATAAGATAAAACAGTTTGGATTGTTAAACATCTGGTTTTCACAGTTGACTTTTTGTGGCAAAGAAATATCAAAGTAAACTAGTCTATTATGATGATACTATTTCATAAAGAGACTAAATTGTCTGTAAAAAAATTAAATTTCAGTTTATTTTGTAGGAATAAGATCAAATTATTTAGTTTTTCATTTTACAAATATTTCCAATAAGATAAATAAAGAGAAAGTAAAAGAAAAAAACGTACTGCTAATATTATTAAATCAATGTTTTGAGAAACTATACATGAATGTAAAGCGGGTCTGGGCCTTTAAGTAATAAAAACTAACCTTTTCACCACGATTCTTACTACAACTCTGAACCAATTGTAAAAATTTTTGTCCAGATGTGTAGGTTTGCAAATAATAGTTATAGTTTTCAGCATTTAATCAGGAAAAGCTAAGTTGACCTTTTATCTATAAAAAACATTATGTTATAATATATTAAATGTCTTCCTGGAAGAGTTTTTAAAATTCTGACATTTATTTGCAAATCTGCATGTCGGTAGGAAGAGATTAGAACATCAACGGTTCAGATCAATTCAGAATTATAGGAGTTGTGGTAACTAACTTCTGAGTGTAGTGGTTTAATAATATAGAGAGATTATTAAAATATGAGGTGACCTGGTGGTCTAGGGGTAAGGTGTCAGACTTCTATGCTGGCGGCCGGGGTTCAATCCTCGGTCCCGGCACAGATTTATCTGATTACCAAACCCTTCCTTCACCTCTGACAAGACATCTTGTGAGTGTGGGGAATGCCAGGCTTCCACCGTGGTTCGGATTCCACGTTAAACTGTAGGTCCTCCATTTCATCTCACAATCACCCTACCATTACACATTAGCGTAAGTGCGTATAACCCGAACGGGTAGTAAGACGCGGTGCTAATAATAATAATAATAATAATAATAATAATAATAATAATAATAATAATAATAATAATAATAATAAAATATGCACATTTCCAAAACATAAATGAACATCAATAGTTTTATATGTAATATTAATACTAAATTTTCATACATTTGATTTATTTGTACAAAACTAATTCCACATAGTCCATATGCATCAATTAATTTTAAGAAATAACAATAATAATAATAATAATAATAAATTTAATCAATAAAGTAAACCTATTATTAAAGTGGTGTGTTCATTCAATACAATCGATATATAGGGAAGTTTCGTGACAAGACAATATTATTAATCTTCCTAACACGATCAATACATGTTACATAATTTCCTCATCAAAACCGTATTGGCGTAGTTACTAAACGTAGTTACCGAAGGACAAGTAAGGTGCCATTTCAAAAATTAGCATATTAATATAATAATTGTATTATTAGCTAAACATGATTACATTTTACACCACCATTGTCTTTACACACCATGGATTCGCACTACTCTTTATCCCCCCATGGAACATGTTTTATAATTAATCTCCCTTCTTTCTATCTTCTTGACTTTCTTTTCTTTTATTTACACTCTTGATTACATTCCATTATTATTACGTTCTTGTTTTATTTTTGCCTTAATATCATTTTTATAATACCTCTACTTTTTATTTTTATTGCACATTTTATTCTCTTTATTTTGAGTTGTGATCTTCAGTATCTTTAAGAATTTCCCTAACAAGATCTTGGATTACAGTCACATGATACAACTACATTAGTAGCCCCCTTTCATACTCGTATCTATACATATATACTCTTTCTCCCTCCCTCCCTCTCTCTCTCTCTAGATATATATATATATATATTATTTATATTTAAAAACAATAGACCAGCAATCTGTGTTTTTTGTTTATACAAACAGGTTGCTGGTCTATTTTTTTTTAAATTAATATAAACTAATTTCTAATAATAATCTTAGTATGGTTCTAATATATTTTTAGAGGTCGAGCAAAAAATGTTAAATAATAGGAACTGCTTGCTTAATTATCCGTGTAAAGGATGGAAAACCCTTACGTAAGGAAACATCCTAAATCACAGATATAAGATTCAGATTTTAAAGTTGCTCTGAGGTGGAAATATTCAATAATGGTATTTCCCATTATACTATTTAAAGAGGGATTTAACAAAGTCAAATTTAAAATAAAACTTTTTAATTAAGAGAACATCTTTTAGTTTACTATAGCTAACCATCCTCATATTGTTAACATAGGTTAAAAAAACACTGTTAGCCCATATTGCCACTAAATCTTAATAAATTGACCTATTCGGATATGTGAAAGATTTTTTTTTTATAATTCCTGGGGATGATGATGAATTAAACATTTCATCCACACTGTAGATATAGATAGTTAATTTTAATATTATTTGGTTCAAATCATATATAATGGTCAGTATAGAATAAATATTAAACAAATCATATTTTTAATACAATTTATGTGTGAGATAAAGCGAAAAAATGTCAAAAGCTCTACGATAAAACTAATAACTTCATAAAACCTAATAACTTCATAAAATAATACATTTACACATACATAATTAATCACGCCATTGCCCTATGATTTAGGCAATAAATTGTGCTTGGAGCTAAAAATTATCCCTGCATAATCCTTTCGCTCAACATACTTTTATACACCGATTAATACAGGCTCTTTTATTCTTAGAACACTTGTGTTTCTATTTTTACACATTCGCTTACAACATTTAGCCACATATTAAATTGCTTCACATTACTTTTGATCTACAAAATATACCTTCATATTTTTGATTCGTGTCTTAATATACACTCACCCTTTCAAAATGCCCAAACAAACGTAAGACGCTTCGTTCACGATTACCAATTGGATTCCTTTCAAATCACACTCCTTTAACATCCATTCATTACTGACTCTGTCAATACGAGTTTGTACACATATATTTCCTATATATCTAACTTCAACCGAATTTACTTATTAGCTCTTGTGCGTCTCCTCACACACCCACGATCACATCCATAAAACAATGTTGGCGTTAACATACTTATATATACGACCATCTTTGCCTCTTTCGATATTACTTCATTGTTTGCATTAGTCCAAAAGATAACTACTCTTCGAGATTGATAAAATCATCAGTCAATTTAACCATCCATCCTACCATTTCTTACAGAACATTCTACCCAGATACACAAAATCTTTCACTTGTTCTACCAGTTCTCGATATATCATAAGTTGGCAATCATTTCCTGATCCATCCTTAATAAAAACCAATACTTTAGTTTTGGAAACATTCATACGAAAATCTATTCTGCCTGTAGTCACATTAAAACAATTTAATTCATACTGCAAGTCACTTTAATTCTCAGACATTAAAATGGCATTGTCTGCCTATAACAGCACTCTCCATTCACATTGTATATTTGTACATCAACCATGTCCTTACAAGAATCTCGCAACTACTTATCAATAAAAACATTTAATAACCATGGAGCCATAACACTACTTTATTTAACACTCTATTCAAAGTCAAGACATTCGCTCGAAACTACATCCACCCTAACGCACTCTTTACTTCCATCATTCACCGCCATTATTGTATGTACAAACCATGCATCCACACTATACTCTCTCAAAACAATCCATAATATACTCTTATTCAACTGGTTGTGCGCTTTCTCCAGATCAACGAATGAACAAATAACTTTCTTCCTTAATGCCATATATTTCTCAATCACTTGTAATGAAATATCTGGTCCATGCAACCTCTACCCAGATTGAAACTACATTACACATCCTAGACCTTCTTCCCAGTTTTTTACGCACCCTTTCAATTAAGACTCTTTCAAAAACCTTGCCTGGAATTCTCAAAAAACTAATTGCCCTATAATTCTTAGATTCACTCTTTCTGACTCTTTCTTTTTACAAAGAAATAATGACAGCAGTCTTTCAGTAATTAAGAACATTTTAAATCACATCACACACCTTTAAAATTAACACAATCTGACAAGTATTACCATGTCCCCCAACTAATTCATTTCACTAGTGATTCCCATTTACACCCGCAGCTTTGTCATTTTTTAACACTTTAATCTATTTTAATACCTATTCCTTATTAAGTCTTCACCTCATCATAACATTTTAATATTTTTCGCTAATTTCTCCACATTTTCACCATATAGTCCCCCACTGTTTTCGTCCCCAATTATCTCACTAACATTTATAAAATAATAAACTTCTTTATATATGTTGTGTTATTGAAAATATTGGTATTATTATAAACATTTTATTGATGTAAAAGTACCATTATGTTTTAGATTAAATTAATTTAGTGAATAATCTTGATTAAAAAAAATGCTTAATTCTAGTCGCTTACTATTTTTATAATATCACGAGTAGAATATTTATTCATAATTATGTATAAATTAAGAACTACCAAACCTCAAGTGGTAAATACTAGCAACAAACTTTGCTATACTTTATATTTAAATTTTCCAAATGGAAAAATTGCTTATAGCAGCTCTTTTAAAATATACTTAATCTAGAGAATGTTTTAGTTTAACCCTAAAAAAAGTATATCAATTCTTTGTCATAACTCATTGAACTCTATATTAAATTAATGAACAATACAACTACGTAAAGTAGTAAAGTATTAGGTTTTCCCAGGCCTTATGAGAGAGTGTGCAAAGGGTACATAATAATTGGGTTCGGGGTTCTAAAAGGGGCCTGTAAATTTATTGGAGGCTCAGAAAGTTATTTGTATATTTTGAAGACTAGCATTAACCTTTCCACTACTATAGTACTAATACTAAACTATTAGTATTGATACAATATATTTTGTCTTATTGTTGCTTTCCCCCTTTTTATATATAAACAAGTATTAAATATATATATTTTTGTCTCATTTATTTTATATTTTAAGATATGATTAGTTAGTTAATTTCGCTTTTTAGACAGGATTAGCGAAAAATAGAAGGTGGACTGAAAAATATTTTTACTATCTGAAAAAATTCTCCTCTGGGACCCTGAGTATGCTCTTTTCAAATCTCACGGGGACTAGATTTGACTATTTATTTGTTTGTATAAAGAATTTTTATTTATTAGGTTTAATAAAACAAATTATAAGATGATCAATCACAAAATATAATCGAAATGTTCTTATTATTTTGAAATTTTACAAACTATTAAAATCAAATTCTATCTTCATCTAAAACCTTGTAAATACAAGAACGATGTGACATTTTGTTGCCTGTCAAGCTACTCACACTTTAATTACAATAATGAACAGGAATGAATAAAGTAGAATTTATAGAACATGTATACCGTTTTGTAAATATTAAGAATGGTAAAAACAGCCTTCAGAATATCCGGTCGGGATATTCACAGCCAACCCGTCACCGGGAATATAGACTCAATGAGCTTACCAGTTAGTTCAGGTGTTCACCTATACAAGTTGATACACCTGGAATGAATTTGACTTAAATTAGTTCATATGAGCATTTATTCAGAAAAGTGTTGTATTGTATATCTTTAAAATTAAATCCACACCTTTTCCTGAAAAAATGAAATAAAATTATGTATAAACATTTTCACCTTAAAAAAAAACTTCTAATTGACTTGTTGCTATAAGAACACACATATATCTTATGTTTAGCTATCAAATCTAATATAATTTGACACTCGAGCATCAATGTGGCCACATTATTATCGTGTGATCCTAGAAAACGTGATACCAAATATAATTTGTAAATAGCCATAGCGAGAAAATGTATTGGCTTCAATTTAAAGGGTAACCTGGTGGTCTAGGGGTAAGGTGTCAGACTTCTGTGCTGGCGGCCGGGGTTCAATCCTCGGTCCCGGCACAGATTTATCTGATTTCCAAACCCTTCCTTCACCTCTGACAAGACATCTTGGAATATGGGGAATGCCAGGCCTCCACCGTGGTTCGGATTCCACGTTAAACTGTAGGTCCTTCATTTCATCTCACAATCACCCTACCATTACACATTAGCATAAGTGCGTGTAACCCGAACGGGTAGTAAGACAAGGTGCTAATAATAATAATAATATTATTATTATTATTATAATAATTCAATTTAAAATAAGATGGGGGATTAACGCTTGCCATGAAAATGTATATAAGGATGGGCCACTTAAGGATTATCAGGTTTTCCTACTTAAAGTGACAGCAGAAAATACGTAGACGTAAAAGGAAACAAATTGATGATAATCTAATAATATAAATTTAAAAGGAAAATAGAACATGTCAGAGAATCACCTCTACACTCACATAATAAAATAATCCAACACGTTTTATCAAGTATACCTCCTTAGAAAAAGAAGAAAATTAAAATCTCTTATCATATTAATCATTTATCTTAACGAACCATTTAACGTTAACTCTATTTAAATTTAAAATACATTTACTGCACGTTTGTTGAACCGTTTTATTACATAAGTTAAAACAAGTATTGATAACAATCTGGAAATTTACAATAACCCACTATTAAATGATTTAATTTAGGTTGGTTTGTCGCTGATTCTTTTATTTTTGTATGTTTAACACGAAAGCTGTTTGGTTTGCCATTGACGTAGAATTTTGTGTTTAGAATCTGGTTGGTTGAAATGAGAGCAGTTTTTACTCAATAGTTCACTTTCCTTCGACAAAAATTCGGATACACGTCCTCTAAATTCCTCCTTAGCTTATACATAGTTAGTGTAAATATTGGCGGAGATCACAGATACAAGTTATATTAACTACTGTATTTAAGAGGTAGGTGATCTTAATTTATCACATATTTGTAGCCACCATTTGGACACCATCTTTAACTCTCTCTCAGCCGCGACAAGTCGTCGCAAAGCACTAACAATGAAATAATATATCTTTAAAATCACTCCTCCATGACCAAAGAGTTTTTAAGCCTATCATAAATGTTTTATCTTTTTCTTCTATCCTAGAAGAAGGTGTATAAAGAGCAGTGCTCTTAATGTGACGTCCACTTACTAAACTAGAACGGCGCCGTTAAGTCGTTAGGTCCCCGTGGTGTTCTTGAATGGCGTCTTGTGCTTTGAGACGAGAAGCTATTTCTCATACCCTCTTTGTTCCACCAACGGTCAAAGATGTGATTGGGAAGTGACGAGATCTATGTTCGAGTCTGAGAAAGTGCAGGTTAGATCTGGACATAGTTTAGAATACATAAAACTCACTCCCCTTTATGGGCTCTCACATTTTGGAAAACAGGGTCACACGAGTTTATCGGAAGCAGGCCTTAGTTTTTTATGTTTTCAACAATAATGGCTGTATACTATAAACCTTATTTTATGGCAATTTTGTCACGGGGAGGGGGATTTTATTTTAAGCATGGGTTTTGATTATCTCTTTTATTTACGGATCCCATCTTACTACCCATCCGGGCTTATACAATATTTACAATAATGGAGAAAGGATGAGAAATTTTCTTTGAATTTTTGTGGGATCAATCTCGTCCAGCATGATAGGAGGTCATGGTTTGAACTCTGGCTAGGTGTAGTGAGGTGTTTTTATCTCTTTATATTCACACTATTATTGGGCTGAAATGCTGATACATTTTATTTAAATACCACCTTCATCATATCTGTCTAATTAATATGAAAATGGATGTAGGCTACGCTAGACGCGTAACTAAACACGGTATACAAATATTTTTATTTTACAGAGAGTTATCCTAAGAAAGTAGCTTTTTCTCTTCATCTTAATAAAACCTTCAGACCTATTGTAATTTATATCTCTATCCTCCTATAACTAGACATTTGGAACACCTTTTATAAAATAAAAACACATTTTGGTGGTCAACATTGATCACATTTAACACAGTATAATATTGTTGTTATTTCATGTCTACTGATAATATATCAAAATTAGCTGCTGCAGATCCATGACCTGACGTAAGAATACTGGAAAATAGTTCCTGTAACTTTTTCTGTTAGCTAATTCCATTCGTAAGATCATTGTGATTTACAATTATATAGACAATACAAACAGTATTCCTAACGCTGTCTGCTATATTTTATTAGAGAGATTAACTAATATAAATCTAAAGGGTTTATTTTTGAAAAAGTTAAATATATATGAAAAAATAAACTCAGAGTCTGATGGGTTTGGAGTAAAATTGGTAAAGGTGATTATTTGATGTTTACTTAGCTATGTTTAGACACACACTTATCAATTATTCCCGTGACTTCAGCAAATAATTCCCTGTTACTAACAAATATCACTTAGAGGTTTACCTACTTCTTTCTTTATGTGTAGTAGAATATTTACTAGTCACTGTATTGTATAATGACGTCACTTCATATTTATTTCGTCATTGCTCTAAACTTAAATTGCACCTGCATTGGTGGGCACGTGGACCATGGTGTCAATATCTGAGCCCAGTTTGTCAGGGACTGGAAGGTAGGGAGTTAACTTCCGGCTTGTTGCAATTAGGGGGATTTCCCTAAAATGTTTTCAAATTTTCTTCAACTTAAATTTGAATAAACTTTGTTATAAATTCTACCCTTCTTATACCTTCTATATTATTTTTCATTTTTAATTTATCTGAGGTATTTAGCGTGCACTTTATGAACCAACTGAATAGATCAGCACAAGATAATTTCTATGAACGAGAGTGAAAGGGCCTACCAATTTTGCCAGGAAATTTATTTTCACAATCTTTACAGGGTTCTTTTATAAGCCACAATTGACATAAAACCAAAGTATTTACTTTCCTTCCAAATAAAGTTGTGCTACATATTTTTATCGATCAAGGAAAATTCATCAACCCCGGCTGGGTTTGAAACCACGAACATCGGGCCATAGCCTGGATGGGTTTTGGACAACAAAACAGAAAAAATATCGTTTCACTGAAACATATAGCTTAAATATTATTCAAACGAATATAAAACTGATAGTATAATTATTTTAATTAAAAGAGATGCTTAGTTATTAACTTGGATATGGAACCATAAAATAGCTTTTTGTACCTTAACGTGAACACTGGATCCTGCTATACAGATATGCCATAGTACTTGTAGCTTGTACTTGTAAGGGAACATGCTAAATAATGGTATTCTCCTCTCTTTTTGTTCCAGTTCAACTTCGTGGGCAAGTTACTAGGACCTAAGGGAAACTCCTTGAAGAGACTACAAGAAGAGACTATGACCAAGATGGCGATTCTAGGACGAGGTTCCATGAGAGACAAACACAAGGTAGCCCAACGGTTCAGCCACGGTCCAATTTTCATAAGAATGACTTTTGTAAAATGAGAATGCATTTTACTGAGGTAAAATTCATAACATTTTACTATAATATTAGTAATATTTTATAGGTATCGATATAATTTATCAAAAATTACAGTTTCATATCTCATTACTAGAAGTATGAATACGTGGTGGTAGATATACATTTTGGCTTTCAGATAATTCCCTTCTTTTAAAGATTGGACTGTTTCTTGGGAAACAATGTGGTGGCTTACAATTTAAGATATTTTTCATTAAAATAAGAATTGATACAATTTATTTCAACTATCAAAAACTCTTGATCTGTAGCTAATAATAGGATGAGCAGGCCTGTTGTTTGGTTCGAGTATGTTCAAAGAAGATATAACTACTAGGATATTTATCATAACTTACTCTCAAGAGATTAGATCTCGAATCAAAGAGGAGTGCAAAAACATACTTTCCAACACAGATTTAATCACTATCCTCTCTTAAGGGAAATATTAGTGCATTTTACTAAACCTGATCGTTTTAAACCTGTTATCGGCACTTATCTACACTAGTAACTTTGTTATTAACTTTTGTATGTATTATTATTATTTTTATTGTTATTATTAGCACCACGTCCTACTAACCATTCGGGTTATACGCACTTACGCTAATGTGTAATGGTAGGGTGATTATGAGATGAAATGGAGGACATACAGCTTGGCGTGGGATCCTAACCACGGAGGAGTCCTGGCATTACACACATTCACAAGTTGTGATTAATACACATATTTTCAGAGGGGAAAGAAGGGTTTGGCAATCAGATAAATCAGTGCCGGGACCGAGGATTGAACCCCGGACCCCCAGCACAGAGGTCTGACACCTTACCCCTAGACCACCAGGTCACAGCTTTTGTATTTAGAATTCCATTTTGTTTGTGACACTACCTATTGCTAAAACAAAAATATTTTATTTTAAACTTTCTGCTAAAATATTAATAAACCAACTATAACTAATTAACTAACGCCAAAATTATACCGATATTTAAAACAATTAAGACATATACTAACACACTCAATTTGAAGCTTTTTTCTATGACGTCGTAATATAACCTTTTAGAGCTGAGACTAAAATAATTTGGTTACAATTAATTACTTGGAAGAATACAAATAATTGTTCTGAAAATAATAAAAATATATTTTTAATCAATTTATATAATGTATAACATAAACAATACCTAACTCACATAAAAAAAAACTTAGTTCCAGAGTGAGAACAAACTAATTATTTTATATCTAGTAAAAAATTTGACTAATACATACATAATAATATGAAATATGATTTATTTTAATGTTCAAAATTAAAATAGTTGGGAAAATGACTTTAAATTAGTTAATGGATGCAAATGCCAGGTCTCCACTCTAGCAAAGTAAAGCCATAAGAAGTGGAGATGGTATAATAAGAGGGTATAGGGCGTATAAAAGAGGGAAACTACTAGAGGATACAATAGCAACATAGTATCTGGAGGTGGTAAACCAGCCAGGAACATCACACAAGGACATTGTAACTGTACTATACATAGATATTAGTAGCAGCCACATAAAATTGGGCAACCTCTCTTTCTAAATGTAAGTCTTGCTTAAACTTTTCTTTCCTCTGAGGTTGGTTCTTTTTTCTGTCCACACATATGACACCAGTTCAGTATGTTTGCCTGGTTTTACACACCATTTAAATACGTCCAACTCTAACCAACATCTTGTGCTAAAATGGCACCCAGCTTCAAAAAACACGCAAATTTTATGGTTGTCAAACCAACAAATATTTATTTAGGGGTTACTCTCCAAATTGTAACGATGAATGACCTACTGAGTTCTGGGTCATTCCATGTAAGCACTTTTCAAGAGTTTTGGGGCCTGTAAGCCACTTAGAGACATAATTTAATATATGAACAATGTATTTGGTGTTTAAGCTTCTAAGGCACCCATTGACTTATCTCTTTGGTAGGAACACCAACTTTCCCTGTCCTTGGGGCACTTATCATGAAGGGGTGGGTTGTCATGGGCAGACATTTGGTATACAGTAGCCCCAAATGCTTTTCTCATGTTTTAATACTATCAGTATTAGCACGGGAAGAAGCTACAGTAGATCTTTAATCGGTCAATCAGGGAATATGTCAATTTTCCTTAACCACCAAATTTTCGTTCTTTCACAATATTTCTTAGTGCATTATTTAACAGATTTTGAGAATGACCTACATATTCTCGTTTATTTATAGAGGTATATACATAAGGCCTGATGTATTCACTCTAAGGAAACTCTTTGTGTCACCATTCTCATAGGAATCTTTGTATCTCAAATCACGCTTTTCTTCAGAGAACTGGAACATTTTTAATACACCCACATTCCACCAGTGGTACTGACCACTTATGGTTGTAGTAGAAATGCAACTCTTGATCTTCTATACATGCAAATAGAGGATGTTTGTTATTATTTTTGTATATAGATGAGATGGTTTGTCATCTTTTTGCAGCATACAACTAAGACACGATTACTAAAATACTCGACATAAATCAAATTACCTGTTCAACCGCTATGGCCAAAATGACCCTGTCTTGTGACAAATGCCATGAATTGATAGGTTACACCACTATCATGCGCTTGTTGCAGCTGCACTTGTCATAACTTCTTCTTCAAGATTCTCAACAATTGATTCTAGAGACTTATTGTGATCTTGATTAGCTTTTGTAGAGGGAGGGGGGGGGGGCATGTTCATCATGTATATAAACTTGCTCGTATCTGAATATCCACATCCTATTTGGCACATTGCATAAGCTAGTCTTCTATTTACTTCAAAAGATTGATCTTGTCTTTGTGAAGTTTAAAGCTCATAACTTTTATAAACACATTTACTATAATTAATAAATACAAAAAAACCAGTCTTTACCCCTTACAGCATAAAAAAAATAGAATATATACTTCCACACGTAAAACATTCTGGACAGGCAACAACTTGAAACATTTTAATGATCACATTTAAATCAATTACAAACATAGAAATACAATTAATTTTTTCAGCAAAAGCCTCATTCACAAATTATAACGACTTCAATTCTTTCGCTAAAGAACATGTAACAGCTTGAGTAAAATTAGTATTGAGTTTATAATGTGATTCTTTGTTTGCTTTTGAACACTTAGTGTATTTATTCTCTTTGAACTTTCATGATTTATTCTTTGGTCTTTAATTTACTATTAGACTTATATAACTTACACAACTAGAAGTATTTCACTTGTAAATTATGCTTTAAAAATAAAAAGCTGGCCCATCGACGAGTGAACTAGTACTAAAAAGCTGGGCGTAGGTAGTTAACATATGTCATGGTAGGTTGACTTGGAGACAAAGGGTTGCACTGTATTCTATAAGAGAGAGAGAGGGGAGGTGAGGTGTTGATTTCATGTGACTTCGGGAATATTTGTAAGAGCATAAAGCCTGATCTCTAGTAGGTTTAATTCTTTTCTAGCACTCAAAGTTGTTGGCTGTGCTGAATGCGTTATAGCTATGAATAATAAATATTCTTGCCTAAGTTTTTTTACCAAGCAAACAGCACAATTATGTTTGTTGTGATATGACACAATAGATTCTTGCATGGATATGTCCTACATATGGATATATTTTGTAACCGCTCCCCTTCCGATTGACCATCACATTGTGAAAACCCCCCTTCTCTATTATCTTGTCAGGAATTCCTCGGTAGGGGTGGCTGGGGAAGGTGATCAATGCAATGACTGTAAGACTGTTTAGTTGCTAGTTTGAGATTTATTAGTAATAAGTTGGGTGTCAGGTGTTTTTGCCGACATAGAACTAGGTTTGAGTCATGACCATATGGCAGAGAAATTGGCAGTCTTTACGGTCGGAATTACACTATTTCCTTGCTTATAAGTCGTGGGTTGTATCACACCAGGTCACTTCTCCGTTAGTGCTACTCATGGCACACACAACACCACTTCTTACACACACATGGCAACTGCCTGCAACACACACTCATGACAACTGTCAATAGACAAATATCATAACCACTGGCATCATTGTCTTCCTCATAGTGTTCAAGGCACACACATCTTCACACAACAGACATCATATCCACGACACATTTTGATTACTGTCAATCAACAACCTGACTAGAGCTCCATTATGGTGCACCTGGAATTTATCCATGCATTTGGAGTGTACTCCCATTTATTTCCAATCCGGAGGAATCTATGTCACATTACAGTCACTCACACAGCTGAAAGAACGATTCTCACACCAGGGATCCAACATAGCTAATTAATTAAGCTATGTGATTTCGTGTTTATACAGCCGGATACGGCTCATGTTACGGATAATATTTTATTTTTTCAATTTCCTCATATGTTTGTACCGACATCTCATTTTACTATAAATCAGGACATTTTCTGCTCTGTTAATATCACAATATGCCTTCGATTTAGTTAATCTACAAATTTTACACATAAGCGTTCTGGAATATAAACATCTACTACTAAAACTACTTGTCCGTTTAGTGATCATTAACAATTCACCTCAACCTGTGCCTGTTAGCAGCCCTGTCTACTATATATCAATACCAATATTTAATTTATGATAACTTATAACTATAATTGTCCTTCTTTCCCTATTTAAGTTATTTTGACTAAATACATGTTTTCCTTTTGATATGCCTTCTTTGGACTTAAATCTAGCTTAACCTAACCTATACCTCGTACCGTCATCTACAAAATCAGTTTATATCTTTTCCTTGTGGTAAGTCCCAGTTTCTTTTGTAACACCGCCCTTACTCTTCCCGAAGAATAAGGCTGGCGCACAACGGACAATAAGAAATAACATAAGAAATACAATAATTGCAGAGGGCTCTGAGGATACAAACAAAAGTAAACAGGCCGACCACGGGCCCATTTAGTTATATTCTCCACGAACTCACCCCTCAATTATGTTGATGTTCATAACAACAGGAAAGGCGAAGGATAAAGCAGGAAACCTTGATTTAGAAGACTAAATGTCATTGATAACAATTTGTAGTTTTATTGGTTGAGAGAATAAACTTGAACATAGTATTGAAATACGTAATTTGGTTGTACAATCTTGAATTACTTACAATTTATGTAACCTTTAGCATACGATCATAATATCGTAATTGACAACAATGAATAATGAACCTTATAAGTCCGCATGGCTAATGAGTTAAATGACGACAATATTCCAATACCAAATCTGGCTATGCAGACAAAAAATGCTCCTTACGTAACGATAATACAAAACTATTGCCGTATGGGCCATCAGTTAAAAACGAGATCATACTAAAATATTTATAACTTTACATTTGCAATATAAAAAAATTCCCACTGCCTGATGGACAATTTTGATATAAACAATTACCCACAGATATCCCTGTTATATCAGTCGCGCAAAGAAAAATATTCCTTACAAAACAATTAGTATAGATGCCATATTGGCGATGCAAAACAAACATTTATTAGTTAACATATGATTCCTGGTAAGGTAAAATATTCCATGTCCAGAATAGACTACAACATTTATAGCGATGCTAAAGTTCTAAGTCCAATACGTTAGGCATATTTATAAGTCGAATACGACAAAAAAGATTCTAAGTTCAAAATGTTTGACATATTTATCTAAGTCCAAATATTTTGGCATAATTATAAATTAGATATGAAGAAAAGATTCTAAGTTCAATATGTTTTGAAATATTTATCTAAGTCCAATATTATGAATTAATTACAAGTTAGATATGAAGAAAAGATTCTAAGTTCAATATTTTTTGACATATTTATCTAAGTCCAAAACGTTTTAATATTTATAAGTTAAATACGACAAAAAGATTCTAAGTTCAAAATGTTTGACATATTTATAAGTCCAAAGTTTTGACGTTATTACAAGTTAAATACCAAGAAAATATTCTAAGTCCAAAACGTTCTGCATATTTAAAAGTTGAATACGACGAGATAGATTCTAAGTCCGAAATGTTTTCCATAATAACGTCTATATCTGTCGAAGAGAGATTCTGTACATTGCGAATATTTCCTGGACACCCAAGGTGTGACCTAGAGGACAGCCCTGTCAAGAAGTACCGTCCATTTTGAACAACACCAGTATTTATATGATTATACAAGCTCAAAGAGGGGGGAGAAAGGTAAATACAAAACATCGGTCAACACGACAAAATGAAGAGAGGGAGGGGTTAGAATATCAAGGTCAACACACGCGGAGCTGGTAGAATTTACGTAGACCAATTAACTCTGGCATAACAATCCATTTTGCGCAGGCGCGTCACACACTTTCCACACCCACCCCGAGGAATAGAACCACTTTACAAGTCCAAGATTTTTCCTCGTACAGTTGATCGATATTTTGTAGTGCAAGTTGTTGTCTTTTTTGTGTGTGGGAAACAGTAAGTTGGCGCAGCAATAGTCGGGCACTTTGGTGAGTTTTCTTGTATTAAACCTTTTTTGGAGCATATATCCCAAATAAATGCTACACTTTTTCTTCTCTGGTCACTTCCTACCGTGGCCAGTCGACATCCCTGGAGTGCTCGATAGCTCTAGCCCAGCAGCACACTTGTTTCAAAGCGAGCAGGGCTCGTCGAGTAAGGAGCAGCTTTTGACGCCTCATCTGTATCCACTTACTTTACTTCTCCCCTAGCTGGTATTCCTGGCGTCCCTGGTTCATCAGCGATATTCATCACTGGTAACCCTGAAACGCCTTTCCTTGGCTAGAGCTCTCTCTCTCTCTCTCTCTCTCTCTCTCTCTCTATTCTTATCTTATATATATATATATATATATTATCATCAAGGAGCAGCACATCCATTATTAGCCTAGTGATTCCTCCCAGCAGTTAGTCATTCCTCCTTCTGTTTTCTTGAGTGTTAAAATGACACCTAGGAGTCTAATTTTCCCTGACACAATCTGAAAGGGTACACCCCATGTATTATTCCTCAATTCTTCTTGAACATATCTTTCCCAGTTATCGTTTTTAACAATCTTCGTTGTATTTTCGAATTCTTACTTCCTTTGCCAGTAGATATGCAATAGTAGGAGTCCTCCTGCTTGTTCAAGGCATCTTGGTAACCTCGTTTTGCTCTCCTTGCATACCCACGTAGCTTTTGCAGCTGTTCATTCCACAGTCGATTTCCTACACATTTTGTGACCTCCTTCATAACTGATATTGCTTTCCTCATAGCTGCCTGCAAGGTCCACGTGAGTTCCTTCACTTTTAAGTTGATGTTGTCACCTTGTGACACAGGTTGCAGTAGTACAAGCTCTCTTCTTATTTTTTCCCAATCTGCCTTTATCAGGTTGTAGAGTAGTCACTTACCTACATTTTACCTATATACATTTTTACCCAGTTCAAAAGTTATCAGGATATGTTCGCTGGATATCTCACAATCAAGAAATTGCCAACTCCCAATTAGTTCCCTTGATTCCACATTACACAAGGTGACATCAATGTTAGATCTTGCTTCTGCCCTTCCTACATACGTTGCAGGATTTTCTGGCTGGTTTGCCACCTCCAGATGCCTTGTTGTTATTGTATCCTCTAGTAGTTTCCTACTTTGATACGCCCTATACCCACCTGTTCTACCATTTCCCCTTTTATGTCATTGCTATGCCAAAGTGAGGAACTGGCATTTATATCCAACATGTATACAACTGATATATTAGGAAATATTTCCTCTCGAAACTGAAAATAATGTTAACTAGTAAACATACACTGATATCAGCTCGAATATCCACACATATGACTTTATCATTGCAAAATTGATTAATCCTTGCTACTGTTATGTGCCTGTTGAGCATTATAACGACACTCATTGGTGCTTTCCCATTCGATATAATTCTGGCAACTTTTAGAATATGCGGGATAATTCCATTTCTGATGATGTAGGGCTCCTATAGGCACACAGTATCTAACGCCTTTTCTTCTGTCTCCTTCCTCACTTCTTGAATCACAATCGCAATTTGCATTTCATTTATTTTTCCTATTTTGGCTCCTATTTCCTTGTTTTTTTCATCACAGATGGTACGTGTGAATGTAACATCTCGGCCATTTCTCTTTTGTATTGAACCCAGTGTGGCCATGTGCTTGAATGAGGTGCTTATAAACTTCTTCCAAATTCCACTCTTACTCCTGTATTTTAAAGACTTTCCTTAAAATTTCCCTTAATTTGGATATATCTGTTTGTAAATTTGCCGTTTTTAACTGTGTTCTGTCCTGTGCCTCTGGCGTTGGAAACGTTATCGTGTTACCTTTCTCAATGATTTTCCTCACTAAGTAACGAAGAGCCAGGTAAAGGTTGTGATATTCTTCCAAACTTGATAGATGAAGGATTTCCTCTTATTTGGGATAGAAGTGAAGAACTACGTAAGTAATATTCACGTACCCTTCCTCTAGATTTGCTGCATTACCACAATGGCCTCCAAATTTTCTACACCATTCCTAATATTTTCTTCCTGTATCTTTTTCTTTTAGCTTTATCTGCCACAACGACCGATACTATGGATTTAGCCATTTTCCTCCACACTTACTATTCCTGATTTTACCAATACAGGTTCCTTATTTGGGATGGACACCATTTATGATAGAGTCTCAGTTATTCCAATCTTTAATCCCCTTTTTTCCTCCATCTGAGTTTCCTTAGGTCTATTATTTATTTTGTCTCCCACCCCTATAATACGGTAGTTCACCTGTTATTGTACATAAATCACTGGGTTGCGTAATTGGGCTATGTATGTAGAAGCTACAGCAGCATTCTCTCCTGTAGACCCATTAATGGTCATCCCAGAACTCATTTACTGGCCAGCTATTGCAATCCCATGCAAAGCATGTGACCAGGAATCCTTGATTATCCACCCTTCCATACTTTTTCTATCTTTCATACTTTTCATACGAAGTCCTCTTGCTAGAAGTTATTTGCGTTCCCTTTTTTTTTACATATTTTCTCATGGTCCCTAAAATGTTCCATTATGCCTTCCATCCACAGAAATTCGACGTGATCTATCAGTTTATTTCTGGTTTTTTATTAACTAATTCTTCTATTTTTACCTTTATTATTACCCTTCAGTATTGTTCTTGATGAAAAATAGACCCAGACCAAGGTCTCATACCATATCCTATTACTTGCAGGTGTACTAGTTTTCCTAACCTTTTTACCCAAGCTTTAGCTTCTGCAAGCAGCATTTCCACTATGATTCTTATTCTAAATTCATAGATTACACTCAAGATGGGAGGGCCAAAATTTGTATCTGTGTGTTCTTCCTCGCTTATCTTCACAGAGGATATAAAGTACTCCCCTATGCACTTAAAGACACCTTCGGCATCCTCAAGTCCACAGTACCTATCTCTTTTTCCTGTATATCTCAAATCCTGCCCAACCAACCCTCCTATGGCTCCCTCCTGTACTATATTCTCATTTCTTCGAGGTATCCCCATATTATTCCTTTCTCCCCCATTTATGAATTTAGTCAGAGAAGATGCTCCTATCAGTCCAGATAACACAACCCCGTAGTTCCGAGGATAGTATATGCTTTTATTCTGCGTTGCTGAATACCGTGTGAATTCTCTTCCGTTACGGATAGCTGATACTGATTTCAGACATCTGGTTACTGAGACCTTTAGGCGTTCATTACAACAATGCTTTATGAAAGAGAGCTAATTACTAATCAGATTTAAATCATTTGTTTTGGTTTCCCACTACATAGTCGTTTATATGTGCCGTCGAATATAAGACATTTCCCTCACCTCCCACGTGTCTGAAATGGGGTTTTTAGTAAAAAGATGACCTAATAAAAGTTAAAATTCATTCAATGACATTTATGCACACCAAGCTAGGTATAAAGCTGGTATACACAATACTAACCCTGTACAAAAATTTGTTTAAAATATAGTCAACATCTTACAGTAGATATTGACAGCATTTTACTTTAATATTAGTAATATTTTATCGGCATTGAGAATGTATTATATTCAGAGTTGCAGATCCCATGATATATAATATATATAATATATATATATTATATATATTATATATATATATATATATATATATTATATTATATGGTAGTATTTATAACGTTCATAAAGTTTAGAACCGACCTAACTTTATCATACTAAACACTCGCAGAATTGACTAAGTACAAATGGACTTGACTGACGTACTCATCTTAATCTAAAGTTAAGAAGCAGTGCTCAAACAATATTATATTAATTTAGGAGCCAGGTTAAAGGAGTGTTAGGACTTTACCTGTGTTTTTCTGATATTTTATCCTGGCGAAATAGGGCGAATTTATTTAAACTTTTTAATCGTTTATCTTTAGATTTATTGTAAAATGTAGTCAGCCCAAACGTGTAAGCACTGTAGTACTTTACAACTTTACCATAATATATTAATAGCATATATCTTTAGATATTCATTGGATATTCGATGAGATCACGGCGATGGAATAAAATTGTTCAGTGACGTGAATAAGTGAATCATCACCATCTCTCCTTTCGAGCAGCCATGTAGACTCAACGGAGGAAAACAAGACGTTAAAAAAGTATATATATAAGTATCAGTTTAAAAAGAATCACCATTAAGAAAAAAGAAATAGTACGAAACAATCTCACAAACTTTATCATATCACTGGCAATAGGACCCATTCTCGCACAGGTAAACCACACTTAAAATAGGACGTTCATATTCAAGTTAACGAGTTTTTTTATAGAGCCTTATTTTACAATAATAGCTAGTTATGGCAATCACAAATAAATTAAGGTAATCAATTATTTAAAAAAGATATATTTGAAGGAAGATTTGAATCTTTCCTTCCAAAAAATGCAATATTTGTCTACTCTTGGTCTAAGATAAGTAAAATTAAGTGAAATGATAATATATCCCTACAAATGTTTTTGGAAAAATAACAAAATTAGTTAACAAAGAACGTAATTGAGATTATATTAAAAACTTACTATAGGTATACTAATTTGAACCAAATTGTTGTAGCAATTTTACAAATATGAAAAATCTACTAAAAAAGATATGATACTTAAACTATTCTTCAATTGAATTTTTCCTCAGAACAAGTAATATTGTACAATTTTATTTACCATGTTGAGCACTCCACTGATATATCTCCTATAATAATAAAATGAAGCGTTGGTTTGTCTGTCGTTAGCATTGAGTGAGCTATCACTAGCAGAGGGTTGAAATTCCAATATTAATAGTTACTCTGCACACAAACGTGTGCATCTTGGAGCAAGAATCCTCAAATTTGTGTTTGATAATTTTAAATTAATGAAAAACTATGTATGAAGAAATAAAATGAAGAGATTTTTTTTCTCTTTGAGAGAAAAAAGCGTTACCAGCGGTGACCTTTTCAAAATATTGAGAGAAACTCTAATATAAGTTACCCTTAAACAAATTTTTACACAGAAACAAAAAATACAGTGTTATTTTAGACGTATAAACTTCCTAGATAGCAATTTTAAATTAATTTTTAAAACCATTTATTAAAAATTTTAGATAAAAAAAATCACTCTCAAGTAACCTACCCTTTAAGGGATAGGGCTAAAATAATAAATAAAGATATATAGCTATGTTTAATATGAATATCAAGTGTGAACTAAATCCATGAACCCATCTCAGATCTGCGGTCAGGGACGGACAGTATCCGGCTCAGAGGCACAAAATACTTAGAGATTCATCAAAACGTTTATATCAGATATTTTACCTATTAGAATACAGAAGAGGCCTATTACCGATTTATATATAGCCAGATAAAGAATATGTCACCTGAAAAAATAAATCAATATTACTGTACTGTATTAGTGAACTTCTATTGGTAGAGATTCAGTAAATATAACGATTCTGCGCTACCATTTGTAGCCTCCTTTATTATTTCTATACATCTAAAGCTTTATAATATAGATCTGTCCGGGGATGAAAATCCTATTCCAGATGAATTGGAAAAATGAAATTTAGCAGGAAGGTAGAGTGATTGCCCCATATAATAACAAAAATCTAAAAAACAAGAAATCTCAAAATGGAGCGGGAAGGTGGGCAATAAATTATTTGTTTTAGATGGGATAGAAGATTAAAATTTTGCATGAAAGTAAAGAAAGGGACCATTTCAAATAATCATAAAATTTCGAATTTAGATGGACTTCAAGATACACGAGGAAGGGGTGGAGAATAATTATAATAATAGTTACTAAGTGTCGTAGACAATCTAAATTTTGTAGTACAGGTTAAAGGATAGTTCAAAATAAACAAATAGTTCCTATCATTTTAAATTTGATCTCTAAAGGGAGGAGGGGTGGTTGAAAGTTGTTAAAACTCTGCTTTTATCTCTTGAACCCGTGGACTTATAGCCTTGAAATTCAAATTGAAGGTTTATTTCTAAAATTGTGAGACATTTAGAGGGATTTTCAACTCTTTGAGAGGAGGGTGGCGGAAAGATGTAAGGACTCACTGATTCATTCATCACCGTATTTCCACCAAACCCCGACTTTTATCTCGGCAGGAAGTTAACAAGATCCTCCTGACTAACAATAAAAACATATAAATATGAAATTTCAAAATGAGGTCCTGGGAAATGGGAGAGGGGACTATAATTAAATCTTTATAGATGAGATTTGATATTACAATATGGCAGACAAGTAATGAAAACATTCCAAATAATAATAAATGTCTGAAAGCCTTTAATGTTTGATGGATCTCAATGGAAATTTGAGGGTGGTGAAAAATAGTTATTGTGATAGAAAATCTATATTTGGCAGGCAAGTAGAAGGACACATTCAAATAACTAAATAAGTATTAAAATTTGAAATTTTTAAGTGGTAGCTGAACATAATATTTGATCATATACATTATTATAAGGAAACATTAGTTCCCGTACATTATTCCAAGGTAACATTGACTATTGTACATCATTACAAAGTAACATTGACTATTGTACATCATTCCAAGGTAACATTGACTATTTTACATCATTACAAAGTATGATCTATTGGACATCATTGCAGGTAACAATGACTATTGTACTGATCTAAGATAACATATTGGACTATGACACATTCAAAGTAACAATTGATTAATTGTAAATTCTTAAGTGGTAACGACATGACTATTTTACATTATTTCAAAGGATAACATTAGTTCGTACATTATTCCAAGGTAACATTGACTATTGTACATCATTCCAAAGGTAACATTGACTATTGTACATCATTCCAAGGTAACATTGACTATTTACATCATTACAAAGTAACATGACTATTGTACATCATTACAAGGTAACATTGACTATTGTACATCATTCCAAGTAACATTGATATTGTACATCATTCAAAGTAACATTGATTATTGTACATCATTCCTAAGGTAACATGACTATTGTACATCATTCAAGGTAACATTGATATTGACATCATTCCAAGGTAACATTGGCTCATATTAATTATTTCAAGGTATCATTTGTTCCTGTACATTATTCATTAAAACATTTGGTACTACAAATTGTTTAATGGTATCAATGGCTTACGATAAAATATTTAATTTATAATAAACTCAATACATGTTAAATAAACCCCAACTCAACACACAGATCCAGCCGAGTGTTTAAGATGAAAACTAATAGAGTAGTTCTTCTTGTGTGATTAAAAGTTCGAAACATATTTACTACCCTTAATTTGATTAGCAAATATTATAGTTTGTTTCAAAAAATAATGTTGATAAAATAGTTATTGAAAATAACTTCTAAACTATACATTTATATCTAATAATTAGCTAAACCTATCAAATATTGTTATCAGTGGGACGATTATAACATTGCTGTATTTGGTTTAAGTAGGTTTATGGTTACTAAGATAAAAACATATAATTATTCTTATTTGTACAACAGTTGAAGAATATACTTATGTAAAATAAAAAAACCACAACACGATATTTTATATATTAATTATTATTGAACGACCAAACTATTATTCGTGTCCTTGATCTGAAATGATTTATTTAAACAAAGCTTAACTCAATCCTTTTTTTCCTACACTATATTCTGATTTATAATAAATCACTAGTAAATATTTACCAACAGAATGTAAACATCTTTCTTGAGGGGTACAATGGATGATTTATTTCATAGGCTCGTAATGGATCAACTAACCTACAAGTTAAATTAGTTTATATTTATGATAATAGAACAAATTCCCCTTTACGTTGATGTCTGATCTCAAAGAACGATTCAATATGATCATGTTAGCAACAATAACTTTTCTCTTACCATAAACAAAATGTTTTCTCCTAATACCCTAATATATTATATCCTGTAGTGTGGATACTGCTCCTAGGAGTTTCACCGCCTTACGCCACTGGTGATGGAGATATAGAGTAATAGAGGGAGACGGAAGGTGAAGGTTAAGTGTTCTTCCTTTAGAAGAACGCCACAAAGAAATGTTCGCTAAGTGTGAGATGGTTTTTGGCTTTCAGCTTTAATCATTTCTCTAGCCTCCTCGAGCAGACTTTCCCTCTCAATTGCCTCAGCTGAGCCTCCCTTTGTATTTTCTTTTATTAAAAAGACTTTCTCTCTTATTATGCAGCTGGTAACCCTTTCGATGTCAAAATGTATTTAAATCAAATTATTAATACATTATAATTTTAGGGAACGAATATTCTAAATCTAGAATTAAGTCCATTGGTTCCTAATTATGACTCCCAAATGACAGACCGATAAATTTTATATTAGATGTATACAATAGGTGGACTTTATCTTTATTTTTTACTAGCTGGTGTAGCCGTTCTTCGTACCGGAAATATATATTAGCTTTTCTATTTTTAATATATAAAATAAACTTCAAATACAGTAATAGTAAGAAATTCTTAAATTATGTTTAAATAATAATACATTATTCGTTTGAATTGTGATACAAAAAATGGGATTAGGCTGGTTAATAAATAAGGTCAAAATAAATATATATTCCGAACAGGCTTTAAAAGCCTACATTTTATTTGAAGATTTAGTTAAAACTTCTAAACAGATAAAACTTGAAATACTAAATTATCTGAGTATAAATCGTGGTACCTATGGTTATCTAGTCCAACACGCCATCACCAAAGCTATACATTTGCTGTGTGTCAAAGAAAAACCAAATTAATACTTCAATGGTTCTACAGTTTTCGATATAATCATCTTGCTATCAAATGCAATGAATATTTCTAACTAAGACAAACAGATCATTTAACACGGTGCACTCTTGATCGGATTGAGATCTCAGCCGCTTGCGAGTAACCGGTGCTCCATACCACAATAACTTAATACGATATAAATATTTTAAAATAGCGTCTCACATCTTCCCGCTTCAAAATTACCTGTTTAGTAATTATTTTCGAGCATAAAAAATGTTTAATTCGCTTTCCCGAGTGACATTGCATCTACGTGACCCGTGTTGTGTTAGACTACTTTGACAGTGACGGAAAGATCAGGGTTTGGATCCTGGCAGGGTGTACTAAAGATATTTTTTCCTAAATGGTTTACCTCTCTTCTTCAAACATATTCAGGGACATCTACTCTAAGACTCTACCTTTATTATCCCTCAAAATGTACGAATATAATCTGAAAGGCAACTAAATCCAAGAAAAGAGCTAAGGCGACATGAAGACGGTTAAAAATCTTGGAATCAATGTATTTTTGGGGTGTATGAGGGGGTGGAGAGATCACAACAAGCTATTAGTTTCAACTCTCAATTTTTATTTAAAAATATTAGAGTTATAGTTATTTGATAAGCATAAAAACTCACTTCTCTCTATTATTCATATCCAGACAAATTATCCTCAACTTGATCCCGAAGTATTCAAACAAGAAGTTCCTCGGTCGTATTAAACTGGCTGTTTGACTTATACCTTAGTGCCATAAGCTTTAAATTAATAGTGGGAGTTTTTATTTTAATTAATAAATAGCTGAAACCATGAAATAGAATAAAATAAAAGTGTTCAAAATTACCTACAACATTTTAACGGAGACGCTGGGATGGCATGAGGGGGATGGCCTCAATATGTGATTAACAGAACTAAAGAGTGGATATTCCCATATATTAGACCTTGGTCAGTGGTGGCTTCAAATATGACTACATGTATTTAGCAACTACATTAAATAAGATATAATTGAATATGAAATACCAAGCCAACTAGTAACATCCCACAAAACACAACGAATGCTCCGAAGACAACATAAACATACCGGTATTTTAAATACATTGTATGGAAATAAATTTTATGAAAACTCATTTGCCATAAAGCTAATTGGCCTTGGTTCGTTTAGCCTAAAAATTAAATTCTGAAAAAGTTAGTAAGCCTAAATTCATTTACCCTAAGGTTTAGGCCAAATTACTTTAAGACAACTGACATGTATTTTTATTTTTTTACTAAATTATACTCAAATTGTAAATTTGACTCAAAACTCTAAACAATTCCTATCAAAAACTAAATAAACCTAAAGTTTAATTTAACACTTTTTATCAATAAAAAAAATAAAAAATACTTTATTCATCCCCATCAACACCAAACGACTTATTTAAAATAATGTTTCGTCTGAGCAGCGTGTTCAAGACAATTTTACATGTTTACCTTGTACTTAGTGGCTTGTACCTTGTAATACATCTACCTTGAAACAAACTTAGTATTTCGGTTAAAGTTTTAATTACAACAAATGTAATGATTGATTTCTTCACTAGACTGTTTACAAATATAATGAAGCAGATTATTATATCTCTTAGCTACTTATGTATGTATATATTTACGTATGTATGTATGTATGTATGTATGTATGTATGTATGTATGTATGTATGTATGTATGTATGTATGTATGTATGTATGTATGTATGTATGTATGTATGTAATGTATGTATGTATGTATGTATGTATGTATGTATGTATGTATGTATGTATGTATGTATGTGGTGCTCTTTTGTATTAAAAGTATTTAATATAATTGATCTCTTGTCAAATGTAATAGTCAAATAATTTTTCAGTTAAAACCACTTATTAATTAGTAGGTTAACAAAGACTCCTGATAGAATAAAAAGTTTTCGATCCTAAGATATACATTTAGAGTTCACAATGTTGTTTCTCCATCAGAAAATCATGGAGAGTTTTATTTTTATCATCCCGGTGTGTACCTGTTACGAAGTCCTCCTTTTCCCTCGCGATAATGATGCGTTTGATCAATTTTACTTAAAGGATAAAGGGAGAAAGAGTGATAAATGAGGTCCAGGGGTGCTTAAAGAACGGCTCCAATAAAATAAAATAATGATATCCTTCTAATATATAAAATTGAGTTGTTACATATATGTTACTCCTTAACGCAAAAACCCCTTAATCTATTATGCTGAAATCTTGCATGGATATCTCGGATATCCGGTATACATAATATAAACTAATTAAAACTTACTTTTGCAATTTTTTTAAAAATTTGTTATCTACAAGAAAGACCAAATTACTTTTTTCTCTACTTCTACTTATTGAACCTTCATCGGAACAACTTTGAAAGGTTCCTCCTATATATATATAACAGATATGACAGTAATTTTGATATAAAATTTCAGATATTTAAAACTACTTTCTAGCCCATCCAGATATACAGCTCCAGAAAAATGGAAGCTGGCTATTATTTTTCCTTCATTTTATATGGCTTAAATTTTGGAACCTGTTTTATTTGAATATTTAGAATTTCTCTGTTAATCCCCCCTATAAGGTTAAGTTAAAAGTTGTATTTCCTATAGAAGTTGTCTATAATGATGTGCAAATTAGTGAGATATCCTGTTGGGCACCTAAACAATTTTATTTTTTCTCCAGAGTTACAATTTTGAACTAAATCTTTCAGGTACATTTTTGAAATGTTTATAGTTTTCTCAAATTTTTCTTAGGTAAGCTATCTTTAAATTAATTTATTTAAAAATAATTATTTATAATTATTATCATGTAATAACTATTTAGAAAAGTACCGTTGTAAGAAAGATTTTTTCCACAAAATTTCAGAATTTTTGAAATTAATTTAGTAAACTACTATAAACATTTTTTGTAAGTAAAACATATATATAAAATTATATGTAATGTAAAGACTTACCAAATACCTATTTTGAAACAAACATATAGATCCCTTACTCAGATATTTCAAATTAAAAAAAAATGTCATCGGTACGCTATCTCTGAAATAATCTTCACCGTAAAATCTATAGCCTATACAGCTTTATTTGTAATTTAAAACTGTCACTTGATATACGTTTTAATCAAAATGTTGGAGCCATTCTTAAATTAATTCCGATTTTAAAAAATCACTCATAAGTAAACTACCCTTAACGAACTACTATGACAAAACTAAGTATAGACCCTACGCTGTTATTTGATAGAATAAACACTTTCTATACATTAATTTCAAACAAAACCTTTAGTGTAATTAAAAAAATTGAAATCCACAAACCACACTCATACTTAAACTAGACTTAATTTAAATGCTAGGGCCAAAATAAATAATAACATTCCCAAGGTATAACCATGTCATATTTAAATATTAAGTTTGAATAAAATCCATGTAACCATTTAAGATCTATGGCCAGGGATTGACAGACTGACTGACAGACATGAGGAACATACATAATTGTGATATCCAGTTTTTTGGTTTGTGGGCATGTAAAAGGTAGTATTCATCATAGCCTTGTGGTTCAAAATTTTAACGAATACAATAATATTTCTTTATATGTGAAAATGTACATAGCTAAACTCAGTCAAACTATAATACGTTTCATTAATCAATAATTAACTTTCGTCTAAATTTTATTTCAAACGCATTATTGCACCAAGAGCCACTTATACTTATATAAGAGCCTCTTATTTATAACTACACCAAAGCTATTATTACTACTATTATTATTATTTTGCTCTTGGTTTTACCACTTGTCCAGGTTTTAGGCATTTAACTGAATCTAAAGAAAATGTATCCGTATTTGCGTGGATAAAGAGGGGAGGGGGATCTTTTAGTAAGACAATATTTTTACCAGACTAAGTGATCGGAGTTAAATTAATTTAGAATCGAATTTCTTCCACAGCAGTTCTCTCATACCCACTTCTTCAAATGAGATGATTCCAAGGTACAATACAGACAGAAAGTCAATTATTCTCAGGTTGGGTCTCCCTTGTATACAGTAACTGGCCTAAACGATAAAAATCCAGGAACAGTAGGTGGGACGGGGGTCAATGCACTGACTAGATGGAAGCTCTGAGGAGAGACTCGAAACTTTTACGTTGTTCGCTGGTTGGGGCCACTTACCACGCATCATCTTTTGCGTTGCTACGTGTAGTCAGGACCGCTGGCTGGTCTTCAACTAGACACAAAATACGGTTGGGTGCGCGACTGCAAGCTCTTGATGTCTCTCAAAGGTTCCACATAGTTCTAGACCAAGGGAGTGGATTCATCGATTGGAAGATCTTGGGTAACGAGCTGATTGGAAGAGCCTCGACATGTGATAGTTAGTGCCATTTAGGTTATTGGTAAATCTTTTCGGTAAGGGAGTCTTCTCTTATAAAATAAGTTATTGTGCCACGGCAATCATTATGGAGATGCCCCGTTAGTATGTACAGATACTCTCTTTCCTTGTTATACAACCGAGGACGTATACAAATAGGGACACACAGTAAAAATTAGAAGGTTAG
Source organism: Timema cristinae (assembly GCA_039000515.1). Taxonomy (NCBI): domain Eukaryota; kingdom Metazoa; phylum Arthropoda; class Insecta; order Phasmatodea; family Timematidae; genus Timema; species Timema cristinae. The sequence goes on from JBCFYV010001001.1 coordinate 37,902,933, forward strand.
GTAATACTGCAATAGAAAATAGTATCAAATGTGAGTTTATTGATTTATTATGATAGATGCAATCAGTTACACAAATACTATATGATGTAGTACATTAACCTCATGCCTCCATTAAAACATTGATAAGTTATTAGTCAGGGATGACTTTAAGCATTTAAACAATAATGCATAGCGAAAATATAAAGTTGGGTAACAGAAGTTACTCCCTTAACTTTAAAGAACGATCCAAGTCTACAATGCTTGGTTCCTAGAAGTTACTGCACGTAACTCCTTACAGAAGAGCTTTAAATTTGTGCACAACTAAAGCTAATTCTACAGCTTCAGATAATTTGTATATCCCAAATCAAGATAAGACAACTTAACTATCATTTATAAGATATACATGAGTTAACTTCCCCAAGAAGTGGTAAAGAGTAAAGCTATACCTACTAAAATACTTGATCAACGCTTATTACAAGTGAACCTTCATTTAAGGATTCACGGAGTGATCCAAGGACTAAAATTTATATGTGCTTTATAACTCTCACTTCTCAGTAGGAGCTATTAGTAACAAATTCCAGACTTAGGAAACTTAGAATTTATGGCCGTTAAGTTCCCTAAACTACTGGAGACATTCCATTAAGCTCAGGGTGGGTATATATTATTTACCAACATAACATCAGCTGTCATGTAACATAATTCAAATGAAGCTAGCATACAAATATTCTCAAATTCTAACGGAGTCAGATAGACGCCGGACACAATAATACACAACACTACGCGGGCCTCCTCACAGGGGTATCGACACACCCACAGTTTGAACACTGCACCCAGCTACAGTAAAATTTACTTGACAATGAGCGAAAAAGATCCAAAACCCAATTTGGTCGAGCCGGAGAACCATGAAAGTATATAACTTCCCTAGTATTGCTACAAAGGCTAGACCATTAGAAGAATGGCCTCAAAGTACGGGGAGTCTCACTGCCCCTATCAAAACACTAGTCAAAAGGACATAGCGCAAAAATCTAACAACACTCAAAGAAGACTAACCAACATAATTAATCATATTCACACGTATGATAGCAAAGTGTGATCAATTTATAATTAAAACAATTAAACTTAGACTAACAAGCCTGCACAACAAAGAACGTTAATATAATATTACTTTAACACCTTGTCTGTGGCGTGCTGGTGTGACGTAAAGGCCGACCATCTTCTGAGCGGTAGCCGGGATGAGAAGAGTCGATGTCTGTTGAAGTTCTCGGAGAGAATGTTTGAAAATAAATACAATAAATATTCTGAGAGGCCTGTATTATACCGTCTTGATCAGACGTGCGTGGAGTGTAGAGGGGGGATCACCTAAAGCTGTGGAAGGGATGATAAGCATTCTGTGCCGCTGGCCGAAGTCCAAACCAGGGTTAGAATGTAGGACAGCGACGTGCGTCTGTTCTTTGTTGCGACTTGGTTAAGCGCGTGTGTGTTTGGAGATGTCCGGCCATCTTATTATTGTACCACCTGACCGCTGCGCTGTCCAATGGTTTGCTGGAAAGTACAGTACACATTGTGTTAAACAAATGTAGTTTATTAATTTAAATAATCTCAAATAATCTCTGGTCCTTACAAAAGAATGCAAACTAATGGGAAAATATTTAAGTAATTAGAAGATGCTTTGTTTATTTGGTGGCTGAAGAAATATGATTCTGGTTTGTTGGTGGAGTTAAGGAGATGTAATAGTTTTGTAGCTTGAGGTATTGTAGCTAGTTAATTACTACGGATGTAGTACGCGTCAAAGTAGATATAATAGCTTTCCTCGGTGTCATGCTATTATTACCATATGGTTTTACATGATTTATATAATCGTTTCTGTGTGATAGCTCTTTATTGATGAATTTTGTTAGCATTTTTTTTAAGATTCCCTAGAGGGTCACGTGTAGTTTTCATAATTGTCAGTCCAACTACTTTAAAACTAGAACAAACAAAACACCAAGCCATTAATTCATAACTATGAAGAGGGATAACAACATTCCATCAATCATAATTTTTGTCTTTGATAGCCAGGTATCGAACCGGGGACCTTCATGTTAGCCAGCCAATCTAAAAACTGACCAAAGTAGTCTCACACAGCTACTCGAATAAATCTCTTCCTGTGAAAATCGGTCTGTACATCAAACTGGGATTTGAACCATGACATCCTCGTTATAGGACACTATAGAAGACGAGCCTGACATCTTTGTCCGTGTGTTCACCGTTGAGTTTCATAGAGTATTGAATGGAAGACGGATAGCCCGGTTTTCACTACACCGGAAGGCTTATACTGATTACATTTTGGGCCAGCATTTATCTCAGTCCTTGCCAGGGATCTTCAAGTTACTGGAGGGAGTGGGGAGGGGGAGTTGGTAGAGCAAGGTCCTCCTTAAGACACGTTGTACCAGTGGAAGGAGAGAAGGGAACTATAATTGAAAATCAATTTCGAGAGTTTGCTATTCAGGCTTCTCTTTGAAATAGTTGCCACCTGTGACATCGGTAGTTATCAGAGATAGTTACACTGGTCTTTTTGTGGAATTATTTCTTAGCCATGGATTTTTTGGAGGGATTCTTGGTTTAGTCGTATTGTATGATTTATGAAGCGGACCATGTTTTGTGACCTTTTTTTTCCATTTTTAGAATTTAACAGGATTAAAAACACGACGCAGTAGAAGGAAGATAACACGCACTGAGAAACTTTTTTTTTATCCACTGTAACATTTTAATTCACGTTCGAAACTTTTTTTTATTAACGAGAGTTCTTGACAGAGATTAATTAACCGATACTAATTTGTCTCCAAATAAATCATAAAAGGAGATGCCTTTTTTATTTTCATTTTAATTTGTTTTTTTGGTTTTGTCAAACAGAAAACATAACCAAATTAGCATAGTTTTTAATGAAGAAATTATAATTTATTTAAATTGAGTTTATTAAAACATGTCAGATTATATAACTGATGGATACCTGAACAAAGAATTAAATGTTTTATTGTCTTGTCTTTGTAGTTCGTGGTTAGAATCCCGGTAGTGATTACCAGGGTGACGTTTTCTGTTCTTCCTTCATTAAATTAAAGGTTGGGTTTTGATCTTAACTCCACCATACTCCTATTCTATTCTATGAAATGATTAATATATCAAAATATTCCAAAATGGTAGCAGAGTGCAAAATATATATATATATATATATATATATATATATATTTATAAAAAAAATATATTTGTTTGCCTTAGTTATAGAACTAAAAAGAAAAATTCAAAAAGCTGAAATTTGGTAGAGCTACCTAATGAGCAAATAGAGATGATTTACCTCAGGCGTATTTTTATTCAACAGATATGTCTTAAGTGAGATAAACAGTGGCTGTACACTATCAATTTCTAGAAAAAAGAGTCAAACAACACTTACTGCATAAGTTGAGTTTTTAATTTAATTATACCAAGCCACTCAGAAAATCTGATTCCATATACTTTCAATGTGATATTCTAATAGAGATGGTTTAGATTAAAAGATGGGAAAACATCAATTACATTATGGTACTTAATAGTATTGGTTTTTAAGCACATCAACTAAGCATTTGTTTTAAGCTACAAGATAGATCCCATCAAACAACGTATGTATGAGCTAAGGCGAGTTCAATCTGAAAGCTAATCCTAAGATTTGCTCTTATAGGTGTTTAGAAAATAGTATATCATATAGTTAAATTTGTAAGTTCACACCGAAAGCTAAGTTTAACTAATCTAAGCTATGCATTTCTTCTCTGCACCGTCTTTTTTCCGATTGCCGGCTGGGAAATTTTTCCATCTTCTATGTTGAACTGTCTTACGTTACGAATGCGCATGACGCAACTTGGGCTGCAAGGGTGAATTCAAGGGGGTGCACAAGGGGCACGTGCCCCCCTTGGTTTAGTTATTTGTTTTTTAGAGTGGAGTTTGGAGGGTGAGGGCTGTGGCGGCGACCAATGTGAATGTGAGACCAATGAGATTTTTATTTTGCATCATATTGCTAGGTTGTGGGAGATTAGGGGGGGGGGGAGGCCGTTGGCAAGGCAATTAACAAGAAAGACTTGTGTTAAAGTGTTAAAGGAAAATATGTCTACCAGTGCACGCAACTGTTTCTCCATTCAATATACCTTGGGGCCCCCCCCCCTCCCTTTTAAAATTTCTAAAGTCGTGCTTGCAGTGATGGATTGCTAAAAATAATCAAAAATGTGTTAAAGTTTTGTATTCATTTTGGTTTAAATTTATTTTAATAATATTATATTTAGATTTTAGATTTAAAGAGTGTTTTTAAACTATAATGTAAACATTAATTATTCATGTCAAACCTCCACTTCCTACATTTTCTTCCTTTTCTAAAACATCTGCTAAATGCAGAAGTTCCTCTTCCTCAATATTAACATCTGGGCTCAAACCAGATATTTTGTAATATACCATAACTTAACTTCACTGGAGCAGACTAGAAAGAAACCACAATGAATTCAGGAGGGAAAAGAAGGGACCATAGCTTAGCTTAGCGTTTGATGTGAACTGGGCTTAACTCTTGTATTTTACTTATTTTCCTCTTTTAATGGTGTAGCAATGTGAATAAAGAATGTTACATCAAACATTGACTGGACGTTGAGACTGTAACATCATGTTTATTTCACGCTATTAGCGAAGCGGAAGATGATCAAAGTCAGGCTTTTACGTCAATCACTTATGGAGGGAAAAATATGAATGCCATATTATAAGCTATGATACACAATTCAGTGAATGCTTTCAAAATTCAATATGTAGATACACTTTACTGTGAACTATGACATTTTCTGATGTACTGTGATTTTTTACATGTCCAGATTGAGACTGCAAATAAAACATAACATAATTTAAACTTCTGGGCCTGGATTCACTAACGGGAGCAAATAGTTGCGCCAGCGCATGTTTAAAATATGTTCCAAATCCCTATTCACTAAAAGGAGCAGGCGCAATTTGAGAGCAAAGTTGCGCCTTTTATTTGCCACCACTCAAGAGTAGGCGCAACTATTAAATCATGACTGTCACTTTAATAAATTTAAATGGCGGCATATTATCGTATTGGCTTAAAATACAATTAGTAACCAACTGTATTCCAATTAATAATGAATTAATTAAAATAACAAAACGTATGTCAAGCACAAAATTTGTTTGAATTTAGACAGTGGTAACAAAACAATTACGTACCTTTCATTGTTGGAATTTTACATTCAAACACCGTAATGGCATTTCTTGCAGTATTACAAAACAAAACTACGAACTGTGTAATCTTTGTCTAGATCCAAAGAGGTTTGTATTCCTCCAAGTCCAAAGACATCTCGTCACTAAATATGGCAGTTAGTATAACTTTAAAATAAGTTTTAATGTTTCTATAAACATTAATGTTTTATTAATGGAACTTAAACTTTAAACTAATAATATAAATAAATACAAAATAATGTACTAATATTGTTTTTGTAAAACATCCAAGAAAGAGGCCGCTTCTAATTTTATTGCTAGTTTATGAGCAAAATGTTTAAAAATCTTTGTATATGCTGTCGTTTTCATTACAGATTTAAAATAAAGTAGCATTGACTTTGGAAGTAAATTCTTCACAAGGATTGGTAGAAAAGAGAGCAATTGATGACGTTTATGATAACGTCACCCTATTCCTGCCACCAGTTTGCGCCTTGTTTGGTGAATACGGAAATGGCGCACTTAAATAAGGCGCATCTTGGGGAGCATCTTGGGCGCAAAGTTGCGCCATTTCTATACTTGTGCCGGAGCAGATTTGCTCCCGTTAGTGAACCCAGGCCCAGGATAGTAAAAATCACAAGTATGGCAACAATTAAAGACAATTACAAATTCGCATAAATGAACCAAATTGAGAAATTTTACTTTGAATAAATTCATTAAATTATGATGAAATAAAATATATCTGACACTTAAGGAAACAACGCCGCGTGCTTGGAATTATTTAGTTTCAAAACAAAAATATCTCATAGCACGTTCATTTCTACAGGTTTAGAGTTCAACGAAGAAATCTAAAAGACATTCTGCTAAAAACCATACAACACAGTAAAAAATAAAATACTGTTCATCTAGAGAAATTGAGATGCATAATTTATTTCTGTAACCAGAATATAATACCCAAACAAAATAACTTTTTTTACTGAAGTCAAGTTAACTTATAATTATGAATAACATCATGCAAATTAAACATTAATTATTAAGATATAGAAATGAGTATTACTTAAATATTATGTACTGATTTGAAAAAAATAAATCATAAATAACAGGAAGCCTTTATTTAGATGAATATAATTTAATATTATGGATATTTTTATATTAAATAGGGATATGGAGGACATTAACTTAACTTTTTCATCACAGTTGCTAACTAAATCTTTTGCAAAAACCACTAGAGCAAAATTTAACTCATCTTCCGGTTTGTGAAAGTGCCATATAGGCAATATAAATAATTAACTTTACGTTGATACGAAAGGTACAAAATTTAAAGTAATTTAACTCATTACAAGGGTCTATTTTGGTGTTTAAACCCTCAACACGGCTAGTTTTCTCTTTCTTTTAAATGATTATATTTCTAATGTTTTGAAAATCTCAATCTGGTTTCGTGTTCCTCGAGAGATATCAAAGATATGTTTACCAAGTTTTGTAAGGTTGGCTACCTCGGGGGGTTTTAATCACCCTCCATGTTTGCAGGAGGAAGAGATGCGCATCTCATGTGACCCCAAGTACTCTCACTTCAATGACGACCTCCATGTGGAGATCACAGCCTTCGCACCGCCCGCTGAGGCGCATGCGCGGATTGCCTACGCGCTCGCTGAGGTGCGCAAGTTTCTCGTGCCGGTGAGTGTACTACTGGGCCTTGAGGTGGTGTTGTTTTTGAAACGGGGTTGGGGAGGAAAACGAACATTATTGGATTAACCCCTCAGCAGTTGGAAGTTTCTTGGCTGAGCCCATTCTCTAGACCAGACATGTTGTTAGCAAATTATATATATTTTTTTCTTTTTTTTCTAAAAGTTATTTCATCCCCAAGTAATTAAAACCCATTTGGTATTAATTTAGATAATGGGGTTAGGATAAATAATCTAGAGTTTAGAGTTAATATACCCGCATTTGTTTGTAATTAAAGTGTGAAACCATTATGGAAAATCACTCAATGTATCCCCAAATGGCATTCAAACCCTGACACCGACAAACCAGAGTAGATTACCCGGACATCTAGTTGTTTTGACCACTGATACAGGTCCAATGAAGCAAAGTGTTTGAGACAGGTGGAGAAAGGGTTCAGTACTGCAGGAAATATCTATTTGACGTCACACCTTGAAACCTTGTCCAGACACTTCTGAGAGTATTTGCTAGTTCTAGCCCCGATGGGGTCACATTAACAAAGTTTCTATGAGATGTGAAAACGGAAATGTTCAATTGATTAGGTAGTTTTAAAAGAACCGGAGAATATTTCATAAAATATTAGAACATTGTATATTGAGTATCGTGATTTCTAAACAATTATCATTTTAAATCTAATAGGGGGAATCAAAACATTTTTGTATAGTGAGATATTAAATAATTTACATTATGTTATAAATTAAGCTCATATACACAAAATTACAACACATTTATCAAATTTCTATTTACCTTTTTTCACATGGAAAGAAATAATTATTACTAGTTGGTGTGTTTCTATTTGAGGTGCTAGTATACCAAAAAAATAATTAATAGCAAGTTGAAATGAGATCAAAGCCTTTCAGCGAATAAGAAAGAAATGTTTAAAGTAGGACAACAATTTAAAAGATTTTAATAGATTTTGAACAAAATCTGTAAACACATTATTCTTGTAACATTTCTACTACTTATATTATAAAACTTGCTAGTCTGTTGCTTTCTGGAACCATTTAACTGATTGCGATTCAGTTTTTTTTGTAACATATAAATTCTTAGCGGAAATATTTTAGACTGTTGAACAAGTAAATTAAATAAAACTAAATAATATTTATCAAATATTCTTTTCTTAAAACTCGTGATCAATTATGAATTATCCTATTGAATGTAGACTTAACTCTTTTTCTTGTAAATTAATCTTTAAATCCATATATTTATCACAAAATGCATTAATAATCAATGGAAAATTTAAGGAGAAATCATAGTTTAGTTTAGTTTAGTTGGTTGCCATTAATTCACATAACCTCACAAAGGATAGTTTCTTTACCTACATGTTTGCTTTAAACTAGAGAGCTAATGATAGATTTTAATATGTATTTTTTACATTGAGTTGAATTACTCTAGAAAGGTATATTTAAAACTTATATATGTCTTTAAGGAGCTGACCAGATACATTAAGGTGTTTTTTTTATAGTCTGGGGAGTGGCAAAAAAGAATACTTCTATATGTCTATCTACTATTATGACTTCAGAAAACATCGTACCAGATTATATAGCCTATATTTGGTGATATGTTCAGGGATTTCAGATTCAAACATTGATCCACAACTGCGTGCAAGTGTAGTCAAATATATGGTACACTCCACATATGGTCTTTCGAACCGATCGTATCCGTGCATACAGCAAAAAATAGCCAAAGAGCTTTCAAAGTGCTACGTCAACGGGCATAACGATTATGCTGAATATCGTAGATGGCATCCCGATGATGGAGGAAGCTTGGTCAAGATCCATTATTGAACGTTGAACGTGGTCCCACAAAGCCACGTCCTGTTGGGAGTGTTCTATTCCCAAATTAATGTGAAGCTTGCAGTTACATACTTACTTACTTTATGGCATTAAGAACTCGAAATATTACTACCGCACTCACAAAAGTGCGCCATATATCCATATCTTAAGCCAATTCTATCCATACTATCCCACTACACCCCATCTCTCTCAGGTCTAGCCAAATGTTATCCACCCAACTGCGTCTGGGTCTTCCCAGTGGTCTTTTCCCATTGGGTTTGCTATTCAATACCTTGAACGTGGTTCTAGATACTCCCTAAGCACTGCATGATCGGCTCACCGTAACCTGTGAAATTTTACTACCCTAACAATGTTTGGTGATGGTTACGTCTCATTATTATGTAGTCTCCTCCACTCCCCACTATATTAATTTTTGGCCCCAGTATCTTCCTAAGCCCCCTGTTTTGGAACACTCTTTATTTTTGTCATTTAAGGTAAGAGGAGCCGTTTCACACCCATAGAGAACAACCGGTAAAATATCAGCTTTGTATATTCTGAGTTGCATTTCTTGACAGCAGGCGAGACGCCCACAACTTATTGACTGAGTAGTAACAAATATTTCCTGACTGTACTTTTTTTTCTAATCTCCAATATAATATTGTTATTGCTAGTTAAAATTGTTCTTAAATATTTGAATTCATTAAACCTATCAAGTGATATGTTGTTTTATGTAATATCAAAATCATCGTCCTCAATCTGTGATCTCTCTTTTACCATATACTTAATATTTCCAGAGTTAACTTCTAAACCTATTTCCTAACTAGCCTCTAATAAAATTTGTGCATTTCTTGCAACAGCTTCCTTACTATTACCTAACATAGCTATATCATCTACATATCTAAATCGCTGAATTTTGCCAATTGACAATCCTTCCCTATTCTCTTGCACTACCCTAATAGAATAAACTAAGCCTAAATTAAAGAGTAATGGGAAAAGTGCATCTCCCATTTTCAGTCCATTATGTATTTCGATAGAATCTCATAAGTGAGACCAACCCGTACCCAGCAACGCGCATCCCTCAAACATACCTCAATTAGCTTGGCCAGTTATTGGGTATTGCCAACTTAACTTATATTAATTTAATTTTTTACTTTCAACTAAATCATAAAACTTTTTTTAAATCTATATATAATTGATGTATCGTTATGTTTAATTTCCACTTTTTTTCTAATATTTTCCGCACGGTAAAAATCTGATCCTTTATTGATCTATTTCATCTAAATCCACAATGATGCATATTCATATAACAACAATCTCATTTAAATTATCTTAGATAAAATAGTGTAACATGTTGGTAGCAGTAAGATACCTCTATTGTTATTGCAATATCTTTATCTCTCTTTTTGAAAATGACTATTATTTTACTTTCCTTCCATTTTTTGTGGCAATATATCATGTTTCTCTATGGAACATAAAAGTTTATGAATTTATATTACTAAAATTTCATCCCCTCCCTTTATTTATTCTGATGGTATTGAATCTATACCTGAAACTTTATGATTATTTAACGTCCTAAGAGCTTATTTGACTTCATTCTGGGACAAGTGGCTCGGAAGTAGGGATTTCAATAGCCCCACCTAAATTGGATCATTTATGAACCTTCATAATTTGACTAAAGAAATCCTTCCATCTACCCTAAACATCACACAAAACCTGCAGTTCCATAAAATTATCTAATATGTATGTAGGTAAATCAATAATTACAGTGTTAAAATTACGTTTGGTATTAACGTGACTGGTGAGGTAGAAGAACAATTTCAGTTGTATTATTCAATGTGTTACATATTTAACTATTCATCTCAAAAATAGATAATGTTTATATTTTAAAATAATTAATTTCACAGACGTCACTAACAACCCAAGTGAAATACAATTAACAAACTTCTTTGAACTGTGCGGTGAAAATCTCTTAGCAAAGACACTTACCTATAATGAGATTGCTTCATATAATGCTTGGAAAATTAAGAGATTTTAGTGCCAAAAGCAAGAGTTTTTTGCTGAGGAAACCCTGGAGTGATAAAGGGTGATGTTCTTAGCCGGTATCTATATATGTATATATCGACCGGCTGAGGACATCAATGGTAGAGGTTGATATATATATATATCAACCCCTACATTTTACTGAATGTATATATTTATAGGTAATATTCATTGTAGAATTTGTCTAAAATATCCCGGCTCCAAATCAGGCTTCTCACAATTCTAAAAAATACATTTGCCTGCATTCCTTTCTCAATTATTTCTCTTTTGTTCCTTCCACTCGCCTCTACAATACTCCAAGTTACTTGAAACTTTTTTCTATCATCAATTGCTCCCCTTTCACTGTCATGCCAGTTGTATACCCATCCTTCTTCTTTGCCGTGATCACTATCTTATTATACCTTATATTAAATTTCATTTCATACCACTCCACCAATTATTCCTAAACCTCCGACAGTTTCTGTACTTCTCTATCCTCACTACCCCACACCATCAGGTCATCTGCAAACAACATTGCTGTCTTCTTTCCCTCTTCTATTCTTTCTATAACTTACTTCACTATTTCATCCATCACTACAATCAACAGTAGAGGTGAGAGTGCACAACCTTGTTTCAGAACATTCTTAAACTCAAACCAATTGGTCCTCTCCTTTACTGCTTTCACACAGCTCACACTACCCTTGTGCATATTCCTCACTCTATTTATTGTTTCATCTTGCACTCCTTTCTTCTCAAGTGCTCTCCATACTCTTCTTATAAACACACTGTCATACGTGTTTTGAACATCCAGGAAAACCAGAAGCAAGCCTTTTTCCTACTCAAAGTTTCACTTTTGCAGCTGTCTCACAGCAAATATAACATCGACAGGTGACCTTCCTGGTTTGAGGCCGTATTACTCCTCTCTCAATCCTCCTCCTATTATTAATCTAATTCTTTTCTACCATGGTTTTCATACACCTTTGCAGAGTGGCTAATCAAGGTGAATAACCGATAGTACCCACACTTCTTCCTATCTTCTTTTTCATGGTGGTCACTATTATTACCCTCTTCCAATTTTCTGGGACCTTCTACCCGTTCCATATTGCTTGTATCACTCTATACAGCCACTGTAGTCTCCCCTCTCCTGCAGCTATCAGCACTTTCATACTTACTTCATCACCTCCTGGTGACTTTCCAATCTTCATACTTCTCTTTACCACTTCTACTTCTCTCCAGGTTAAGTCCATTACATTTTCATAGTAGTATTCACTTACTCCTCTTCCTCATCCTTCGTGGTTACGTTTGTATTTAGCAGATCTTCAATATACTCTCTCCACAATTTCCTTCTTTTCTACCACCACATTCCGGTCTACCATTCCAATCTGTTCCTTTTTATTTCTTATCTTACTCCTGACCATCCCATACAGAATTTTACTACTACCCACACTGTCCTCCAAAATTTTCTTTGATATTTCTATCTAACTTCTTTTTACTCCTCAACTATCATACTTGCTTCCTTCTTTTTTTGTCTTATGTTCTTCCTTCGCCTCCATTGTCCTTTCTTCAAACCACTCCTTAAAGGATTTGTTCTTGTTTGATACTGCTTATTTTTTTTATAGCACTCCACTATGGGGTTTCCGTCTTTATTCGCTTCCCACTAGTCCTTCTACATACCTTCTTTGCTGCGTCCTCCAATGCTGCCCGGAATCTTCCCTATTCTTCCTCCCCTGGTTTGAGTTCATCTCTTGGTGGGTGACTATTCATTTAATCCTTAATAAGACTTCAATAAATAATTATTTATATATTAATACTAAATATATTCCATTTTTGTTTCTAGGACTACAACGATGAGATCCGTCAGGAACAGATGCGTGAGATGCAGCTGCTAAACTCCCCGCTGATGCCTCTGACAGCGGCTGGTAGCCCTCCTCAGTCAGAGGCCCAAAGTCCCACACACACACCTCCCCCCTCTGTGGCAAACCTAGCCAAGACGCTGGCGGGTGGTGGTAGCCCGCAGCAGAGTGGTCGCAATCTGCAGCACCATCTCGCAGCAGCGGCCGCTTACAGCCAGCAGCAGAACGGCAGGAACAACTTCCTGTACGGACACCAGTTCCTGCTGCACCCGGCATTTAGAGGGCTCCCCGCTAGATCACATGGCGTGCCGCTGGCTGGAACAACAGGTGAGAAATTATAGCTCAAGGGAATGTTCTTTTGTCGCCCACTGGCTCAGTTCGATTTGGACTTTATTTAGTTAAATGATAATCACACATTTTCAACTGAACTGATCCATTCCTAACAAGTCGGTGACAAGTTTCTCAATAACATTAGGAGACAGAATTTACCGGGAAAGTTATCTTAATGCCAGAGTGATTGTCTGACGACTATTAATGACCATATATGTCGATTCCTGGCCAGTAGTTTTGAGGAATAAGATGAGGATTTACATTAAAACGGTTTTCAGTTTTCTCTTTATAACGAATCATAGTACATTTAACATAGCTTTCGCCCCCTATCTTCGTAGTATTGTGATTAATGATCTACTGTCTCACGTAAGCTAATAAAATATATTTACACTGAGCATGCAGAAAAAAGATACAAAGAAAACACTTAAAATCACTTTACCTACATTCAAAATTGGTGGCCATTCCAAAATGACAGCATCTTGTATCCTTAATTTAATTTTATCTTAGTTTATTTGTATCCAATGTGGATAATAATAATACATACTAGTCTAAGGATAGCTAAATTTTATTTATACTAGCCCGGTTTTGAAGTTACAATTATGCCGAAACTTTGACTGGATGCTTAGAAAACTAATTTGATTTTCTTATAAAAAGTTAAAGCATAATTTTAATAATAAACAATACATTTTATTACCTTTTGGCAAAGATTACATAATAGTTTTAATGCAATATGAAAAAAAATTAAATATATAAGAAGAGTGAGTGAGAAGAGATCTATTTTGGATGTTATTTTTCGGAACAAAGCCAACTGGATCGGACGCATCCTTAGGAAGGAATGTCTTCTGCATGACGTCATAGATAGCAGGGTTGGGAGAAAGAGGAGCTTAGGAAGAAGAAGGATTCAAATACTAGATGACTTAAAGGAGAGGAGAAAATTATTATAGCTGAAGGAGTAGACAAGAGACAGAGCGCATTGGTGGTCTAATTTCACAAACATAAGGATTAGACCTGTCGTAGGAAAGAACTCCTAATATTATTAATTAATATCACCGATTTATTTCAAATGAGTGACCACTAACATTGTATCAAAAGTTTGCATACACTTTTAATAAATATTGGAGATATATTTGAGTCATTTTAATAAAGTAATGGGCGACATAAGAAAGGAGTGAAAAATAAAATAAAATTTCCCATCTCAATTTCCAGATAAAGTAATGGATAAGAAAAAAATCTGCAAACTTTCTAATATATTCTTACTAAAGTTTGGAAAGATATTTTTCAAAATTATCCTCAAACAAAATGATAGTTTTTTTTTAATTTCTTCAGATTTCATTTTTAACAAAATTTGTTAGAACCCATTTTTGATAAGTTTATAATTTTCAAATATCAATCATTAATGAAGTTACCTGGATTAACTTACTTCCCAAAACAAGTACCGGGTACAGTGCTATACATGTGTGAAACAATACTTAGAAACCCATTTTAAACCCATTTAAAAATGCTATTTGTAAAAAGAATCAAATTTTAATAGATATGTCATCAGTAATCACTATCAAAGGAAGTTATCTTAAAAACACAAGTGGAAAAAAATCCCCAGATTTTTATTTTTAACTAAATAGTTTTAGCCCTTTTAGATAAATGTCATAACTTCCGTAAAATAAATCAGAGACATAACATGAACACCAATTTTGGAATCGAAGTATGACAAGATTTCTACAGCAATTGTTTATGAATATTGCAATCAATCTGTCTTATAAAAGATAAGTTTTCAGTCATTTAATCTGTCTTCTTTTTTGCTTCTAATTTATTCTATTTTTGTTTTCAAATCAGATAAAGTAGTTTATAACCAACATTTCTAAACATTTAATAAAATTTAATTGAAAATGTTTGTTTCGATAAATGAATTTCAGCTACCATTTATTAGTGTGGACAAAAATTGCCTCTTGAAGCCTTATTGATTATTACGAATCGTGTTTCCGACAACATCCCTTCTAGAATTTAATAGTCATGAAGCAAACTAATATACCTACCTCATTGAGTCTACAAATAAATTTATAACAATAGGAACTAAAACTAAAGACACAAAATAACCTATCCGGCAACGAGCTAACTCCTTTAAACTAACCACATAAAAACTTTAAACCTTAGTTCACGAATACTCATGTTATTACATTTTACAATAATATTACAAACAAAAAGTTGCATAGAAATCTTAAAACATTCCTTATCCTGGGCCAGAAAGAGTAGACGATTAAAACGCAAATACCATTTCCACTTTCGTGACGAGCTGACAATTCGGTTGACTTTGAAACTAGTCCCAAACCACCTGTTTATCTTTTCAGTTACTTGAATTGGGTTTAAGTTGTTTTGGATAGTTTTTGAACAAGACCAGCTTAAAACCTCTATGGTTCCGTCAAATATAAAGGTTGTAGTCAGTATACATCGATAGTCAGGAGTGCATGTCAAGCGAAAAACCTAATAAAAGCTATTGGTCATTAATGGCTTTAAGTTCCTTCTTCACAAAATGCTAAAGGATGGAATACAACGATGGACTTGTTGTTGAGTTTTTTGAAACTTTCAACTAATCGTATTATTTTAGATAGCTGCAAAGAGCATACATAACCTAACATAATCTAACCTAACAAGTTCCTGCATTACTTTCTATGGACTCCACTCCTACAATGCAGAAATGGGCGTGGGACTCATTTCACTGTTTGGGACTAAATTCAATATTTCACGACAATTCATGTCGACCGCAATTTCAATGACGTCTTCTTTCCGTGGCGATAATAATATAATGGTCATTGGTTTGGATTCAAACACAGACTATATAATCTCGTATGCTAGATAGTAGTAAAGATAAGGGGAAGAGGGTTGTGAAATGACATCAAGGTCCAATCAGGGCTCACTGGTTGGAGTACGTGACATCATAGCCGCCTGGAAGCAGCTGACCCGTTAATTCTACCAGGAACACGGGTTTCTCTGGATGAATCTCTTCCTGCAAGGGCCACACGTGCTGGCACTTGAACTTCTCTCTGCGCAGGCTCACTAGTTAGGGGTCCGTGTTCTGACCTCAGTTCACTTCTGTAGATTGTATAGCTGATGCTCCAACCCGGCTCCATTACTAATACAGTTCGAAATTATTTTAATATTTAAATTAAATCAACATCAATTGAATTATCCGCTTAGGTGAATGAATGGTCTCAGCGTCACTCTCACAATACACTAGACTGGGAAGATTGAAGTTCGAGTCCTGGTTGATTGAACTGAGAGTTGTTCTTCCTAGATGTTTGCCATGCAAATGCGAGTACACCGCTTCTACATTCAACTTTCCTCATCCATAGTACATTGGGGTAGTTAGAACATAAGTATAACCCGAACGGGTAGTGATACATGGTACTAAAAATAATATTTATAAACTTATATATCTATCTGAATGAACGTATAAAGCTTTACTTGTCCTAACGTCCCCATTATTGAGTTTAGAATGATCTTGATTATGTAATAACAACTGGTATGTTTGTACCGTAGCAATATTATCTTCAAATAGAACCCCTCTGATTGTTGCCAGTGTTCCCCGGGCACCCCACTGGCTCCATATTGAACCGACTGCGTCCTATGGTGACAGCCCCCACCCTGACACCGACCAACCCTCGTCTGTCACCAAGCTCGCTGACCAAACACCACCGCAACAACATCCTGTCTATCCTGGCGGGAGGACCACGTAGTGTATATGGTGTGGCCCGTGGGCCCGGGGATACCACCACCATGGATGGAGCACCCACCGAGCCCATGCTAGTGTGCGCCACCACGGGAGGGGAGGATTCCTCTCAAGCACCAGATGAAGACGTCACGATGGGCGTCACTTCACAACCGATAAACATGTACGGGCTGTACGAGAACTACGCGGCGGTGGCGGCAGCTGCGGCGGCTGCGTCGGCTGCGTCGGCGAGCAGCGTCAATGGCACGGGGTAGGTAGACGCAGAGAAGTGGCGCTGTTTTTTGAACTGTCACTTCTCTCTGGCTCATTATTATTATTATCATCATCATCTATCATCACTGCTATGTTTGTCTGTACTCTTGGAAACACTGATGGCTTCAACCTTAAGTCTGGTTCATCATCCTGCTTGTTTCATTACTTTGATTTTATTGCTAGTGAGCGCATAAAATGCTCCTTCACAAATATATGTGGTGGTCTCAAATAAATAAATAATAAGCACCTGCACACGGGAATCAAACCTAGGATGGTCATTTGTAGCTCAAATTACTTGATTCAGCTCTCAGGATTGATTGTGAAAAATAGCAAATCCCTTTATAAAATATTTAACTTATTATTATTATTGATTCAAGAACTATCAATACAAAAATAATCCACAGCTATTGTACAACATTCACACACTGTGATTCTGTGACTATGTTCTATTTATGATATTTAATAAAAACAGCAATAATAAGACAATTAATACCAGTAGAAATCAAAAAAATTTTTAATAATAAAAGATAGATGTTTCAGCTTTCAATGAGGTTTCTGGATCTCTTTAACGTTTACGAGTTTAATAATATTTGGATTTGTTTAGGAAAAAGCAAGAATAATAAGATTTTGTAAATGCTTATCAGTAAGAACTGAACGGTACTTATTTATGAGCAATTTCATAAGGGGAGATGTTTGCTCAGAGATGTACTTAGAACCAAACCTGCAAAAATATCTCAAGTCCAGGTCTCTTAATGTAGGATACTGGCACGTGTGAAGGCATTTCCAGAAGATGGAAAATTGTTGGTTGAATGAATTCCCAATTACTTCCTTGTATTTGCTGTGAATTGAAGCATTGTTCTGAATATCAAGAATTTCAATTTGTTCGTCAGAAGAGTAGAAAACCCATTTTCTCCAAATAAATTGATAAAGGTTTCGTGAAAAGTAGATAATTTATCTTTTCATCCTGAAGCTCTGAAACACGAGTTTTAAAAGAGTTTTTCAAATTGGAAATAGCATGTTTGTATTTATCAAAGCCAGGAAGCCCACTACATTCAGTGTTAGAAAATGTTATTATTCAAGGAATTTGGGAGAGCTCATTTTGAGAAAGATTATGATACAGCAGAGTGAGCTTTGCTTTAAAAGCCTGATAGGAACAGAACATAGTTGGAAACATTTTATTTTTACCTAGCAAACACTGATTCAAGGTGACCCATAATGTCCACCAGAAAGGCTAAATCCCATAGCCAGTCTCCATTCTTTAAAAGCATACACTCATCAGGTAGTTCCCCATTTTCTTCAAAAAACTTTAGAACATTACCCTTTAAATTCAAAAATCTCTCAAGTGCCTTTACCTGCAACAACAAACGAACACTACAATGAAGCAGAAGCTCACCATTGCATTTGTCTTCAAATTTCGCTTCAAAAGGCGTTCATGGAATTCCATTCTGTTTAACGCCCTAGCTCGGATCTTGTTGATACATCGCACCTCTGGCTCAAGCACAGAAGATAATGTCATGAATTTGGCACAAAATCTTCTTGATGGATAATGCAGTGGTATTTAAAGAAGGTGCGTTTCAAATAACCTGCCAACAGAGCTAAAAAACTTTTACTTTACCAGTCATTTCCGGGGTCCCATCTTTACAGACACTGTCTAATTTATCCCAATTTAAACTGTAGTTTTCAATAGCTAATTTCATTTCTTTTAAAATATATTCTCCTTTACATAAAATTAACTGTCCCAAGTCTAGAAGCTTTTCAGTATTATTCAATTGCTCGTTGATACAACGCACATAACCACGAAGTTGAGCGGGTCAATGATATCACAGCTCTCGTCCAAGGTGATAGAAAAGTATTTACAAGTATTGATAGACGAAACTACTTGTTTGCTAACGTCACAAGGCATCTCATTGATCCGCTGAATAGCTGTATTTCTTGAAAGTGCAAAGTCATCTACCATTTTAATTACATTAGGATCTTCAGTGGATTTTGAAAAGGCCATTAGACTTGCCTTTATTATCTCCCCTCCTTCGGTGTATGGCTTTTTTTTTGGGCAATGATGAGGGAGATTTCATAAGACACTGTGACCATTGTCATCAGCTGAATACTTTTTGTTTTAAAAAGCATTTGTTGCCCAGCCAGTGAATGTTTCTTTTTGTTTACAAATTCTGTTCTTAATGCTGAGACAATTTGATATGTTTTGTTAGTATTGAGATGCATCTCTATGAAGTGCCGATTTAAATTAAACATTTTGGGAACTGCAACATTAGCCCAACAAATAAGACACTCAGGCTTAGAAGAATTTACCTTTGTAGATAAAAACTGTTCTTCCCATTCACTAATTAACTCACGAAGAGCAATATAAGCCTCGTACTTCCTTTTTGAAGTAGATGGCTTATTTAAAGCCACCACAAAACAATAATAACAGCAAGTGAATCACTATAGAAACATAAATATATTTTAAAGCGATGATAACAAAGTACACACTAGTCAGTTCGGCACCAAAAAAAAAACTGAGAAGAAAAATGTGATTTGTGCAGAATGAGGAATGTGTACTTGACTACTGGACTAGTCAGGGTGGCACTTGAAAGGGGGGAAAGGGGTTGGGGTTGTAGTGAAAAGGAAAGAGAAAGCTTGAGTAGCTGGAAATAATACAGCAGAGATAGCCAATTAGTAGAGCTAACCTTTTAGAAACTTACCTACTTGGCCCAACTATAGGATTAATTTGTTCGTTTAATTTATTATTGTTATATTTTGTGACTTTATGCGTGCCACTTAAAATGCTTCCGCGGTAACATCACAGCCATATCAGGTAGTAAAATGTTCTAAACAAAAGTTTTGGCCGTAATCTTTAATATAATTTTATCTAATTACTAATTTTAAAGAGGTGGTAACCGGGGCCTACGAAAGCTATCGGGCCTTAATGCTTCTGCGGTGACGTCACGAGAGCAGTCCTACAACAGTTGTAACTAGCGTTCTTTCCCATATACTATTCCAAGAAATTGAGTTCTGTTGAAGCTTTATAAGCTTAATACTCTGTAAATTTTTCACAACTTTATTGATTTTATTTGGTCAACCACGATCAATACTCCCTCTTCTTTTCTTACGCCAGTTATAATATTCGAATCTAATTACTTGAATCAATTGTGTGCTATACAGTTATTAATGTTAAGTACAAATTATTACGAATGATATATGTAATTTAAATTTTTACTAAATTTGAATAAATGCCGTGATCTTATTCTAAGCTAGAATATAATACATGCTCTTAATTTATTGTGAAATATAGCTAGCACGTTTCAAATGTTAAATGTATTAAAATAACTAAACATGTGACTGAGCATCAACATAACTTTGGCTACATGTTTTACAAAGTTTTAGATACACATAAATTTACTTGATTTTGTTATCATGTCTTCTTTAATTAACGTTTTTCGCTTTTCTTATATTGTAATCTGTCCTTAAAATTTTTGGATAATTATTAATTATTAAAATATTACTGAATATTGCAATTACTTTTTTAACCAAAACAAGATAAGGTGGTTCACACTTGGTACAGTTTTTAGTTGTCAACCCACAAAACTCTCTTCCCAATTGCATTTCGAGTCCTCTAGAAAACCTTTTTGTGAATTTTTAGCCAAAAACATTTCTTCTTATGAGTATGCTTGATGTTAAACACTTGAGTATTCTTAACACTAACACTAACAGTTGAACGTAACGCTGTTAACTACAACTCTACGCCATTTTCATCGCTACTTTGTTTTCTGTTTCAAGAATGGTTCTAAATGTTGACCACAAGTTACAGGACTGGTCTTGTTTATTGCCTAACATTCTAAGATTTTTCTAGTATTTTCTACATCTTTAACATTAATAACTAAACTTCGATTTACACTTACACAAAGAAAAATTGAAGGTGAACTTTCTGTGATATTTATTTTAACAAAGGCTATTTTATCATTTATGATTGTATATCCTAACTTTTGCTTGTAGTGCTTTAAAAAAATTGATTTGAAATCAGATACATTTTTATTTTTGGAAGCTTGTCCTTCTAATTATTTATGTTTTTTTATAGTTTCAATTTACCTTTTTTTCATCTGGAGTTTTTGTCTTTTTTAGTAAAACTTTTGTTACATATGCTGTCTGGTTTTTTAATATTGTAGGTAATGATCCATCTATTAATTTAGGCTTCTCTCTCTTACATGTCAGTTCTGTTCCGTCTGGCCGTGTTACTTTATCTTCCCTAATTATTTCACAATCAGTAAAATATTATTAACACACCACATACTTGTTTGTGGGGACAAACTTATATCTATGAATAGCACGTGTCCATTTATTTATCAAAAATATACTTTAGGAAACTTGAATACAGATTGTAAGCCATCACTCTTCTTAGAGTCATAATTTGATTGACATCCGGGGACACAACATCTAGAAGACACGACTCTTAAAACGTATTGTAGTATAATATTATACCGTAAAAGTAAAATTTAATAATTTATACTAACACAAAAGCATACAACAATAGTCACATAATAAACCGTCCCTCAGTGGCGGCTCGTGTATAGGCAATGTGGAACTGCAGCAACCTCTATTTCCACATGATATTATCGATAACATTTAATATAATGAGTCCTTTTTTTTAATTCTTTCTTTATTTTTGTAGTACAATATATATTCCTTAAGCTTAATGTCAGTACTTCAGTAGCCATCCCCGAGTTTATGAAAAAGATTAAAAACTCTTTGTATGGAACTTTGCGCTTCACAGTGCCAGCGACGTGGTGTTTGACTGTTGTGCGCATGCTCACATAGGATGGGGGTGGGGAGGAAGGCAGTACTTACAGGTAGAGAGAGCACTGTTGCTCTCGCAGTGCCACTCTGGGTGATGGTGAAGGAAGTTTTATTTTACTCAGCGTATGTTGTACTTAAAAACCGTGTACCATATTCTTGACTGTGATAAAGTGTAGAAGAGTGTAGAATTAGATTATTATTCTGCTTCCAGCTATTCTATTTGATTCATTATTTTTCAGATCTTTTATTTAACAGAAATACTAATGCGCTTGCAGTAATTTCAACTAAACAAATTTCCTCAATTGTCATCCAGAGATCAAAGGGGAAAATTATCGAACTTTTTGCGTAAACTAAAACAAGAAGAATGGATTTCATTTTTAAATGAATAGATCAAACTTGAACTGTAACAATTTAACTTAAAGTAAGTAAAAAGTGTTTTGTTTTTTTGTCAAGATATTATCAATTTCCTGAATAAATTTTCTTTTTATAACATGTTTTTTTCCTTTTACACAATTTTAAAACAATGGCTAAAAATTTTCTGGAGATACGATCCGCCACTGCAGTCCTAACAGTGGAACAAAACACGAAACTATTATATTAATAAAATGTTTAACCCTTCCAAACAACGCAGCAGAATTCACTAAACGCTGTGAAGTCCAAGCGGCGGGAAGGACCGCTACTATGACGTCACCTCAGGGGTGGGGGAAGGTATGCAGGGCAGGCCCGTTAACTCTCGTAGGTCCCGTGTTAACTAAGTGAATTGGCAAATGTTCCCGCTTTGGTAGCTGTATGGTCTAAGGCATTACTCTCACAACAGACTAGATCACTGAACACGGGGGGAGGGATCGGGGTTCGATCCCTGTTGGGTATACTGAAGGTGGTTTCTACTTGATGGCTTTCACTTTTCCCCAAGCAAATAATAACATAAAAAATCGTTAAAGAGTATCTTGCTGGTGAGATCAGTACAAAAAATATACAATTTAAAAAAATTAAAATAACAATTTGGTTTAAAATGCATATTTGGGGGGTGTTTGACACAAAAAATAAAACGCTATAATTGATTTTTAAGGGGAAGATTTGTTCAAGCGTAGTTAATTTTAACATTTAAAAAAATAGCTTTGCGATTTTGTTCAAAATTATTATCTGTTAAGTATTTTTCAAGCTACATATAACTCACTCTCTCTCTCTCTCTCTTCTCTCTCTCTCTCTCTATATATATATATATATATATATGTATAAATATACATACATATATATATATAGTTTATTTTATGCAGTAATATTGTTATATACATATATATATATATGTATATATATAGATAGGTACATTTATATAAATAGCCTAATATACTCAATATATATATATATATATAGGTTTTTTAATAAAATTCATTCTATAGTAGTTTACTGATGACTAATTATGTAAAAAAAACTGAAACGCTTTATTCAAAATAGGTTCTGAGGAAATTTTTTACATGGCCAATAATAATTTACATTTATTTTTCTAAAATAAATTAATCTAAGGGTAGTTTGTTTACTTTGGATAAACGATATAAATTTGAAATTTTACTAAATTAGCCCTGTAATAATATTAATAATATTTAGCAACGCGTCTTACTACCCGTTCAGGTTATACGCTCTAAGTACTATTTACGCTAATGGATTAGGAATTGGGATGGTTGAATTAGAGGAAGTGAACCCGCATTTGCGTGGAGGAAGAGTGGAAAACCATTTAGGTAAAACCCCTCCCAGTTCACCCGACCGAGATTCGAACCCTAATCTCCCCGCCCATCAGCAGTCGAGCTCAACACGACAAGCGCGTTAGCCAATTACACCACCGAGGCGGGTCATTAGCCCTGTAGAATGACCTCATAATATAAATATGAGAATAGATTTCTAGCAAATAAGATTTTTTTTTACACATTAAATTCGTTTTAGATTATTTAAAACTAATTTATATTAGAACAGTTTTAAATTTGTTAAAATATTTGAACAATTTAGATACAAATTTATATATAGATAAATGTTTATTGTGATTAACAAGACTCGTAGTTTGTTTTTATGAGGTTTAATTAAGGGTAGTTTACTGGAAATTTTTTTCTAAAATTTTCATCCATGCTATAATGAAAAATATGATAAAGTTTATTCGATTGTAATGTACTATTTATTTACTTTCTCATATTAAAAAATGTATCGCTATAGTGAAGAAAATCTTGAGATTATTATTAATCTTTACATTTTATTGGAACCAAACACGTGGATTTTACCTTTCTTTCTGGACCCATTTCTGCCTGTTTAACTCTCCCTGACCAAGAATGAAATTTTGTTTGATGGATATTATTCAAATTTGATAATTAGAGAAATAAGGATATACCGTACTTAAGGAATTTATATTTTATTTCGAGCCTAACCTTGAAATTAAGATTATATCACTGATAAATGATTATTTTAATTCCAAACGTTTAGAAAATTACTATAATTTTTTCTGTTTAAAATGGATACCTAAGGAGTTTTGTTTTTATATTTTAATAACACAGTATATTTGGTTTTTTGGTAAAAAATTCGTTAGAAGGTAGGCTTGGTTAACAATTTGTTTGTTTAAACTTCTAAATATTTTGATATTGACATTAAGGATTTTACTTAAAATTAATATCAAGGATGTTCCTAATTCAATGAATAATATGGTATAGTTTATTTTCCACGAAAAAAAATAACTGAAGGTTAAATTCTGATGAAAGCTATATTTTTAATATGAATATCTTAAATCTCGTGTTTATGATTTGGTTTGGATTTATATTGGTTACATTTTTTACATAATAAATAGAGGAAATGCGGGTATTATGGAATAGTTGGGCAGTACGGAATGCCATTGTTTCTCATATGTTAAGTGTCACAATCTATCGTTAACTATTTCAACTATTACATAAAACAATCTCGAAGAGTTAGTGGTAGTTAGTGATATTTCGACAGATCATATGATTGTTTTGTGATTGATTGAACGTGGTTAATACCCGTATATTGCTTTTGATGTGATTTAAATATTTTCTATTCATTTTCAAATTCATATTAATATAGTTTAATGAAAAATATCTTTAGATCAAGCATCGTTCTGTACAGTAAGCAAACACTTATTTTGGAAAATATTTATAGGTTTCATAAATTTTCATCGTTTATATTTTGATATATTACATGAGGATGGTAATTAGTGAAGTGTGCAGGAAAAAATAATAATATATTTACTTTCACAGAAATACTGTAATTCCTGTGGATGACGTATAAGAGATCTAGGCATGGTTTACAGGAAAAAAATTTTATTTGATTTGAGGGAGGGTGAAAAATATTTTGGAAATTAATACTTTTGACCTCTAGATAATTGCTGCAACCAGCGTGTATCTATTAGTCAGTACTGACACTGGAGATGAACATCTCTACTAATCACTATAGTAGACAGATAACAGTGACAGGGAAAAGTATCTTTGAATGAGATATACCACAAGTTCCCCAAGCACCTTCAATTGTTTCGGTCATATCTTCCAGTAAAAAACTACCAAGAGATATTATTATTATTACTAGCGCCACGTCTTACTACCCGTTCGCGTTATACGCACTTACGCTAATGTGTAATGGTAGGTGATTGTGAGATAAAATTTGGAGGACCTACAGTTTAACGTGGAATCCGAACCACGGTGGAGGCTGGCATTCCCCACATTCACAAGATGTTTGTCAGAGGTGAAGGAAGGGTTTGGAAATCAGATAAATCTATGCCGGGACCGAGGATTGAACCCCGGCCCCAGCACAGAAGTCTGACACTTACCCCTAGACCCCAGGTCACCCACCTTGATATTTATTGTTTACTACTTGAAAGATTATCATTTAGTTCACAACCTTTTCTTTATTGTTTCTATGAAATATAACAGTACCTTCCCAAATAAATTTCGAGGTGTCTATATATTAATAACTTGGAATTCTATAAGATATTTCCTCGGTCCCGGTACAGATTTATCTGGTTGCCAAACCCTTCCTTCACCCTGACAAGACGTATTAACCACTTGTGAATGTGGGGAATCCAGGCTCCACCGTGGTTAGGATCCCACGTTAAGCTGTAGGTCCTCCATTTCATCTCACAATCATCCTACCATTACACATTAGCGTAAGTGCGTACAACCCGAACGGGTAGTAAGACTGGTGATGATAATAATAATAATATAATATATCTTAGTGACGCTAGGAAAGGAGTCTCGCGATTGTTTGTTATAGCAACTGTTTGTCGAAAAGGTTTTTGTGGTGTGAAGTTGGGTTGAAGGGAAAATGGAGAGGTTGTCAGGGTTTGTCAGATTTAGGGGAGGGGTAAGATGAACCTGCGACGCGTTTCTTGCAAACAATAACATCAAGCAGCTCAACACAGAGAACATGTCTATAACATGTCCCTGGTAACAAATAGAATCAACGTCCAATCGAACAAAAAGAAGCAGTCGTAAAAACGTTTTATTTCCCTTCCTTTAAAAAAATATCTTGAAGCAAAACCAAATAAAGTCAAATATGTGTCCTATTTAAATATTTTATATCCTTACCAATGATCACAAATATATTTGATGTAGACATTAAATAAATATTGGTAATATTACACCAGTATTTTGGTAATGTCTGTTCACGGTAGGAATTGACTTCTGAAGGCCTTTTTCCCTACCATAAATCTATTATATAGTAGGATATTGGTAGGAAAAAAGACCTTTCAAAGAGTAATTCCTACTGTGAATGGAATAGTTCTCTCAACCTTGATTTATATTCATACTTTAATAATTTGTTTTTATGTCTTGTTGAAGGTAAATAAATAGTACAGCGAGTTCTAAGAAAACATTTTATATTAACACTTTATATTTCGGAACGTCATTCAATTTAATATGTTGCATTACTTTATTTTGTTCTAAGTACTAAACAAATAATATGTTTTGTAGGTTTCTAACACTTATGCGGCAGAAATTAAAAATAAAAGCGTCAGGATTTGTTTTCTATGGTGATGGTGTTTGGCGGGGTAGGGGAGGGCAGTTCTGTAGCAGAAACTTAAATAAAATGAGCTAGATTGTTTTAAGGATGGGTAGCTGTACGCCCAATATTAATACCCTACGGGATATTTGCATTTAATTATACTAACGAGGTAGTGAAAAGAAGTTTGAATTTAAATTAAAGATACCATATAAGTGAGTCATAACTAAAACATGATAACATCATAGATTTAGATGTGATATATTCACTGTTTAAACGCCTATATAATCTTGAAATACAGCTATAAAAATAAAAAACATATCTATCAACATTAGTTATTCTAAAGGTATAGGAATAATTTGAAAACAATTTTTAGCTCAAGGGATAATCAACCAGAAGTAACTGCTTACACATCATCCCATGAAATTTTTGTTTTCATATTGTTGCCATGACTCCTATATATTTTGATGGTAGGAGCATGGAAAAAAACACCATCGAATATATATCTGGTATTAAAAACTCGACCTCCCGTAACCATTCTATCATATTATACCAGCATACAATTTTATACACGTGACTTGCTTTAGTTAAAAATTCGGTAAACAATGAAGTTAAAAATCTTTTTAATTGTCTTTTCTTCCTGGATTTTATTAAAACTAATTTAGGTAAATTATATTTTATAAGCTATTTTTAAATAATGGAAGGCTAATTTCAAAAGCTTCTTTTTTAATTTGAAAACAGTACTGTTATGATTATTTCCCAAAGTCTTGGCTACCAGTATATTAAAAATGTGGTTGAACGCATTCTTATATAATTTTTAGAACAAATGAAACTATACATACATGCATACCTAATCATGCCATTTCCTTACGGGGTAGGCAAGAAACTGCGAATACAGCTCATAAAACAACTTCATAATCAATTCATCCTAATTATCCTTTTCTACACTTCCCTATCCTTGCATACTTCCTTCGC
This sequence comes from Timema cristinae, assembly GCA_039000515.1. Taxonomy (NCBI): domain Eukaryota; kingdom Metazoa; phylum Arthropoda; class Insecta; order Phasmatodea; family Timematidae; genus Timema; species Timema cristinae. The sequence continues at coordinate 37,930,532 of JBCFYV010001001.1, forward strand.
TTCAACAACATCCATACATCAAGTCATACATGCTCTTTTATTCTTAAAACGCTTAAAACTTCTTTATTTCAAACATACATCTACAATATTTAGCCACGTCTTACATGGCCTACCACTTCCTTTTGCTCCACACACTCTACCTTCATATATTTGTGTCATCACTCGATCCATACTCATCCTCTCAATATGCCCAAACCACATTCCATCAGCACCCATTCATTTCTGACTATGTCAATACGAGTTTTTCCACATATATTTATTATAAATCTCATTCCAACCACATTCACCGTCCTCTTGTGTTTCTACTGATAACCCGGGATTCACATCGTAAAACAACTTTTATATACTGCCATATTTTCCTCTTTTGATGGATACTACCTCATTCTTTGCAATAGTCCACATAGATCCAACTACTCTCCGAGATGCATTCACCCGTCTGTCGATTAATTCGCCATTTATCCTTTCATTTTTACTGAACATTCTGCCCAGATACACAAAATCATTCACGTGTTTTAACAATTTCCCATTTATATTAAGCTGACAATTTTCTGACTTGGCCTTATTATTATTATTATTATTATTATTATTATTATTATTATTATTATTATTAGCACCGCGTCTTACTACCCATTCGGGTTATACGCACTTACGCTAATGTGTAATGGTAGGGTTATTGTGAGATGAAATGAAGGACCTACAGTTTAACGTGGAATCCGAACCACGGTGGAGACCTGGCATTCCCCACCTTCACAAGATGTCTTGTCAGAGGTGAAGGAAGGGTTTGGTAATCAGATAAATCTGTGCCGGGACCGAGGATTGAACCCCGGCCGCCAGCACAGAAGTCTGACACCTTACCCCTAGAACACCAGGCCACCTTTGGCCTTATTAAAAACCAATACCTCAGTTTTGGAGATCTTTATACGATGATCTATTCTGTCTGTCGCTACACTCAAACGATATAATATATTCAGCAAGTTATTTACATTAACAGCCATTAATACGGCATCATCCACATTTAACAGCACTCTCACATTTATATTGTTCATTTGTACACATAACACGTCATCACAAACATTCCTCATACATTTATCCATGAAAAAATTAAACAATCATGGAGACATAATACAACCTTGTCTAACACCCTGTTCAATGTCAAACCATTCACTCAAAGCTCCAATCCACCCTAACGCATGCTTTATTTCCATCATACACCGCCTTAATTGCATTAACTAACCATTATATCAACATAATATTTTCTAAGAACATTATTTAAGATACACCTATTCACCTGATCGTATGCTTTCTCCAGATCAACAAATCCACAATAAACTTTCTTTCATTCTGCCATACATTTCTCAAGCACTCATCACAAATAAACCTATTATAGTAATATTTGAAAATTTGAAAAACCTTTGACATAAAAATCTTGTAACTATAAAATGACACCAATCATGCAAGAATTATTACACTTGGAAGTAGAATAGTTATATAAAATAAAGAGCCACGCACATGTATAAAGTTTGGTCGATACCACCTAGATGCTGGTTACTTTCTGACATTTCTTTGAACTACAAGTTTTGGACTAGAGGTGTCAGAATTTAGATACTAAAACACTGTTTTAAGAGATGTGACTAATTTAAAAGCTTAACAAGATGCCATCTGGCTTCACATGACAAAGATGGGCGACCGGTACGGACTGGTGACTCAGCTCATGCCTGAAAAAAGGCAAGAAGGCTTCAATCGAATTTCTGAAGAGTTTTGAGTCAAATTGAATTTTTCAACTAGCACTGGAGTAATCGATAGGACACATATCCAGAAAAGAGCACCTACAAACAATGGCTCATTGTTTTTAATAACCAAGTATTATTTCCTCATATTCTCTCAGCCTAATTTGACTTTACAGTAACCCCATGGCTTCTTTGGTGCTGACTGACAGCTGACAGCTTTTAAAAGTTACCAGACCAAATTACGTATCCCTACACCGAACCAGATGATCTGCAAAAACACGTGTTTAGCAGCTGTCACTTCTGACAGTCAAAATGTATGTATACACCTACATTTTGACTGTCAGAAGTCAGCTGTGAGCCATGGGGCTAATGTAGCTACAATTTTATTGTGGAGCATGTTGGTCAGTAGCGTACCCGCGGGGACTTGAACGAGATCGGTTCACCCCTACCGGAGTTTGGGGAAGCCCTGAGATCTACGCATATCCGAAGAGAAAATAAAATAGAGACGTGGGTTTGACCAGTTAAACATTGTGAGCAAAGAAAATATCAGGTGATCAGAAATAGTCTTTATATCAATCACCAAATGTATTTATTTAATAAGAGTGCGCTTATCTTTCATGGAATAGAAGTGGAATACTGTATCTTTACACTCCTGAAAATATTATTCTTTGATCAGTAGTATATAAACGCTTAAGTACTAATTACAATATTGGATTAGAAATTGGTGAGATTTAATATAGAGGAGGTGAACCCGCTTTTGCGTGGAGGGAGAGTGTAAAATAGTTTGGGAAAAACCACCCTTAATTCACCCGAGCAAGATCTGAACCACAATCTCCCCGTTCTTGGTAGTCTAGTTAAACATGAGACTTACACGTTAATTAACTACGCCACCGAGGCAGGAATCAATGCTAAATAACTTTTCTTTATGAGAATTAATAAAAAACTTGTTTTTCACAAAAAATAATTCCAAGAAACTCATTACTAACCAAACCTTTCATGTCATGTTTTAAAAGTTACATAATTTCTAGAATGTTCATGTTTAAAGATCATTATTTTTATATGAAAATATAAAAAAACTTACTGTGTATGATTATTATTATTAGCACTGCGTCTTACAACCCGTTCGGGTTATACGCTCTTACGCTAATGTGTAATAGTAGGGTGATTTTTAGATGAAATGAAGGACCTACAGTTTAACGTGGGATCCGAACCACGGTGGAGGCCTGTCCACACATTCACAAGTTGTGGTTAATACACGTCTTGTCAGGTGTGAAGTAAGGGTTTGGTAATTATATAAATCTGTGCCTGGGCCAAGGTTTGAACCCCGGCTCTCAGCACAGATGTCTGACTGACACCTTACCCCTAGACCACCAGGTCATCGACTTATGTGTAAAGGTATCACCGTATAAATATATACAACCTTTTCATTGGAAAAAATATTGTATTATATTTCAAATAAAGACAACATTTAAATAATTAAACTTATTATATAACTACTTAAATCATATTTAGTGTGAACAATGATTTCCTCTTGTTGGGGTGAAGTAAGATATTTATAAACCATCAAAATAAACTATTTTTGATTTTTTTTGTTAACAAATAATCAATAATGGTTTTATATTTGATGGTTTATAATTAATTAAGAATACTTATCTTTCATTTGCAATATTATTTAAGTAGTTGTATAATAGTTTTACTTGTTTGAATGACTAATATTTTATTCATTCTTAAAATAAATGTTACGACACAATCTTATACACATTTTTACAAATTATCTTGCAATATGCGATAAAATTAAAAAATATGAGCTATTAGTAAAACTATATTTTATTAAGTCTTACTCAGAATAGCACGCATATTTTCATGATAGTGTGAAATAATATTCGGTTATAAGGGTTGAGAAAACTGCAATATAATATTAACTAAATTATTAATTTGGAAAAATAAAAAAATAAATGACTCGATTATTTGTTTTTAGAAAAATAATAATACATCATAATTAATTCTGTAAAAATCACCCTAAATACCAATTGTGAACCAAAACATTATACCCATTCCAAAAAATTTCAAATGCATAAACATAAGTCATCAATAAACTACCCTTAATTTGAGGTTTAGAATCAAAATTTAAAAAAAACCTAAATTTTAATATCCATATAACTTCTCAATATAGAGTTTTAACCAAACTATCAAATCATTTAGTCTGTAATTTCAAGGACAGACAGATAAATAGATAAACCTGGGCACAGACAAATAGGGAAGACTTTTATTTTTGAGTGGGGTAAGGGGTTCAAAACACATCGAAAGTCAAAACTCACCATAGTTTGAATACTGAAAATTATCACGATTATAATACTTTTTTACGTGATGTATTAAAAATGTTATAGTTCGCATTGCTAGGACTACATATTTTATCCTAGTTTTGACCCTAATAAAGTTTAACTGTGCGCCGAGGGAACGACCAAACATAGTCAAACATTATGTCGACGTTGAAGGGGAGTGAGGTGTGTTCAATTTGTGGGAAACGGACAAGTTTCATTACAATCCATTGAATTATTATTATTATATTATTATTATTATTATTATTATTATTATTATTATTATTATTATTATTATTATATTATTATTATTATTATTATTAATTATACATCACCTCATCTTTAATTACCCGTTTCGGGTTATACGTACTTACGCTAATATGTAATGGTAGGGTGATTGTGAGATGAAATGGAGGACCTACAGTTTAACGTGGAATCCGAACCACGGTGGAGCCTGGCATTCCCCACATTCACAAGATATCTTGTCAGAGGTGAAGGAAGGGTTTGGAAATCAGATAATTGGAGAGGATTGAACCCCGGCCAATCCATTGAAGTGGCTTTTAAAGTTCTTACGCAAAATTTAAAAAAAATATATATTAATTAATGCTATTGGTTTTTAAACTATCCCAATGAAAACGTTCCGTAATATTCTCGGCTACTAATTGTTCAAAGACAGCATATCACTGCGTCAACTGGCTGTCTTTAAATTAGTTAGGATTTTTTTGGGTGGTTTTGGTATTGGGAGGGGGTGTCAAATATTTTCTACCTTTTCTTACTCTTGGGTGATGTTTATAATCCATCTTATTAAAAGTTGTTTTATTAATGTTTATAGTGAGACAAAATTTAAAAAAATTAAATAAAAATAATTCTCTAAAATCTCACTTATATCATTTTATTATTATATGGCACACCTTTATATTACAGCTATTAAAGAATTATAAAATTGTAAATCACTCGCTTTATAAACAAACACTATTCTATAACCTTACTCGGTGGCGTAGTTAGCTGACGAGCTAGTTTAGTGTGGAGCTAGATTGCCGAGGACGGGAAATCGAGGTTCGAGTCTCATTCGGATCAACTGGGTTGGTTTTCCTAAGTGGTTTTCCTCTCTCCCCCACGAAAATGTGGGCTCACTTCCTTTAAATTCAACTTTCTCAAGTTTTAATACATTATCTTAATTACTACTTAAGCGTATATAAAGCCTAAACGGATATAAAGATGCGGTGCTAAATAAATAAACAAAAATTCTAAAAATTACTAAATCATTAAAATACTCTAATCTACCAAATCGTAAAATAACTCTTAATAAAGAGGGCGGGGGGACTTAAAAGCATACTATCTCTCACGTGAGGGAGGGAGAGGGTTGGAGGGGGTCAAAAATGATGAAATGGTGTCTTTCCCTTTCCAGTCCGGTGGCGACATAGAGCTAAGTTGTAATTTATGCTTATTTTATGTTTATTAATTTTTATCTTTTAAAATTCTTATTTCCATTGTAACTAAATGACTACACATTAAAAAGAATTATAAAATTATAATGTCGAATATTAATATTTTGTAAGTTATTCACTGAGATTAGATATAGTTCTATAAAAATATGTTTTATAGTCTAACTTGATTAATTTGGTTTGGTTAAGAACGGTCCCTAAGAAAGTTGCATTTTTAAAGTATTATTATGAACACATTTAAGACTGGTTTCTACTATTCAAAATTCCCTTGAGGCATCTCACCATGAAAAATTAATGTGATGTAAACAACCCCACAAGGAATGTTACCGATAAAACTTTCCTTCTAAAATACAATACCTCGTGGGTTTTTTTTTATTATTGGAACTCGATACACGTCCAATACTTAAACCTCTATATCAAGTTTTGTGAGGAGTAATATTATGGGAAACTTTATAAGGAAGGATGTTGGAGAAAATTTTCGTTTAATTTGACGTGCTAGATATTTTAAAATAAGTATTGACAAACACTCAAAAACTTACACGAAAACTTAGTTTCTACACGAGATTTTTTTACAATCAAATCCTTCTAACTTACGATGACTTAGTCATGGTTTGGTTAAATTCTAAGCTATATAAATGCGGGGTGAATTTTTTTACCACATTGTAACTTCTCAATCCAGACAATTATTTCTGGCATCTATTCTTTATATCCCAATCTTTATAACTTTTCCTTAAATTATATAATACGGGTTATAAACGCTGATATATTGGACTATCACAAAAGTTAGTAAATGTATTCTTGATTACAAACAATAGTAGATACATGCTTTAAATTAATAGGTTATAATTCGTAGTTTAGTGTTAATTATCTAACACAAAATTATATATATAGTATATATACTTAAATATACGTGTATAATTATAACACATTTATACTTATATTGGTCCGCCAATTTTGCGGCTTTGTACCTTCTTCTGCCAACACGTCCACTATCTGATTCATGTTCTACAATCTTGGTCTCCCTCCATAAATTATCCTTTCCAAATTGCCTTATATCATATTTTCGTCAAACTATCTTCTACCTTCGTTGCTGTGTACCTTTCCAAAGCTTCTATTTGCTTATGCTTTTCTTGTGTAGTTGATACCAACTTCATCCATGATAAAATTTTAAACATTATTCTCTAGCGCCACGTTTAGAATTATTCTTATATTCTCCATTCAGTTGTGCCAAAAGTCAATGTTTCCCTTCTGTAAGGGAATTACCTTTAGGAATTCGTTTATCCTTGTTTACAAAATAATGCTAGTCGTGGAAAGTATTGGCTTATTTGTGATAATAATATTTATTTTCCGGAGCTATCCTACAAATAATATCTTTCTTGCATCTTTTACCATCGATTATTTTACTTCTTCGGTAGCAAAACCTTATTACTTGCTGAAGCCTTTGTTACACTAGTTACATGACAGATTTATACTTTACAGCATATTATAATCTTGGTTTTCGTTTTGTTGATTTTTAGATTAAGTCCACTTTTCAGTATTTAATCAATTAATTATTTGAAATATGTCTTGAATATCCTCTTCACTTTCAGCAGAAACAGCAAGATCATCAAATAAATAATTCATGTCAATACATTATCCTTGTATTATATTTCGCAACACTATGTATTTACAAATATTAAAAGTTTAAATCTGTTTCTACATTCCATTTTATTTTTGTCTGTTTTTGGTTTCCAGTCAAATTAAATCGGACTCATCGGATTGAGACGTGAATTATTCTGGTTTACTCCTTGGGAAATATGTATGTTATATCATCAGTGAGTGAAGCAGTGTTGGAAAAATAACTATCAATTGGCTTCCATTTGCTAGTTAAATTTGAAACAATATAAACATTAAATTTTAATGTACAAATCTTCTTTGCAAGTCACTTTGGCAACTAGGGGCATTGAAAGATAAATATAACAATCATAGATATCTATGGTAACAAGACCTTTCAGATAAACAAACACGAAGAATAAAGCTATATTTTGACAATAAAATGGATTAAAAGGGATTTTTAGCACAGAAATGGTCAGTTAAATGTTAGAACTCCCAGAGTATTTGTCAATAATTTTATGATGTTGAATGTGAAGTAGGTTTATTTAGTTTTATTTCTTGTTATTAGACCAACAACACAATTTCGCTTGGCAAGTGATTCTTTAAATATAATACATTTTTGTTACTAGGTGGTAAATTTAAAATTTTCGTTTAGTGGTAATTTTAACAATGTCTTTATATAAGAGAGCTACTATTAGCGTGCTAGCACTGATTTCCTATATTTAGTTATATTTTAGTCAATTTATACATTCACATTTAAAGGTAAATAGGCCTCTAGTGCTTCTTTGTCAAATAAAAAAAAATACTTATAAATAACTTGTCACTTGAGATTTGATCTTAGATTTAAATATATATGAGTATGTTTATATTCATTCAGAGTGCTTATAGGCCAGTCAAATAGGCTGATAATTTACTTGAACATAAAAATAAGTGTCATATATTTTATTTTATCAATGGGTGCATATTAATATAGATTTGAAATAATTCATTTAGCAGCAACGATTTCAAAGAAAAACATTAAAAAGAAGTTTAAAAGGGTAATTTTCCCGTGTTTGGGTTATATCTTTGAGATTATGTAGAATTTTGCCAAAGAAGTAAGAATAATTTATTTTGTAATTTCTCCAACGAAAGTAATGAGGCGGTGAATAATATCGGAAAGTATAGGTTCAAATTTTATTTAAAAATGTAATAATCTCGTAGAAGGTCAGTTATTTTTGTAAATTTTGCTTGTAAATCATCCATGACTTGGATCAAAAAATCCACGGAACATTCCTAAAACTAGAATATAGCCTATACAAAACAAAAAAACTAGTCCACATAGATCTCTCTGCGATCAATAGTATCAGAGATAATAGGTCGTTAAGTAAAGAATAAACTAGTTATTTTTGTAAATAATTTTGATATCCAAAAGACTGGTCAAGTTCAATGTCATAATCCATCTTATTAAAAGTTTTTTTATTAATGTTTATAGTGAGACAAATTTAAAAAAAATAAAATAAAAATAATTCAATAAAATCTCACTTATATCATTTTCTTATTATATGGCACACCTTTATTTAACAGCTATTAAAGAATTATAAAATTGTAAATCACTCGCTTTATAAAAAACACTATTCTAAAACCCTACTCGGTGGCGTAGTTAGCTGACGCGCTAGTTTAGTGTGGAGCTAGATTGCCGAGGACGGGGCAATCGAGGTTCGAGTCTCATTCGGATGAACTGGGTTGGTTTTCCAAAATAGTTTTCCACTCTACCCCCCATGCAAATGTGGGCACACTTCCTTTAAATTCAACCTTCTCAACATTTAATTCATTATCGTAATTACTACTTAAGCGTATATAAAGCCTAAACGTATATTAAGTGTGGTGCTAAATAAATAAACAAAAATTCTAAAAATAACTAAATGATTAAAATACTCTAATCTACCAATTGAGGTATTTTTGAGAAATACCGGTGGCAGGGTACGGGTTGGATCTCACCTATCAGATACTTTCAAAATACATAATAGGTTGAAACAAAGAGATGCTCTTTCCCCACTACTATTTTTAATATAGCCTTAGAGTACACTACTATGGCATTCATGAGAATTGGGAAGGATTGATCTCAGAAGCTTCTTCAGCATTTCCCAAAAACCTTTGAGGTTATTTTAAAACGATGAAGAAGCTTTGGAAGTCCATCTAAAACAAAAGACGTGGAGTACTCACCAAGAGCGTCGCTCCTCCACATGACCACACATAGCACCACACTGCGGCTCACACAAAGGCTTTACTCTAGAAGTTAAACTGGGAGATTTCCAACCCCTCCCTTACAGCTGGACTTGGCACTAAGCAATCACCATCTGTTCCGAAATATCAAGGGGTCTGATGGCTACCCAGCACTTCTAAACCAACTAGGAGCTCGTTGATGGAGTCAACACCTTACTGGGTATTCTGGCGGCGACGTTCCTTGAAGAGGGATTGCAAAAGCTGGTGCCATGGTTCCAGTGATTCAGTTGGGTGGCGACTATTTGAAAAAGTAATGCAGCTATGTATATATCTTTAATAATATTTTTTTATTCCACTTTTGATTGGTTGATTTTGTAATGTACCTTGTAATTGAAATAAAACAATGTATAATAAAATGTAGTGAATAATGTATATTAATAAGTAATGCATAGCGCACAATGCACAAATAATAATTAAGCCACAATTATATATAGTGAAGTGGAACGATTGTCTTTAAAATACAGTGAGTAAAGAAAATGGCTGAACTTCGTTTCTTAAAAATAACCTAACCTCAAAGGTTCACTCAAAAAACCACGTTAATAAACTGTATCTTTTGAAAAATAAAATCAACCTAATTACTATACAGTTATATCAAATTTGATATTAAGTTGGTTTTGATTTTATTAATATACATACATAATTATATAACAAATCAATAAGGTCTGTTTGTAAATTAGAGTTTTTTTATATTTTTATAGTATAAACGATAGGAATACCAAATAATCTATAAACCAGCTTCGGTGGCCACGTGGTCTACTCTCGTAGTAACTGATGACGGGGAGATAAAGGTTCAAATCTCATTCGAATGTACTGAGGGTGGTTTTTCCAAAACATTTTTCCACTCTCCCTCCACGAAAATGCGGTCATCTCCTCTAATATTACCACGGGCTGCTTGGCACGGCTACAAATTATGGCATTTTATTTGAAATGTGGGAGGTATAGGGTTAGGGGGAGAGTTCTTATTCTTAGGTATTCTATGTACGTGCATAAGCACTGGTGTCGAGTTATCTTCATTCTTTTCTAGTATTTAAAGCTGTCAGTTGTGTTGAATCCATTAGAAATACGAAATATTATTCTTATTAATGTTGGTGCTAAGCCAGGGGTTTTCAAATTTTAAATGCAAGGGCCACAATTGAATGCCCAAGTAAGGGAAGGGGCTATGATACAAAAACAAAGTTTTTAGAAAAATATGTTTTTACTAGACTAAGTACAACCCCCATTAAAATATTATTTTATAATTAAAAAATGCCTTATTTACACTTTAAAATTATTAGGGTAGTTGGTAAAATAGTTTTGTACAAAAACATAAATGATTTTAAACATTTAAGATCACTGTGTTAAAAAAGTACAACAGAATTTAAAGCTGTTTATTGAATAATATAATAGGTAGGATCATATGTATTTAAAATTCATTAGTTTCTAAAAACAAACGTTGAAATATCAGTTTTATATAAAATCCGCCACTCTAGTAATTTTCTTCCTCTTCGCGTCCTTAGCCTTTGCGGGTTTCAAGCTGTTGTACAGGCCATGATGCACAGCAGGTATAAAAGGTAAGGGGGAATGTAAATCACGTGTTTGAGGGAGTTGATTTTTCTTCCTGCAGGATAAAGTTTAGGCACATCGCTTAAACCTTCTTTTAACATATTTGTCGTGAATGATTACTTCTTAGATTCTTTTACAACGACCTGGATGTTTTTTAAACATACATACACTAATCTATGTTTAAATGTCTCCGTATTAAAAAAAGATGTACACATGTTTGCCTTTGGACAATTTTACTGATGTAGCGTCCCTGATGCTAATTTCCTTTTAACTTCACTTTGTACTGTCTTTCATCACTGTATCTAATAGTTTATTTTAGATTTAAAATATCTGAAATGTCCATGTCGACCACTTTAAATGGGTTTTTACCTTAGCTTCTTAAACAACTTTTCTCCAATCATTTACAGTAAACAAGTAGTTAACTTTTTGATCTCTATTTTCTATGAAATTTATTGTCACTGGGCAAGAATGTGTGCCCAGGTATGAGAAACGTATGTATGATTTCATCAAACTTCCCAATGTGGACCAAAATATAATACAACGTGAAAATAATCATGTTCTTATTTCGTCGACTGCATTAGTCTGAAAAAAAACTACAACTTCTTTTCATCATGCACCAAATGACAGTCCGATACAATTTTATGAGCACAATATCCTATTTCACAGGAGCCACGAGAAGTTTCGTTTTCTCACACATACAAATGAATCATCTGTTATTGTTACATACATATACCCAAGGTTACACACCCATAACTGTCTCAAATTATATAGTTTCAGTAGTTATCTTAGGCAGTGGCATTGCTTGTTGTAGACTCGTTATCAAAATAAGGTTTTGTGAGCCTCTCTTAGCGTCTGACAATAGTTTGTAACCTTGTTCTGATGTAAGTAATAGCATTCCAACCTCATCCTTACATTTACATTCATCGCACACTGAACAGGTGCCCGGTAGGGGTAGTTTGAACCCAATTTCGGCCAGTGGTTGAAAATATCTAAGTATTCTTCATATTTTACAGGCAAACATATATCTGACTGTTTTGCATGTTCATTTAAGTAAAATTATACATTTCAAAACAAATGAAAACAGAATGAAATGTCGGTTTGGATATTTGTTCTGCTGCAGTGGCTTATATAGCGAGGAAACATTTCTAGATGTTTCCTTACAAAATAACTTTGAGAATCAGCGAGTTTTCTGATATGCTTACTATCTTTTGCCCCGTTTATCTAAATGCGATATAACATACTTGACTCAAGCTGTTGGTTTTGTTCCTCGTGATTTTCATTTGACTCTTCATCATTTATAGGCCTAGTGGTTTCAGTTTTAGTAGGCCTCCTATCAGACCTGATTACAGTAATTCGTTTCTTAGTAATATAAAACGTGTTAGTTAAAATTTTAGACATACCCTTACATCTTTACCATCTCCATTAAAAAAAAAGTATAAGTTACCTCCTTTTTGCTCTCATCCGCATTATTTATTTTGTTTTTGTATGCCCTTTACAGTGGCTATTTATATGAGTCTCACATAAAAGCATTTTGTATAAAACTCCACTAACATTATTACTTTTATCAGCACTCGACATTTTAAAGTTATGAACGGGCACTGTTTACAAGCAGCACAACAGGTTGACTGCAAGCAACAATGTTCTCCTCCCCCCCCCCTCACAGCACATGCGGCACAGACCTTCTCTCTCTCACCGAACAGCAGGCGTCTTACAACTCTATATAGGTAGTGTTTTAAACAGACAAGGGAATTTGCCACGTCCAAATAGTTCATAATGTGACTAACAGACAACAGCATTATGCAGAACCGTGAAGAAATCAATATTTCAATTTGTGTGTCATAGTCCCTTCCCTTACTTTCGTTTTGGGGTTTTGTCCACTCAGGGAAAAGCCAATTAGCCTTATTTATTAATTATACTCCCCAAAAATAAAATGTTTTACTAATACGTACGTTATTTGTATAGTGTGATCGACACAGAAAAATAATTTGAAAAATAAATGTAAGGTTGCGGACAATGATTAAAAAAAAGTATATAAATTTTACAGTTAAACAACTCACCGCTATTTGTCAATAATGGTAGCAAAAGGTGACCTGGTGGTCTAGAGGTAAGGTGTCAGACTTCTGTGCTGGGGGCCGGATTCAATCCTCGATCCCGGCACAGATTTATCTGATTACCAAACACTCCTTCACCTCTGACAAGACGTGTATTAATCACAACTTGTGAATGTGTGGAAACCCGCCTCCACCGTGGTTCGGATCCCACGTTAAACTGTAGATCCTCCATTTCATCTCACAATCACCCTACCCATTACACATTAGCGTAAGTGGGTATAACCCAAAAAGGTAGTAAGACGCGGTGCTAATAATAATAATAATAATAAAATCATATCATCTTAACATCGTAATTTGTTAATTTCTTGTAATCTTTGTATAAACAAAACAAGGTAAGTAATTATGAATAAACTAAGAAGTAATCATTTAAACAATTGTGTTTGGAAAAAAGACATATTTAAATGAATTTTCCGATTAAATCTGGGTCTACCATATTTAATACTCATATATAATTACCATAGCATGATTATGTAAATAATAAATTAAATATGAAATAATTTTGTAGCCTTTCACAGGCTATCAAATCTTCCCGTTTCTCGGCTAAAACATCAATTTTACTATAGACTACTTTTTCAAGAAACTTCGAGGACTTAAAAAAAAATTCATCGTGAGCCACCAATTGGAAACCTATGTACTAAGCCAAATTTGCAATTTTCTTTGTTGTGATAGTGTCTACTCCTAAAATTTAGGTATCTACTTTTTCAGTTATTTTATAGTTTTTCGTGTACATTAATTTTAATTTATTTTCGTATTTTAGTCAGTAATTTAAATTATTTCTTTTTCAGTTCATTGCAACAATGTTTCCACATAAGAGCAGTAATTTTGAACTTGATACAAAAAATTAACAATTTTAAAATTTTTCTTTTGGTGTTAATTTTAACAGTGCATCCACGTAATAGAATAAATCTTGATACAACTATTGCAAACATTAAATATTTTTTTTTGTTCTTTATTATTTAATGTGTGGGTGGCATCGTCAACAATATAAAATACATTTACTCACCCTATATGTGTCTGAAACGGTGTTATTAAAATTTTAGATAATTCACTGGAAAAAAAGTTTATTTACCCAACTTTAATACAAACGAAAAAGCTAGCAAAGTCCAGTGTATAATATATATATTTATATATATATTTATATATTATATATATATAGAGAGAGAGAGAGAGAGAGAATACACTAGAGTTTACATTAAAATTGTCAAGACATTTTTCGAAAAAGGAAAAGAAATTTCGTGTGTATGACATTATTAAAATATCTTATTTATATTATTATATGTATTCATAAAATATTTATAAACACGTTATATATATTTATATCATATAAAATAATATACTATTTGGTACATATAAACACTAAATAAGTTTATTTACGTCAAGTAAAAAATAATAAACATTCTTTTAAATCAGCTTAGACAACGCATGTTGGTGTAATTTCAATTATAATTATCACTGTACATGATAAAAATACACATACATATACTAAATTAATAAGGCATTTTCTTTTTTATTAATTCTTCTAAAACATTATGTTCATCTACATAAATTTTCTGAGATATTTTTTGTATCAACTCTTTTTATTTATCACACATACCCAAACACACACACCAGATACACACACACACACAAATAAAATATAAATTATAGTAATTAAATTAAAACCAAAAATCAAACGAAATAAATATGGTTGCTTGTTCAATTTATTATAATATTTTGTTCTACGAATATCGTCCCAGCTCAATGTTTCAGACAGTAATTTTAAGGTGATCCTTCTACTTTAAAGTGTAATTTATTTTCTGTTATCTCATTTACATAGTGATATATTAAAAAGTTTTTTCCACCACATACTCACTTCTCTGTGTCGGAAAAAACCAGCCACATAAAAACACATCCACATATTTTATCTAACCGTATGCAGGTGGGGTCGATTTATGATGAACGATTTTGGTCGACGTGGCTCATCTACTCGGGAGTGGAGTGTGAACATTTTTCTGGTCTATTTGCGAGTGATCGATCGTGTTTGGATGTTGGGGGCGACGGAGCAAGTGAAGGAGAGGGGTGGTGGTGTTTAACACGTGGCCCCTACATGTAGGGCTGTTTCAATGGACCTTCACATTTTTGGTCCCTACAGGGAATAGTTACGTTTACCTTTCAACATCTTTAGCCAAAGATTGGATTTTCCTCACTTATTGAGTTATTGACACACGTAGCTTAGAAAAGAGGCAATTTCACATGTCCTGAATTCATGAAATTTGATTCGCTAAAAGAAATAAGATAAATAAAAAACCTTCCATTTCTAAATAACATTTATTTAATTTTGAAATTGTAATTATCTTTCTACCAGTGATTTTCTTTAGTATATTTAAAACAAAGCTTATAGTATTAAAATATTTAAAATATTTTGGTTTTATTACCAAACGTAATATGTATGGCTTCATATATAGAGGGATTCAGGAGGAGAGGACAATATTTTGGGAGATTATGGCCTATTGTGAAAAAAATAATTAAATGAGTAAAATATAATATATATATATATATATTACTCTTAAAATTTTCGGAGATATAGCTGTTTGAATTGAACATCAATTTTACATGTGCTACGTGTTACGTTCTCACAACAAATAATAAAAAAATTCACCCAGAACGTCAATCATCTTTACAACTTATGTCCTAAGATTCTGTGTTGTTTCTATGAGTATAGTGTGCCGTTCTATTATAGGAGTAGCAGCATCCAAAATGCGAGCAATCAATTCTCTCGTGTGTTTAGATTTGTTTGCTAAACTTCCATTTTCAACCATCTCATAAACAAGGATCCAAGGGATTTAAATCCGGAGAGCTGGGTGGCCAAGGAATAGGACAAGCACGGCCAATCCACCGTCCAGGGAAAGTTTGGTTAGGTATAGATTCACTGCACGAGCATAATATGGTGGAGCTCCACCATGCTGATAGCACATTCTCTGCCATGTTGCCAAATAATATCCTCCAGAAATCCAGGCAATCATGTTGCAGCAATTGTAGGTAGCTTGCACTTGTTAGACAATTGTCAATTATAACAAGGCCAATTAAGTTACGTCGATATTACCTCACTACACATTTACTGAAAAACGCTGTTGGAAATTGGTTACTACAGTTGACAAAATTCAAGTCGCAATGGTGTATTTCCTGGGTGCGGATGTTGGACACTCTGAAAATGATAGGGGTGGAAGCCAAAGTGCTGTAAAGTTTGATTTACTCTTGTCTGTTGAACAGCCATACGCCCACTAATTCATCGTGTGAACATAGTAGGGCTGATCTCTACCATCCATAGAAGGTTTTCTTCATAATTCACATGTTCTTGACCTGCACTATGTGATGAGATAAAAATACTGGTAAGTACACCACTAGTACGCAAATTGGTGAAAACTCAGATGAACACTTTCCGATTTGGAGTTCATCGGTTAAGAAATCTCTGACGATATTCTGCAACGGCAGCAAGCGCATTCCCATCACAAAAACCATATCCACACCATTTTGTATTTCACACGTGTAAAGAATTGTGGTATATGTTCATAAAACATACATGTGTCTCAACAATTTCTGTTGGTAACTGGATCATTCAGGCTACCTCTCGTTTGTCAGGGAAGTGGAATGGGAAAAAGAACAGGTCTGTGAGCACAAACCAGTCAAAGAGGTGTATCTCTGAAACTATTCAGAATAATAAACATGTACATGAAACTTTTGTTTTCACAATAGTCCATAATATCATATTACAAAATATTGCTCTTTCCTCCTGATTTACTATGTATATAAGGCGTGTAGCTTAAAGAATTGCGAATACATAAATCCTATACCTTATCTTAGTCGGTAGTACCTTTGTCTACTAATCTAAGGAACCCGGGGTTATATTTCTGGTTTGGCCAAAGAATGTCTAATTGGTGACAGGTGGATTTCAACTTTCATACTGATGAATTAACGGCTGGGAGCTGGATGTTGTGTTGGTTCTATATTTACATTAGTTTGTAAGTCATGTGCTGATATAATCAGTTGGTTCATAAAGTGCATGTTAAATACCTATAATAAATGATAAAACCTAATACATAAGCATGGTGTAATGTTGATAGGTCCACAAAGTTAAATTACATGTTTAAATCACCTTTTACGCTCCCCAGTAAACCCACCGCCAACGATGACCTTGATCAATACGATTATAGTCCTGGATTAGTACTTTGGCCAAAAAATAAGACTTGAGCATAAATATAATCTCGTAACGAGAACCAAGCTAATACCAATATTTTAGTCTATATGGCGCTGTCCACTTGAATTGACTTAAATAACTCCAGCTTTCCATATTCAACTTAGGTGGTAATGTCAACTTTTACTAACAACCCATCCAATCAATATGCTGATGCCTACAAACTGATATACAAATAGACAGCTACATCTACTGTTGGGGGGTGATTTTTAATAAATCATAAAATGGAAAGGGTGTGTGCCATTGTGTTTTGTTTACTTTTATTTAATTTGAAAACATCCATTATGTATATATATATATATATTATAAATATTCTAGCAACACGTCTTACTACCTGGTAAGATGGAACTACGCTAATGAGATAGGAATGAAGAAGGTTGGATATAGAGGAAATGTAAAAATAAAATACAAATTATTGTGGTCCCCCTGTTTTGGAAACACGTGAAATTTATGGAAATATCTTTTATACACTAGTTTATATTGAAAATGTAGTCAAATTGAAAGAAACCCTTAATAAAGTACTATATTATTTATTTTCATTATATTTAAATGAAATTGTTGTACATTTTAGAGAATAATTTAAATACATTTTGCTGACAATGATCATGAATTTAATGTTTAACCTTGTTCAAAATAGAAACTAAATGATTAAATGAAATTTCAAAAGTTGAAATTGTTTTAACATCAAAACCTCCAATATATATATTACACCTTCTTTTGTATTGAACAAAAATCACACACAAATATAGCAGAACCAATATCAGCCCAAGTTCTTCATCAAACCCTTTCGTCTTCATTGTAATCTCATAAATGTCATCCGCTGAAATAATGATATTCTATGTCATTCTCTTCGTCTGAAAACAATTGGCAGTCATCAGTGGATTAAACACTGCATGAAAAGACAATCTTCAAATTCTGTTTACTGTCAAATGCGCGCAGCTAAAATGTTTCTTTTGTGGTTTATTATGACCTCTCCCTTTAATTTGACAGTATTCTTTCTTTCTTCCTCCTTTATATTTTGCCATTATAAATTACTTTCCCGTTCTAATTATTTAACCTTGACTTTGAATTTCACCTGTATTTTTTACTCGCTGGTACTATAAGTCCCGTGGGTTCCCCTTCTATTACTTTGACCCACAAGCATTTTTCTTTCTTCTGTGGAGGTAGAGGGTAATCAATAGTGGTGTGTTTGGTTTGTTAAACTGGCCTCTGTCCAAATGGAAGACCCTGGCTTGGAGGATTCCCTGGTGTTAACTGAATTTTCCACATTACCAATGTATTATGTGTCAGCGGCCTCATTAGAGTTTCCCTCGTGTTTATTCTTTAGGGAAAAACACTCTGATAAAAAAAACTAAACGATTAAGTGGTTAGAGACCAGTCTTCTTAAAACCTTTGGCCACTAATTAAACGTTTTATGCTTTCAATTCCAATCCAAACAATTCACAAATATGATAAATAATCACAATCTTTAGTGTGATTTCTCTTAACCACATTTAAATTTATTGTTTGTAGGAAATATTAAGGAGCCACGTGAAGAGATTACATTTGTTGAGAACTGTGTGGTGATAAACAGACAATGATGACATGATTTTCTCTTGCAATACATATTTACATAAGGTAGCGTTCCCATTCAACACTAGCACAGCAGGGTAATATTCTGTCGGCTTGATATCACTAGTGATATGAGGTAATCAGTCAGCTATAATATGCGATTGAATCAATTCTGGAGAATAACAAGTATGAATATAACCAAAATCTATACCATTCATTACTCTAGTTACATATTTTCCCTTTAACATGTAAAAGTTACTATCGTCATTAGAGCTCCTTGGGATGAAGAGCGAAGTAATGGTACTTGTTTTTCTGCCTTTAGTGTAGTATGCCTACGCTGTATAATCTAAACCCATTCTCGATGCAATTGTATATTCGTGAAAAATTGTTCTTAATTTTTTGAAAACAAGGCACAAAAAAATCTGGATTCATTCTCAGGATTTAACCTCTTTTTCCTAGAAAAAAAAATCCTTGTGGTTCTCTTACAGATATCTTTGGATTTAAATAGATTTGTTTAAGCCTAATTCTTCCCTACCTAACCACTAAGTTGAGAAAACTATCTTTAAATCCGTTTCTCTGTGCTAGTTGGTATGCCATCATGTGGACATCATTTGTATTTAATCCATAAAGTTGGTATTCCATAATTGTGCAGTATTTTGCTAAATCTTCCCAAATCCAATTTGGTAATGTCAGCTGTCTACTAATAAGCTTAGCAGATAATAATAATTTCATCAATATTATACATTTTCAAGGAACACTATAAGGTTGTCTAGGGGTCATTAAAAGCAACAAAGACCTTAAAACTACTGTTCTCCTTTATTATATCTGAATTGACAGGTCATGCATTCCTTATCTCACTGCTTTATTTGATCCATCTATCAACGAAAAACCCCGTGGTTTTTAAAAGAGCATAGCTGTGTTCTAAATTTGGGGTTCCCACCTACTTCGGTGACCGCATGGTTTAGGGCACTATTCTTGCATTATACTAGACTATTGATGACGGGGAGATCGAAGTTTGAATCTAGGTTGGGTATACTGAGGGTGGTTTTTCCAAAATGGTATTCTGTTCTTACTTCAGGCAAATGATGGTACACTCCTTATAAATATAACCTTTATAATTTCTAAAACCATTAGCGTAGCTAGTAAATAAGCGTATAAGCCGAACAGGAACTAAGAAGCATTGTTAAAAAAAAAATAAAGGCTAAGGGATTTTCAATTTAAAACGTGAGCTTATTTCTCAGCTCAAGACTTTCATACAGGTTAAGACTTTGAAAAAAATCTAAGGTCAATAAAGAGGTAAAAGGAGAAAATAAAAAATTAAAAGTAATTAACAAGTTAAAATTATATATATTAATATTGATAAAAATTCAAGCAGCGCTTTCGATAACACTAAAATATATGAGATATAAATAATATGATTAAAAATAATCGTGACATAACATTATCAAGTCAAATAGTGACCATCTATCAGAAGGATAAATACATGAAAACATATTAAAATAATTAATAACATAAATGAATTGAGGAACAATACAATTAAAATTTAAACATTAAGATGGCAAATTTGAATGGAGTAACCAAGTGAAAGTATTGTATTACAGGAAATATAATTAATATGACATATGGCTTAAAACGTAACAAGCTATTAATAAAGTTCAATGTTTAAATAAATATATGAAGTCTTAAACTCGATTTGAGTCCCGTTACTCCTTGGGCAAGTGTCATGTCGGCCAAAGTTTAATTGGCTTCTAAAGCTGACACTTGCCCAAGCAGTAACGGGACTCAAATCGAGTTTAAGACTTCATATCTCTATTTAAACACTGAACTTTATTAATAGCCTGTTACGTTTTAAGCCATATGTCATATTAATTATATTTCCTGTAATACAATACTTTCACTTGGTTACTCCATTCAAACTTGCCATCTTAATGTTTAAATTTTAATTGTATTGTTCCTCAATTCATTTTTGTTATTAATTATTTTAATATGTTTTCATGTTTTATTCTTCTGATAGATGGTCACCATTTGACTTGATAATGTTATGTCACGATTATTTTTAATCATATTATTTATATCTCATATATTTTAGTGTTATCGAAAGCGCTGCTTGAATTTTTATCAATATTATATATATAATTTAAGCTTGTTAATTAATTTTAATTTATTATTTTCTTTAGTATACTATCCTTTTACCTCTTTATTGACCTTAGATTTTTTCGAAGTCCTACTTTTTTCAAGTTTATAATATTTTCTAAAATGATTCAAGACTTTCATTCAGAAAACGTGTTTACAATTTGTGGATTATACGTTTAATCTTTATTAAATAGCAATATCTGCAGCTGAAACATCTCTCATCGTTTATAAGATGTGCTTCAATAAATGTTTACGTGAAAGATATTGTAAACTATTCAAAATAGAGCTCACCACCACACTCAACAAACTATCTCAAGACAAATTTCCACCAGTAACAATCAAGATTGGTTGTAGGGGGGTAGGGGGGTGTTGTAATTGTTAGGTACTCTCTATTAGCTAGTAATACATCCTGGACTGAGATAAAAGACCTCACCAAAATTAATTAGGAGCCCTTCTAAAATTATGAAAAAGGACTCTATAATACTATTAGTGTTTACTTTGAAATAAAACATTCTTGTATTTAAAATAAGTGGATATTAGCGATGTCAAATGCATTACTGGCCAACTTTGAGTTTTATCTCAATTGAACACTTTTTTTCTTTCAATATATATATATTCCATTATTACAAACCATCTATGAAGTCAATTTTCTATATTATATTATAATAACAATAAAATAAAACTAAACATTGGTGTAAAAATGGCCTGCTAACGTGATGAATTAAACTCTTACAATTTAACATTAATAAACGAAACCATCAAAATAAATTCCTAAACACAATTTAGTTTATTATAAAGATACAGTTATTTAAACTTAAGACCAAATAAACTAACCATACAATTTTATTAATATAGTAATATAAATTTGTATTCTTAAAATTTAAAAGCGACAATATTAAAGCCTCATCCCACCGCTCTACAACTTGATCGTAGCCCTAAAATCTTTCAGGGTGTGATATGGACGAGAATAGGGGAAGGTGATTGTGTATATGACTGTGTGGGTTCGTGATAGACGAAGACTTGATTTTTAATGTTTTTACTGATGTTTCTATCTCTAGTACAAATGTGATGTGTATAGTGATATAATGTGACCTGGTGGTTTAGAGGTAAGGCGTCAAACGTCTTGGTTGCGGGTCCGGGGTTCACTCCTTGGTCCCGGAACAGATTTATCTGATTGCCAAACCCTTCCTTCACCTCTGACAAAACGTTTATTAATCACGACTAGTGAATGTGTGGAATGCCAGGCCTCCACCGTGGTTCGGATCCCACGTTTAACTGTAGGTCCTTCATTTCATCTCACAATCACCCTACCATTACACATTAGCGTAAGTGCGTATAACTCACACGGGTAGTAATACGTGTTGTTAATAATGATAATAATAATAGTAATATTGTTATATATGGATGAAAGAACATGAAGAATATTTGGAAGCTTGTAATAAAATGAGGTATAGCTAGGAATAACTAATGACTTGTCTGACTCCTAGATGGCCCCTACACTCTTTTCGAACCCCAGTACCCTGGGCTCAACATCAGCCCACTGCCACAAATAATGATTGACCGGTGACCTAGCCTGTGTAGTCCCGAATCGGGCAGCGTGACCCCTAACCCCTAGACTGAGATGTTGTTAAGTCAGCCACGATGGTTGGATACTGTACTTTTTATCCTTGCTTTTGGCCTGGTTTCCATATAAGGAATGATGACTGTGTTTATATGCTCATCTCTTTTAATCTATTTATTTACAGTTTAATCATAACAACCTGCAACACTCGTTTTGTCATTCACAATCCAAGACACAACAAAATATTGATACAGACACGACTTCCAATCAAGGCCGTGAGGTTACAGACACCTTAGATATTTTCAAAACTAATTTCCTATTAAAATGTATACGTCAATAATGGCTAAATTGAATATTTAAGTAGTCACACTGGCAATGACACAAATGATGGAGAGATCGGATTGTCACAATGTAGTGAGGTATTTATACTTGATATTCTACCACCAAGAAAAAGCCGGTATAGTTCCTCTAAATTGAAAAAAATGTAATCCTTTACCCATTAAGACAGAAGGATAGTCAATACCTGCTATAGGACACGGCTTACAAAAAACCAATCCCAGCGAAACAATTAATTGTTATCACCGCTAATCACTCATTTTATTTCTGTGCTCCACGTACAACCAATCATCAAAGCTCTACAGGATATACGCTATTGGGCCACGATAAATGAAGGAAGAAGATAGGATAAATGTAGCTGAATTTGCATTACTTGATATTGTGAAACCATTTGGCCTGGTTTTGAAACTATACTTCTCTTCACCGGCAGTCCAAACAAAATTAGACTATCACTTTTGTCCGTATGCCCACCAGTGAAGGAATTAAGGATACTAAACACCTCGTTTCAATGAGGTTTGTTTATACGTGATGTCAGATGTTTTCAACAACAACCGGTGAAAACTGTTATGAGATATTTGCGAATATTGGAAAGAATATCTCATACACAGTAGGACTGTAAGTGACATACCATAGGACTGTAGGTGACATATACCGTAGGACTGTAGGTGACATATAACGTAGGACTGTAAGTGACATACTGTAGGATTGTAGGTGATATACAATAGGACTGTAGGTGACATATACCATAGGACTGTAAGCGACATACCATAGGACTGTAGGTGACATACCGATAGGATACGTAGGATGTAGGTGACATATACCGTAGGACTGTAGGTGACATAACCGTAAGGAACTGTAGGTGACATACATACCGTAGGACTGTAGGTGATATACTGTAGGACTGTAGGTGACATACCATAGGACTGTAGGTGACATACCGTAGGACTGTAGGTGACATATACCGTAGGACTGTAAGTGACATACCAGTAGGACTGTAGGTGACATACCGTAGGACTGTAGGTGACACTACATACCGTAGGACTGTAAGTGACTATACCGTAGGACTGTAGGTGACATACCGTAGGACTGTAAGTGACATACCGTAGGACTGTAGGTGACATATACCGTAGGACTGTAGGTGACATATACCGTAGGACTGTAGGTGATATACGTAGGACTGTAGGTGATATACATAGAACTGTAGGTGACATATACCGTAGGACTGTAAGTGACATACCGTAGGACTGTAGGTGACATACCGTAGGACTGTAGGTGACATACCGTAGGACTGTAGGTGACATACCGTAGGACTGTAAGTGACATACTGTAGGACTGTAGGTGAATATACCGTAGGACTGTAAGTGACATATACCGCAGGACTGTAGGTGACATACCGTAGGAATGTAGGTGACATATACCGTAGGACTGTAGGTGACATATAACGTAGGACTGTAGGTGATATACTGTAGGACTGTAGGTGACATATACCGTAGGACTGTAAGGTGACATACCGTAGGACTGTAGGTGACATACGTAGGACTGTAGGTGAATACAATAGACTGTAGTTGACATATACCGTAGGACTGTAAGTGATATACAATAGAACTGTAGGTGACATATACCGTAGGACTGTAAGTGACATACCGTAGGACTGTAGGTGAATACCTAACTGTGAATACCGTAGGACTGTAAGTGACTATACCGTAGGACTGTAGGTGACATATACCGTAGGACTGTAGGTGATATACTGTAGGACTGTAGGTGATATACGTAGACTGTAGGAGACATATACCGTAGGAATGTAAGTGATATACCGTAGGACTGTAGTGACATACCGTAGGACTGCAGGTGACATACCGTAGGACTGTAGGTGACATACCGTAGGACTGTAGGTGACATAACCGTAGGACTGTAAGTGACATACCGTAGATGTAGGTGAATACCGTAGACTGTAGGTGCATACGTAGGACTGTAGGTGCATATCATAGACTGTAGGTACATACCGTAGGACTGTAGGTATTACATAGAACTGGAGGTGAATACTACGAGGACTTAGTGAATACAATGACTGTAGGGAATATACCGTAGGATGTAGGTGAATCGGATGAGTGACTGATGTGTGATAAATAGTGAAAAAGGTGGTAATACAGGACTGGGACTAGTAGGATATGATATGAGAGGCATACGTAGATGTAGGTACATACTAGGAGTAGTGATCATAGAACTAGTGATATACCTGATTAGTGTAGAAGGGATGTAGGAGATAGTGATTAGGTACGTAGATGAGAATATACAGGATGTAGTGACTACTGATTGTATGGATATCATTGTGTAGTGAATATAGGATAGTGAAAATAGGATAGGTGACATATACGTAGGGACTGTAGTGACAATACGTAGGACTGTAGGTGACATAGATTAGGACTAAGTGAATACCATAGATGAGGTGACATACCGTAGGACTGTAGTACATACGTGGACTGTAGTGAATACTAGATGTAGGTGACATACCGTGGACTGTAGTACTACCTAGATGTAGGTGATATACGTAGGACTGTAAGTGAATACCGTAGGACTGTAGGTACATACGTAGGATGTAGTGATTACCGTAGATGTAGGTGAATATACCAGTAGGATGTAGTGATACGTAGGACTGTAGTGACATACCGTAGGAGTAGTGACATACCGTAGGACTGTAGTGACATACGTGGCGTAGTGAAACGTGTGTAGGTGACATATACCGTAGGAATGTAAGTGACTCGTAGGACTGTAGGTGAATACGTAGGATTAGGACATACCTAGACTGTAGGTACATATACCGTAGATGTAGTGACATCGTAGACTGTAGGACATATACGTAGGATGTAGTGAATACTAGGATGTAGGTGAATACGTAGGACTTAGTGAATACTAGGACTGTAGTGACATACCTAGATGTAGGTGACATATACCGTAGGACTGTAGGTGATACATAACTGTAGGTGACTATACCGTAGAATGTAAGTGACATAGTAGACTGTAGGTGAATATACTAGGACTGTAGGTGACATACGTAGGACTGTAGGTGACATACCGTAGGACTGTAGGTGACATTACCGTAGGACTGTAAGTGACATACCGTAGGACTGTAGGTGACATACCGTAGGACGTAGTGAATACGTAGACTGTAGTGACATACCGTAGGACTGTAAGGTGAATACCGTAGGACTGTAGGTGACAATACCTGTTAGTGATACTGTAGATGTAGGACATACCGTAGGACTGTAGGTGACATATACCGTAGGACTGTAAGTGACATCTACCGTATATGAAACGTAGTAATGTGTGACATATACCGTAGGACTGTAGAGTGACATTACCGTAGGACTGTAGGTGACATACTACGTAGGTACATAGTAATGTGGACATACCGTAGGACTGTAGGTGACATACCGTAGGACTGTAGGTGAATATACCGTAGGACTGTAAGTGACATACCGTAGACTGTAGGTGACATATACCGTAGGACTGTAGGTGACATACCGTAGAACTGTAAGGTGACATACGTAGAACTGTAGGTGACATATACCGTAGGACTGTAGGTGATATACCGTAGGACTGTAGGGGACATATAGACGTAGGTTAACATATACCTAGGACTTAGGTGACATACGTAGGACTGTAGGTGACATAACGTAGGAACTGTAGGTGACATATACCGTAGGACTGTAGGTGACATATACTGATTAGGTACAATGATAGGATGACATACCGTAGACTGTAGTGACATATACCGTAGGACTGTAGGTGACATAACCGTAGGACTGTAGGTGATATACGTAGGACTGTAGGACATTCGTAGATGTATGTGACATAATACGTAGGACTGTAGTGACATATACGTAGGACTGTAGGTGATATACGTAGGACTGTAGGTGAATACAATAGAACTGTAGGTGACATATACCGTAGGACTGTAGGTGACAATACCGTAGACTGTAAGTGACATACCGTAGGACTGTAGGTGACATACCGTAGGACTGTAGGTGACATACCAATAGACTGTAGGTGACATACCGTAGGACTGTAGGTGACATACCGTAGGACTGTAGGTGAATACCGTAGGACTGTAGGTGACATATACCGTAGGACTGTAGGTGACATACCGTAGGACTGTAGGTGACATATACGTAGGACTGTAAGTGACATACTACTGTAGGACACTGTAGTGTGGACATACCGTAGGACTGTAAGTGACATACCGTAGGACTGTAGGTGACATATACTAGGACGTAGGATACCGTAGATGTAGGTGACATAACCGTAGGACTGTAGTGACATACCGTAGGACTGTAGGTGACATATACCGTAGGACTGTAGTGACATACCGTAGGACTGTAGGTGACATACCGTAGGACTGTAGTGATTACGTAGGACGTAGTGATACCGTAGGACTGTAGGTGACATACCGTAGGACTGTAGGTGACTATACCGTAGGACTGTAAGTGACATACGTAGGACTGTAGGTGAAATACGTAGGACTGTAGGTGACATATACCGTAGGACTGTAGGTGAATACATAGGACTGTAGGTGACATACCGTAGGACTGTAGGTGAATATACAGTAGACTGTAAAGTGACATAACCGTAGGACTGTAGGTGAATATACCGTAGGACTGTAGGTGAATACCGTAGACTGTAGGTGACATATACCGATTAGGAACTAGTAGAAGTGACATACCGTAGACTGTAGTGACAATACCGTAGGACTGTAGAGTGACATACCGTAGGACTGTAGGTGACATACCGTAGGACTGTAGGTGACATATACCGTAGGACTGTAAGGTGAATACCGTAGGACTGTAGGTGACATATACCGTAGGACTGTAAGTGACATACCGTAGGACTGTAGGTGACATAACCGTAGGACTGTAAGTGACATATACTGTGATAGAGACTGTAGGTGACATATACCGTAGGAACTGTAGGTGACATATACCGTAGGACTGTAGGTGATATACGTAGGACTGTAGGTGACATATACCGTAGGACTGTAAGTGACATACCGTAGGACTGTAGTGACATACCGTAAGGACTGTAGGTGACATACCGTAGGACTGTAAGGTGACATACCGTAGGACTGTAGTGACATACCGTAGGACTGTAGGTGACATACCAGTTTGGACATGTAGGTGACATATACCGTAGGACTGTAGTGACATACCGTAGGACTGTAGGTGACATATACCGTAGGACTGTAGGTGACATACCATAGGACTGTAGGTGACATAACCGTAGGACTGTAAGTGACATACCGTAGGACTGTAAGGTGATATACCGTAGGATGTAGGTGATATAACCGTAGGACTGTAGTGACATACCGTAGGACTGTAGGTGACATATACCGTAGGACTGTAAGGTGATACATACCGTAGGACTGTAGGTGACATACGTAGACTGTAGGTGACATATACGTAGGACTGTAGGTTGACTATACGTAGGACTGTAGGTGACATTACGATAGGACTGTAAGGTGACATATACCGTAGGACTGTAGGTGACATACCGTAGGACTGTAGGTGACATATACCGTAGGACTGTAAGTGACATACCGTAGAACTGTAGGTGACATATACCGTAGGACTGTACGTGAATGTTAACAGCAAGTTCTTTATTGCAAACATTGGTTAGACTTATTATTTTTACAATATTTTGATAACAATATTTGTTTATACTAGTAATATTAAACTCATAATAATTATTTACAAATAGGTTGATATTAATGACTTTCAGGTATTAAAGAGTTATTTGTGTTGGTTTGTACCATCTAAGATGTGGAGCAATGCCATGGATAGAGGAAGTGTACCAGTATTTGCGTGAAGGACGGGTAATAAACAATCAAAGAGAAAACATTCTCAATTCATCCGTTTGGCATTCAAACTGTGACTTCCTCGTCGCTTTCAAACGAAACTCGATGAGTCTTACATTTAGTCAGCGTGCCCACAGATGTGGGTCTTTAACCCGATTATACATGAGCTTAGTGAGCTTTTATAAATTTGAGCTTACACATACCTAATTGTTCTCTGGATATAAATAAACTGCCGTTTTGGGTATTTACGGGGTGATTACTTGCGGAATAAACAGTATTGGAATTATGTTACTTACAAAATTATTGTGAAATAATTAATAAAGGGATGTACATATTCTACCCGCTCTGCTCGTTGGGGGCTACGCCCATAAACACCATGCTAGTTTTCTTTGCAAGTGGGTGTAATCTAATGTAATTCCAGATACATTTTTGATAAGTCCTAGCGTTTAGCTACAAGAGACCTCCAAAGAATGATCAGCACCCATTTAAAGTTTATTCACCATTTTGAATTTTTTTGAGGGATAAAAAAATTAATTAAAATTTTTGGAACTCTCCCGTCGGTCACAGGCTAAAAGCTATAATTTCGCCAAATTTCAATTTTCTAGCTCATCTGGAAATGGGTAAAATTTAATGTCAGTGAGTGAGTCCGCCAGGTGGATTTATATCAGTATAATTCGATTTAAAAGTTTGTTGTTTGTTACAAACATAATTTCCATCAGTAGGTATGACGTATCGGTCACTAAGACGCGCTAAATAAGTGGACTAAAACAGTAGTTCACTCTTTACTAATATTTACAATTGACATGCGGCAATTTATTTATAGTTCTCTCTCACTCTCAATATGAGTAAAGTTTACAGCAAACCTTCCCGTTCTATTCCTCGTCCGTTCCCCATAACATGCATCGTAAGTTCAACACGTCCGCTCACTCGCACTTATCAGTCTAGCGCCCCACATTCACCCACACCATCTCCTTCAAAGCGGTGGACACATTTGCTCGAGCACAGAACGTTAACGATGTCATCTCATCCTTCACGATGTAGTTAGCTCAGTTCACTGTACTGTGTTCTTCTCACGAGATGACGCTGACTCTAGCTCAGTTCACTGTACTGTGTTCCTCTCACGAGATGACCCTTGCTCTATCTCAGTTCACTGTACTGTGTTCCTCTCAGGAGATGACCCTGGCTCTAGCTCAGTTCACTGTACTGTGTTCCTCTCAGGAGATGACCCTGGCTCTAGCTCAGTTCACTGTACTGTGTTCCTCTCAGGAGATGACCCTGGCTCTAGCTCAGTTCACTGTACTGTGTTCCTCTCACGAGATGACCCTGGCTCTAGCTCAGTTCACTGTACTGTGTTCCTCTCAGGAGATGACACTGGCTCTAGCTCAGTTCACTGTACTGTGTTCCTCTCACGAGATGACCCTGGCTCTATCTCTGTTCACTGTACTGTGTTCCTCTCAGGAGATGACCCTGGATCTAGCTCAGTTCACTGTACTGTGTTCCTCTCACGAGATGACCCTGGCTCTATCTCTGTTCACTGTACTGTGTTCCTCTCACGAGATGACCCTGGCTCTATCTCAGTTCACTGTACTGTGTTCCTCTCAGGAGATGACCCTGGCTCTAGCTCAGTTCACTGTACTGTGTTCCTCTCAGGAGATGACCCTGGCTCTAGCTCAGTTCACTGTACTGTGTTCCTCTCAGGAGATGACCCTGGCTCTAGTTCAGTTCACTGTACTGTGTTCCTCTCACGAGATGACCCTGGCTCTAGCTCAGTTCACTGTACTGTGTTCCTCTCAGGAGATGACCCTGGCTCTAGCTCAGTTCACTGTACTGTGTTCCTCTCAGGAGATGACCCTGGCTCTAGCTCAGTTCACTGTACTGTGTTCCTCTCACGAGATGACCCTGGCTCTATCTCTGTTCACTGTACTGTGTTCCTCTCAGGAGATGACCCTGGATCTAGCTCAGTTCACTGTACTGTGTTCCTCTCACGAGATGACCCTGGCTCTAGCTCAGTTCACTCTACTGTGTTCCTCTCAGGAGATGACCCTGGCTCTAGCACAGTTCACTGTACTGTGTTCCTCTCACGAGATGACCCTGGCTCTAGCTCAGTTCACTGTACTGTGTTCCTCTCAGGAGATGACACTGGCTCTAGCTCAGTTCACTGTACTGTGTTCCTCTCACGAGATGACCCTGGCTCTATCTCTGTTCACTGTACTGTGTTCCTCTCAGGAGATGACCCTGGATCTAGCTCAGTTCACTGTACTGTGTTCCTCTCACGAGATGACCCTGACTCTATCTCTGTTCACTGTACTGTGTTCCTCTCACGAGATGACCCTGGCTCTATCTCAGTTCACTGTACTGTGTTCCTCTCAGGAGATGACCCTGGCTCTAGCTCAGTTCACTGTACTGTGTTCCTCTCAGGAGATGACCCTGGCTCTAGCTCAGTTCATTGTACTGTGTTCCTCTCAGGAGATGACCCTGGCTCTAGTTCAGTTCACTGTACTGTGTTCCTCTCACGAGATGACCCTGGCTCTATCTCAGTTCACTGTACTGTGTTCCTCTCAGGAGATGACCCTGGCTCTAGCTCAGTTCACTGTACTGTGTTCCTCTCAGGAGATGACCCTGGCTCTAGCTCAGTTCACTGTACTGTGTTCCTCTCACGAGATGACCCTGGCTCTATCTCTGTTCACTGTACTGTGTTCCTCTCAGGAGATGACCCTGGATCTAGCTCAGTTCACTGTACTGTGTTCCTCTCACGAGATGACCCTGGCTCTAGCTCAGTTCACTGTACTCTGTTCCTCTCAGTAGATGACCCTGGCTCTATCTCAGTTAAAAGCTCCGTTAATAAGGGACTATTATAGTCATATTAGTACTACTGTACGGTTTTATTAATATTCAATTATGTTAATCTTATAAGACCTAAAATAATAACATATATCTATTATGGTCTGTCGATTATTTTTCTCTCTGAGTAAAGTAATAACCTTCTTAAGACATTCTTAATACTTAATAAACCTCATTTTATAGACCTTGCCACTGAAGTTGAAAAGTCAAACATTTCTCTGGTGGTAACTCGAACCATGTTATGAAGTTCCTTTCAATTATGCAAACATTGTTACTCCCTTCATGGAAAAGTGTTGACTATTGTATAACATTTGCGCTCCTTTTGGCTGTATATTCAATGAATGGTATAGAATGGGGTTGTCTCCCTCACGACAAGATTTCACGGGGCCTAGTCTGAAGAATCGAGCTGTGCATACTTAACCAATCTTGTGCGATCTGTGGGTTTGTAGAGGTCTTAACAATGTTGGACCGATATCACGAAGGGCTACGTCAATTCTTGATCCGTCTACCGGAAGCCATCTTATCCAAGAGCAAAGCCTATTTACGAAGTCATTTTCGTAGACCGGGGAGGGACTACATTGTGCTGCGGAGCGTACGTTTGCCATTGCTCTGCTCACTTGGGCCGAAGATCTACTCGCCGAGGTCTATATTTGACTTGTATACCAAGACGATGTACAGTAGTCAGATTAGACGGTTCATAGATTGCCTTATTTCCTCCTTAATCTACGTCATTTTGCACCAGAGAAAGACGGACGTGTAGTAATGGAAGTGGCTAAGTTTTACTGTATTAGTGTCAAAGTAATCTTAGAGTAGCTAGAATATTCCATCTAGTCTTGGAAACTTTCACCTTTATAGCCTTGTTATAAGATTCGCCCTAAAAACCTAATAAATATAAAAAGATTTGACAAGATATACCAATGTACAACAACAGAAACCATGACTAAATATTCGTACTTCATTCGAACCTATGCAAAAATATACAACAATAATCTTAACATGTAAAAACAATATTTACACTAAACATTAGAATATTCATATAAAACTTATGCGAAACTATTTATCAAAAAATACAAGTGATGTCAATCACCACAAGCACTGAGCTATTAAACTAACCCAGCACAAAACAAAAAAAAAAACCAACAATTACGCACATATTTACAAGTATCAAATAAAATTAAAGTTGAAGATTTAATTTAATATTATAAATAGAGTACTTTACAAATACAAACTAATTGATAACAAGTCTTGAGACTTATGATAGCTTACGTCAAGAAAAATACCCACAAATTCTTAACATTTAATTTAAATATTAAAAATAAAATTATTTTGCTAGCAATTTTAAACTAGTATACACAACATTTTATGATATTAAAAATTTAAATAATAAAAAAATTACAATTAAAAGGACCTATTCTACATGAATGTATGTAAAAAAACACTAATTTTGTCTACAATAATAAAACCTCACATATGCAGCTTTATTTTTCCAGCCTCTATTATCTGTTTATTTCAAATATGTTTATCTTAAATATAGAATGAATTTATCACTTTCGTTATGTGATAGTACAATTATACAAAAAAACACAACAAATTAAAACAATGCACTACTTAAACTCTAAATGAGTAACTTCAGACGATAGTAAACATTGATTTTTATAAACCTCAGTGTTATCACAACAAGGTATATTTTTATTTTTTATGGTGTCTGTACGAGTCAAGTATTTTGTTATGGTGTATGGTAAAATGCAGCTTCACATGACAACATTAGTCTAATATATATTATAAAGTAAGAGACAATGAAAATAGACTGTGAATTTTCTTTCAAAGCACTTGTTATTGTTCCAGATCCTCTTTAGCTAGGCCCTATAGCAAGCTCCTGTTTCAAGTTAGACATTTCCTTGTCACGCATGTAATTATTGGTCTCTTCCACAAAATAACATGTCACTGCCATCGCGATGCTGGTGACGAAAATAAAAACAAAATATTTATTTTGCAGGGCCTCCTAAACTCGCTCCAACAAGGATTACAATTCACAGTTTTGGCAACGGTCGACCTGCCATCGAGCCCTAAATACGTATTTTCATTTATGATATTAGCTGAAAATAATACGCATTATTCATAAGTAAAATTTACTAATACTAGTCAGAAAATATTACTGAAATGGATACATAAGTACATTCTTAAACAAGCATTTCACACCTAAAATTACTCAAATGAACACGAGTCAATTACATATAAACCAACCTAGTCCACCACCTTACTACCATCTGAACACTGGAACTAATTAGTAGTCAGACAAGTATAGTATTATATCGTAGTCTTCTTTCGATCTTAGTTATAATAGTCTTACAATAGTATGGTCTGACACTCCCGTGAAAATTAAATGATAGCATTAGATACATTGACATTACTAACATTTTATATTGAAGAACCACGCGGTTCTTATTATTATGCTATGATATTTATGATGTTAAGTGACTTAACAATAGTTTAAACTAATTCATAAAGTGAATATGGTATAAATAATGCAAAATGTATGGGCGTTTAGAGGTAAACGCCATTTTTTTTAGCGTAAATATACTAGTGTGAATGTCTTTGTCGCTGACGGACTTCCGTCCATCTTGATAAGGGGATAAAAATGCGTGTTAAAAGAGTTTTTTTTTATAATATGGAAGGAGACAAAGATATTTTATTTAATTCTGAAAATTGTGATTGAAAGCATGGTTATTTGACATATTCAACCAGAAAAACTTTATGTTAAATTAATATTTAACGCGATAAATTATATAAGAGTTGTATAAATCTATCTTCAAGAAGTAGGAAATATGCTTGCAGGAGATTATTATTATTATTATTATTATTATTGGCACCATGTCTTACTACCCGTTCGAGTTATACGCACTCATGTTAATGTGTAATGGTAGGGTGATTGTGAGATGAAATGGAGCACCTACAGTTTAACGTGGAATCCGAACCACGGTGGGGGCCTGTAATTCCACAAATTCACAAGTTGTGATTAATACACGTATTGTCAGAGATGACGGAAGGGTTTGGTAAGCAGATAAACCTGTGCCGGGACTGAGGATTGAATTCCGGACCCTCAACATAGAGTTCTGACACCTTACCCCTAGACTATCAGGTTACCCTTGCGGGAGAAACATATTATAAATTTACATCTAATACTCTATTTTAAAAGTCGTATTTATTCGTTTTGGTAGGTTTGCAAACTAAATATTAAGCTCATATTATATTATTTGCTTGTGATACGGATGTTGGAATTTTAATCCCGACAAGGTATTCTTAATATGGTGTTCCTAAGACTGTTTCCCATTCTCCCTCCACATATTATATTTAAATTTAAACTTAATCTCTAACATATTAGTGTTGTTATGGTATGTTCGTACAGTTCGATTGGATACTGAGACGTGATAAACTAAGCAATCTTGCTGCGATTAGGTAAAAAAACTGCTCACTAAGGATCTAAGGAACCCTGATTGGATCCAAATGGATTATTATATTTTTAATATGATAGTCATATTTGTTTTAATATTTCCAGTAAAAAATATTGAGATAGTATGATTAAATTATGATGTCTCTATTTTAAATTAAATGAGCTTTTTATCCTTATTTTTATTTAACACCCTACCAAAACTGCATTTTATTACTATTCATATTATATATTCTTGATTAGTTTAAGTAGTTAATAACTCTCGTCTTGAATGTGTGAATAAAATAATCAATCGCTTTGCTAACTCAAAACTGTGTACAAAATTTATATTAGGACTAATTAAACCAAATAATAATAGTTTCGAATAAAATATTGTGCGTATAGTAATAAAAAGTAAATACAATATAACTATATTTACAATCCCATATATTTTTCTTGACACACAACCTTTATTATTACTGTGGCAGTTTATTTGTTTATCTTTTTTACGATTCCCTTGATAAAATTAATCAAAGCACTTTTTTGAATTATCTTTTTTCTCTCTTCTATTTCAGATTTAATTTCTCTTTGCTTCGCTCAATTAAATCACTTTTATTAGCGTTGCCTATTTATAATTTTCAGACACTTTGCTCGAAGCGCTAAATTTCTGCCCATGTGTGTTCACTTCAATCTGATTATTTATTTTATAGCTTTGAATAGCAGAGGTGCAATTTTCTTGAGACTGTGCTGCAAGTTTAAAAAGGGAGTAATTGTAAAAAGAGTTTTACGTGACCTTTGGATGTGAGTTTTGTGCGGTTATTTCTGGAGCATTTATGGTTGTACATGTATATATTGTTCGAGTTCATTTTAATGTTGACCAGTTTTATACCTATACCTTAAGATTCGTTTAGAAAGTTAAATATGATAATTATTAGTTTTATCTACAGCAATATATATTTAAATCTAGAATAATAAGTCTAGTGTGATAGTACTATCATAATACCCACTGAAAAATCAACAGCTTTATTTTTGGTCATGTAATGTGTCTCATTGGCATTTGTTGGAGAATTACTGTGAAATGGAATAATATTTGGGGGACCTCAAAATCTGGGAGGCACATTTAAATTAAAGTTATATATAATTGATCAAATATTTAATTGAATGAATATGTGAAACTGTTTTTAAATTGTAGATTTATTCATAAACAAAATATTTGCATGTAGGCCTACTTTTCGTTTATTTAGTAAATGCCCTTGTTAAAAAAAGACCCCTCCCCCCACCCATGGGCACGATGTATACAGCATCCTTTTGGGTTAGCGGACACCAGCTTAAAATTTTCAGCTTCCTAGGTCTAATGGGATCCAAAAATTACTGGTTATTGATATATTATAAAACTCCCATTTTAGAGGCCTCATTGGAAATGTTCGGTCATCAAGTATTTTTGCACCCTTTTGGGTTGGATGCCACCATTCTTAAAATCTTGAGAATTTTTCGACTTTGGGTTTTTGGAAGCACCCGCATTTTGAGGGCTCCCATTAGAATTTTATTTCACGAATTATTCATGCATCCTCATACACTAAGGGCTGCCTGGCCGGAGAATTTCAGTTTCATAGTTCTTTTGGGCTTAGTTAATATTTAATTTCTTTTTTATAAACCCCCTATTTTTGGGTCCCAAATGGCAATTTACAGTCACTTAGTATTCTTGCCTCTTCTTGGGGTGGGGATTACCTCTCAGAAAAAATTCAGATTCCTAGTTCTTCTGGAATTAAAAACTCTTTCAACTTTGTTTTTTTCGAAACCCCTCAGTTTGGGGTTTTCTGTGATCATTTTTTGACCCTTTTGGAATTGGGGATGCTTGGCTGAAAAATTTCTAGGTTTCAAGATTTATTTGGCTGGACAAAGAAACTGACGATTTTTATATTATAAATTAATATTATATTCAAACTTAAAGTAATAATTTAATATAAAACAATTATTCATTAAAATATGTGCCAAAAGTTTTTAGGCGAAAACAATAGGTTTAAATGACAATATTTTATTAATAATATAAGTGATATAAATATTAGTAAATGTGCTATTTTCTTATAAATTATATGATCATATATAATAGGTTACAATGATATTACTTGCGATAAAAATAGTTGGTGTATATTTGCACCTAGTATACTGATGTAAATATTATAGTATAAATTATTTTAGTATCATTTATTAAATTTATAGATGAAACTAAAAATAAATAACGTAAACGACAAAAAAAAATTATAACAGAAACTGTTAAAACAAATTAGCACTAGTTTTAACAAACATTTGAAACAACATTTAAAAAAATGCAGAGAGACGTTAATTAAAATTAAATTATCACAAATTAAATGATAGGCAAAGCGAAGTAATACGATGTGAACCTAAATCAAAGAGGCTGACATCTAACGACAGTTTAAAAGCGTACTTTGCTACAATATCAAATTTAGGGTATACACTATGCAGTATTTAACGAAGCAACGAACAAGATATACAGCTACATTTTAATAGGTCACGCCCTTTATAAAATACAAACATAGCCTTTTATCATTTTATTAGTGTAATTATTGCCAGCAATGACCTTCACACCCCAATGTCATCCTGACTTATACGATAGAGTAACATGTGTATTGTTTGACTATGTGGGGATCCGTCGTAACTTCCCCTGATAACATTATTTTGTCTAAAGATTACATTATGTGGACCAAACAACACACTACCTTGGATTTGAGGTTAATTTGCTAACACCCGACCATTTTTACTTTTATTCAGAAAAATTGGCTACATAAAAAACGTGTCCCTTTAAAATATTCCAAATAACAACATTTCCGTAAGTTATGATTTAATGAAATAATACAGTTCCCTATAATCTGGCCATTCATGTTATGTCAAGTTGTACCATCTCTAGACGGATGTTTTAAATCTATTTTATATTAGGAAATCTCAGTAAAAATTGTAAATAAAGTGTGTTAATTCATTAGTTTAACTTTTTTATAATTTCACTATTTTAGAAACTTCTAGATCAAGTGTTTTTGACATAAGTAGCTTAATTGTTAATATCCACGGTAATATAATAATTAAAACGAATATTTCAGGAAATTCTAGTTTATAAACACGTATAGAACAATAAAGAATGTCTCGCTGATATAATTCAGTTAAGATGAATACATCAATGATCCAACCACGTTTTGGTTTAATCTACTAGTCTGGCTTAACTGAACATAACTTAACACAACCCGATATCACCGTCGAGGTTACTGCAGCTCTTATGAGAAAATAGCAATCTTCACTCTTTATCTCAGCTAAATCTTTCCAAATCTCCTCGCTTTCAGTGATGTAGTAAGATGGTGTATTGAGGTAAGAAGTGACTGCTGGAAACATCGACAAACCAACGTTGCAAAACTTATCCTATATTTAGGGGAAGATTGACAACACGAAAACAGGAAAATGACAAGTTTGTTCCCCAATAGAAGCCATGCAGTTTTCTCAGAGATGATATTTAGTGTATCCGCAGTAGATCTCTCTTCCTTTTACCTTATATCCTCGTTTAAAGGTAAGGGAAGAGCAAGAAGACCAACAGATCCAAGCCACACCTCCAATAGCCGTCAGGCTCACAGCGATGAGCCCCACATCTCTTTACGATTGAAAATAACAAGATACGGAAATTTGTATGTTTAGTGGAGTTATATTAATAATAATATTTGTATTTTATAAATCACTAAAGAGTTTTAAAGATGTTTTAAGATTTCAAGCAAAATAGAGATTCTGTAATTCTTAAGAGCGTCTGAGCCCCCGATAGCCTAATGGATGACGAGATAACTTTTAACAATTCCTTCATGTCTCGGAGCTAATGGTCTTATAGCAAAGTATTTAATACTGTTGAGAAGAAAAAAATATTACTATACTTATAAATTTTCCTGGTTTTTTATTAGAATTACCACTAGAAAACTATTATGGTTATAAGCACCATTTAACCATCCTCTGAGTTTTATCACAGTATATAAACTAGTTTACATTGGTAGTCCTGAATCAATACTTTATTTTCATATTTAAATTCCTGTATTATATTAAGCTTGCACTATTTCTTTTAAAAAGAATTGTCCTTCACTTTTAAAAGGGGCTTCCCTTTTGAGTGCCTGAAAACGTTGCAAACGCCCAGGAACCTGACATTATTCAGGGAGTGGTTTGTTATTTAAAATATGGCTCACACCACAATTGAGATTAAATGTACCAATGTTATTTTAAACTTTAACTTTTATTAAATATAATTTATAAAATTTATGACAAAGTTAATATAGCTAATTTTAAGATATTTTCCACTCAAATTATTGCATTTCTGAGATTTAATGGAATAAAAATAAATGTTTTATATATCTTTAAAAAATTATTTCAAGTTTTTTACAGAGCACAAACAAAATTTAAAGCTAATTTATAATGACTAACAAATATCCAGGCTATTTTATTTGTTAAGTATGGTTACAACCACATCTAAACATTATATTATTTAAATGTAAATATGAAAAATTAATATGTATTTATATATATAATATTAATACTCCCCTAAACACACAAAAAATTAGTAAAATAATTAAATTTGCTACCACGATAATTCACTTCTAAACTTGCGACTTGTGGGTGATGGTGTAGATAATTGAAAGGACATTCTTCACTCGGGCTGACACCTTCAATACTTGCCCTGGCCTGGATTCCTCTGTGTATGGGTAAATGGGTTGGTAATGTAGGTAACAAATTTTATTTAGTGTTATTTAAAGCCTTACTTTTAAATATATCAAACTGGAAATAGCAGTATAAGCAAAGTCCTATCTAACTGAATTCAGTTAAATTATAGTGTTGAAATAATATATTGATGAATTAAAATAGCAAATCAAATTTATAAATGATATAATACTAACAATTTTGGTTCAAAGTACCGTAGTTCAGTCATGAGCTATAAAATATAATTGGTTTTTAGAGGAATAGGAATGGTTTTGATTCAGATATCCCAGTATAGTTATTCAATTTAACAAACATAGTTTATACTAATTGTTTTAGTGGTTGTGAATCTTCATAACAGTAATTTTCATTTAAAAAATACTTCCATAGAAGATTACTCTCACTTAATTTCCTACGAATAACAGCTGCTTTAAAACTAAAACCCCTACTAAATGGCATCTTAAAACATTACTCAAATAACTGTTGTTTAAGAAAGATTATACAAATAAACGGCATTATGAGCTATTGAATATTTTAATTATGTATCATGCTAGTTGAATGAAGCCTAGAGCCTTATTTTATATCCTGACTCATGGTATTAGATATGATTGTTTAGTAGTTATTGCGCATTCGTAGTCTACATAAGTTTGTAGTTCATTACTGAAAAAAAAAATACATCCTTTACCATTTTAATTTCTTCTTCTGGAATTGGAATAATTTTGCTTTTAAAAGTGAGCGTAAAAACGTCGAGTGATCCAGGGCAGCTTGCCTTGAACGAGAATCCCCTGAATGAATGAGAGGCTGCTACCCGCAATTATGATAAGTCATGCAGTTTGCCATGGCATCACACTTCGGGCGTCTTAAATATTAGCAGAAAAAATGAAGAATCGACCGACCGACCGACCAAATTTAGCTCAGCTCTTCAGGAAAAGGGATTAGGTATAAAACTATACATTAGAGCAAAAATAAGATTCTAGCTAATCTTTAAAATCAGAACATGGGTTGTTTTCTTGGTGACAAGATAATTAAAACAATCAAATCTCATTATTTACTTGTTATAAATGAAACTTTTTTTTTTAATTTAATGCTTTAAAAACTATTTTTAGAACAAGTAGCGTAAACTTTTTTTCACCAATTTTTATTTTCAAAAATGTCCCATTAAATACATACACATGAATTATTTATAAGTAATTAGGTTATTTTTACACCAATTATATTTTGTCAATACAAAATAATAAATCATTAAAAGGCACGAGTTGACTCATTTCGTTTTCTACATTAAATTTCAAAAACGTCTATTGGGTTGAGTTAACATAAATCCTATCTAAAAAAATAGAACGTCAATTCAAAGGTAGAAAAGTTGCTAATCTCTATTTGTCTAGAATATATCCCCTATTTGCCCATAAAATACATTCATTTTTTTTTTAGATTGTTAACGAGCAAACCCCTTCTATCCGGGAAGAATGTGTTGGTAGTTAGCGATTGTATACTTATCTCATTTGTAACATTTTCAGACATGACTCCTTTATCTCATTTGTAACATTTTCAGAACCATGACTCCTTCCTATCTCATTTGTAAACATTTTCAGACATGAGTCCTTTATCTCATTTGTAACATTTTAAAGTTATGAACATCTTTATCTCAATTTGTAACATTTTCAGACATGAGTCCTTTATCTCATTTGTAACATTTTCAGACATGACTCCTTTATCTCATTTGTAACATTTTCAGACATGAGTCCTTTATCTCATTTGTAACATTTTTCAGACATGACATCCTTTATTCATTTGTAACATTTTCAGACATGACTCCTTTATCAATTTGTAACATTTTCAGACATGACTTCTTTATCTCAATGCCCCTACTCACTGGTGGACACTTGACCAACTTTACAAGAACAAGTTTCATGGATCCACAGGACTAAGGGGTGGGTTCTACCTCTGTAATTTTGACAGGAGATGTCTGTTTTGAGATCTGTAATATAAAGGCATGACCACATATGACTGTTATTTTATCTACACATGTTTATAATAAATGACATCACTCACACAAGTGATCACGTCGTCCAAAGCGTGAATCTCGCAATGACTTAGGTTGTTGGGAACGTTGAGTTTGAGGTATCAAATATTCACACTGTGCACTGGAATTTGTTTTACAAATGGATTTGTTAGCATTGTAGTTTAACAATCTTTATGCGTATATGGGTGCATATCTTCAGAATCAATTTTTTTATTTACCCTTTAAATAAAGCCGATAGTAGCACTTATGTAGAATTAAATTATTTAGATAAAAATATTTTATTAAATTATTATACTAGAAATATCTTAGATTAAAATGTAGTTTTATTTAAAACATTACGCGTTTCAAAAAATAATATTAGTGAATATTTGTAGTGATAGTTAAAGGTAATTGCACTAAAATGTATTCTACAGTTTTTATCGGAAAAAGTTTTATACATTAAGCCCTCACTCAAAATTCTAGCTAGAAGTTTACTCATCAAAGGCTATCAACTTCACATAAATCTTTAGCCTTTGGTTTTTAATTAGATTATAAACGTATTTTTTACCCCCTTTATACTCCGAAAAGAATTTTAAACGACTCCTCTCCCAGCTCTCTATTTATTTATTGCGCCAAATCACTCAAGTGAGTATGGATTTGATTTTATTCTTAACCAAAGAGGGATATTCTATTTACCGATATACAAATATACACAAATAATTGTTTCCATGGAGAAGTAAAGCCCCACTGCCCACACGGAAGGAAAAGATGGAAAATTGGGATTTAGTTTTAGGCTACTATTTTTATCGGTATTTTAGATACCTCATATTTAAAATGACCGTTTGTTTGTCAACATAGATTTAACAGTTTTCTCGTAATTTCAATCAAAAATGTGCGTACCAAATTATATACAGATAGAAAGAGATTGCGAGATATGAGTGTGTGTGATTGTGTGACTGTGAGAGTGAATGTGAGATTGCTAGTAAAAGAAAATGAGTGTGATAAAGTGAATATGAGAAAGTGAGTGTAAAAGAGTGAGAGTGAGTGAGTGAGTGTGATCGAGTGAATGTTATTAAGAAAGAGTGTGTGAAAATGATAGAGTAGTAAAGATAGATTGTGTGTGACGGATAGATTCTGGGAGAAAAAGGAAGAGATCATGTATGAGAGAGAGGGTGGATGTTAGAATAGTTGAGAGAGGGTATGTGAAGGAGAGTTTGTGTGAAAGATAATACCCGTTTGTTCCATATAATTGCTCACTGGCAGTTGATTCTGTTGTTTACTTCTCTGGGGTGAAACATTGAAGACTACAACACTATAATACCAAAATGCTGAAAGGAGGACTATTTTTTATAGCTTTATAACACTGACAAACTAAGCTTGTATTTTTGTTTCACCTCATATCACTATCCATCCTGGGTATCTGAGCTTAATTACACTAATATAATATTATTTAGAAAAACAGTTTTCACAGTTTCGTGGAGGGAGACTGAAAAACCATTGATAACAATATACTGACATTTTTTATCCGATTACATTTTATTCCGTTTAAGTTATGAAGTACCTGGCAGATTATAAATATTTGAATTCAACACTGACCTTCTTCACTAACACTGAATAATTAAAATGGCTCTTACTGCTAATACCATTCAAATTGCTTCTACATAATATTTACAGCTTTTTACATTCACGTTTTAACGAAAAATAATGATTAGTTTAATAAAGGGAGAGGGTAAATAACTTCTTATAATTCCACTGATCTGGAAGACTAGTTAATCAATATGGGGCATAAACTTTTAAGTACAACGAATTTTTATGAAACCCGGACCTTTGTACTAATAATAATGTTTACAGGTATATGGTCAGCACGTCTAGAGATATAATTAATTTATTTAACTTAACATTTTCACTCTCCGCCTCTGATGGAAACTTGAGGTTAGCTATGTATTGAGCTCACTATGACACGTGTAGATAGGCACGTGGGCTGATATCAGGTTTGATTTACCGATGATGAGGTAATTGATTGATTCTCTGAAATACATAATGAAGAGGGTGTTTATTAAATAATTACTCGTTGATCCTTACCATACCTCCTTGCAAAATAGTATACATTTCTTCTAAACCTTAACGTTCTCTTACGTACACCTTTAGTATAATGTGCATATAACCCAAGTAGGCAGAAACACGTGATTAAATATAATATTATTAACTCGAGCTCAGCGTACTATAGTTGCGTGCAAGACATAACTCCAAATCAGCTGAGGTTTGAACCCTGGGTGGGTAAGTTGAAGCGTGTTTTCTATGAAAGTGTCTTTTATAAAATATTTTAACAAATTCTGGTTCACTTACTCTTTATTAGTCCTTCTGATTTTTATTCATTTATCATTAAATTATGTGACTAATAACTCTTCGTTAAACCTAATAATAACAATTAAAATAATAAATGGACGGTAAAAATAAACGTTTAAAAGAGAAAAATGTAATATTATTTAATATTAAATCATAATATAAAAAGATAAATTTGAGAAAAAAAAGAACGATTTGTAGAAATAAATTGGGCGGGGTAACAAATATTGTGTAAACATGTCACATAGAGTAGAACTTATACAATTTTCTGTACAAAAAATAAGAGCTGTGAGTGTCCCACGTGTTGTGAGCAGTTATTGTTTCCACGGCAGGGTGCTGGTCTATCAAGAGAAACACACTACGTGGGAAAAATAGTTCCAGATCAAAGAACGTGCATGGAAATATGATCTAGATTCTATAACTTGAAAGAAAGAGATCAGGTTGTTTTATAGTGTCACGTTTATGTGGTTGTATATTTATTTACTTTCTATTTTTAGGACTAGAGATGGCCATTTCTGAGATCAATGTAAACTTTAACTACATTGTGCTCAAATATTTTGTTAAAAATTGCTTAACATATTATTTTTAGATACAAAGGATAAGAGTAGGGAGGATGGAGGTGAAATATACCATTTACGAGAAAGGAACAACTTTTAAATAATATTTTCTCACATGGTATACGAATATGTCTCGTAGTTAAGATTATAATCATTCAGGAAAGGTGAATGAAGAAATCTGTTAATTTAATTTTTATTTGAGATGTTTAACATGCACTTTACGAACAGAATGATTATATCAGCACCGGGGAATTTCTTT
The DNA here is from genome assembly GCA_039000515.1 of Timema cristinae. Taxonomy (NCBI): domain Eukaryota; kingdom Metazoa; phylum Arthropoda; class Insecta; order Phasmatodea; family Timematidae; genus Timema; species Timema cristinae. The sequence goes on from JBCFYV010001001.1 coordinate 37,975,347, forward strand.
GATTGAGAGAGAAAGGGCATACCAATTTGGTCACGAAGGTATTTCCACATACCTTCCAGGGTTCTCTTACACAATCGACATAGGATAGACGTTTTTATTTCCCCTCCAAAGAAAGTTGTGTTATGGATTTTTATCACTCAAGGAAAATTCTTCGACCCAGGCTGGGTTTGAATCCATGATCATCGTGTGCTAAGGCGATCATTTTAACTCAAGTCCACTGAGGTCAACAAGTCTATGGAGGACTCTTTCTATTATGTTGGTGCTTTGTAATCGGTGAATTTTAAGAACAGTATCCATCATGAAATGTAGTGGGATAACAGTTAATACCTGAAAAGTTGGTTAACGTGTTACAAAATTAGTTGAATATTCAGGTATAACTGCTATTCGGCTATATTATTTTGTGATGGGCACTTTACGTTTTTAAAATTCATATTCAAAAATAGTAACCTTAAATAGTAATGTAATATGAATTAGTTTTACACGTTTAAATAAATGTATGGCCTACCAAGATAAATTCTAAGGGCGAAATGATTTTTTATTAAACAACCCATCAACGGTAGTCTAGTCTACTACGAGAGTAGCGCGTTAGACTTTGCGGTAACCGAAGCGGGTCATATTGTCTATTATAGATAGGAAATACATTTTCAAAAATATTTTCTCAGTGGCAAACCTTAAATTAGTTTTTATCTCAAAAACAGGTATAAAATGTTATCAATCAATTCCCCCACTCTCCGAAAAGATATCCATTAAAAAATAATCAAGGGCATTTTTTAAATATTTCGAAATTTCATAGATTATTAATTTTATCCGTTAGCTTCAATTAATTTTAAAACTAGAATTGAAACTAAGGATTAGCGATATAATATATAAATTTACCTTATAACTTGTGATCAGTTTTTTATTCAGCCATATATTTTCCACTGCCGGCTTTCTAGGCTTGTTGTAGTTTCATTTGCCTTAAGACAAAGACAAGCACAACATCTAGTCCCCAGCCATTAGTTCATCACTGTGAAAGGATAGACCCACATTTCATCAATTATAAATCTTCGCCTATGTCTGGAATCGAATACTGTATAACACCGCCCTTACTCTTCCCCGAAGAATAAGGCTGGCGCACAACGGACAATAAGAAATAACATAAGAAATACAATAATTGCAAAGTGGCTGTGAGGATACAAACAAAAGTAAACAGGCCGACCACGGGCCCATTTAGTTATATTCTCCACGAACTCACCCCTCAATTATGTTGATGTTCATAACAACAGGAAAGGCGAAGGATAAAGCAAGAAACCTTGATTTAGAAGACTAAATGTCATTGATAACAATTTGTAGTTTTATTGATTGAGAAAAATAAACTTGATCATAGTATTGAAATACGTAATTTGGTTGCACAATCTTGAATTACTTACAATTTATGTAACCTTTAGCATACGATCATAATATCGTAATCGACAACAACGAATAATGAACCTTATAAGCCCGCAAGGCTAATGAGTTAAATGACTACAATATTCCAATACAAAGTCTGGCTATGCAGACAAAACATGCTCCTTACGTAACGATAATACAACACTATTGCCGTATGGGCCATTCAGTTAAAAACGGGATCATACCAAAATATTTATACATTTACATTTACAATATAAAAAACTTCCCATTGCCTGATGGGCAATTTAGATATAAACAATTTCCCACTGATATCCCTGTTATATCAGTCGCGCAAAGAATATTCCCTACAAAACAATTAGAATAGACGCCATATTGGCGATGCAAAACAAACATTTATTATTACAAGTCCAGAATAGACTCCAACGTTGATAGTGATGCAAAATTCTAAGTCCAAATATGTTAGGCATATTTATATGTCCAATACGACGAAAAGACTCAAAGTTCAAAACTGATTAACATATTTATCCAAAGTCCAAATATTTTGGCAAACTATAAAATTTGATATTCTAAGTCCAAAAACTTTTGATATTTTCATAAGTCCCAATTTTTGACATGTTTACAAGTTAAATTACCAAGAAAATATTCTAAGTCCTAAAACGTTTGATATTTTCATAAGCCCAATTTTTGACATCATTACAAGTTAAATTACCACGAAAATATTCTAAGTCCAAAAATATTTGCATTTTTATAAGTCCAAGTTTTGACATTATTACAAGTTAAATTACCAAGAAAATATTCTAAGTCCAAAAACGTTTGATATTTTCATAAGTCCCATTTTTGACATCATTACAAGTTAAATTACCACGAAAATTTTCTCAGTCCAAAAATGTTCTGAATATTTAAAGGTTGAATACGACGAGATATATTCTAAGTCCGAAATGTTTTACATAATAACGTCGTACCTTGCGAATATTTCCTGGACACCCAAGGTGTGTCCTAAAGGATAGCCTGCCAAGAAGTACCGTCCATGTTGAACAACACCAGTATTTATATGATTATACAAGCTCAAAGAGGGGGAAGAGGGGTAAATACAAAACATCGGTCAACACGACAAAATGACGAGAGGGAGGGGTTAAAATATCAAGGTCAACACACGCGGAGCTGGTAGAGTTTACGTCGACCAATTAACACTGGCCTAACAATCCATTTTGCGCAGGCGCATCACACACATTATCTACACCCCACCCCGAGGAATAGAACATTTTACAAGTCCAAGATTTTTCCTCGTACAGTTGATTGATATTTTGGTGGTGGCAAGTTGTTGTCTTTTTTGTGAGTGGGAAACAGTAAGTTGGCGCAGCGATAATTGGGCACTTTGGTGAGTTTTCTTGTATTAAACTCTTTTTTGGAGCATATATGTCAAATAAATGCTACAACTGGACCCATAGCTCAATCGACAGACACGCTACCAATTGAGCTAAGGTGTCGTATCCATATAATATATAAATAAACGTTTAAATGAAATTTATTCAAGTGTTTCGGCTGTAGTCTAGAATATCGATCGGGTGCAGTAAGGGTAGTTTTATAAAATTGTTTCTACTTCCCCATCATGAAAATGTGGGTACACATCCCCTGTAAATAAACTTACTATTCCCTAATACTATTAGTGTAATAATTACATAATCGTATAACCCAAAAGGATAGTAAAAAGTATTGCTAAAAAAAATTATATGAAATGATATAAACTAAATAAAGCGCTCAAATAAAATAATGCATTAAATGTAAGATGTACATGTGAGGAAAGGACAGAAAATATTTTACAAACAAAAAGTTGGGCGCCAAAACCGACAGTAGATGGATACTACATGTATAGGGGAGGAAAATAAAGTAAAAGTTAAAGGGTCGAGAACTATACAACCATATAAAGGGGGTAGACTATATTATAGGTGTGAGAAAGACAATATAGGCAGGGGGGGAGAGAATAGAAGGATGAAAGTACTTTTGACAAAGAAACGCTTCATAAAGTCCTTCCCACAATATTTTCAGGTTTCAGATCAATGGTTTTGTTTTACTAAATTCAGTGTTGTTTATTCTGGTATATATTTGTTTTGGTGTAAAGACAGTAATTTACATTGTTAGTATGTCATCTTTATATATATACTCTTTTATACTCTCATTTTTAACGGTTTGTTTTTGAAATATTTAAAAGGACTAATGTTACGACCATGTCCGAGTGTAATTCCTATTTATCTTGTAAAATAATTAGCCGACTTATTGTTATGTAACTAACCTTTAGTTCACACGAAGTTTGGGCTACTTTGGACTGGTTTTGGTTAGTCATTTGCTCCAGCATTTTGAGCTATGAATTTTTCAAACACTAAACCAATCAAATTAAATGTAGAATTCAAAGTTTTATCTCACTCATCAAAAATACGATGCCTTTATTCTAGACGTTAAAAGAGTAATAATTAAAGAAAATACATTTAATTATACTATTAATCTTTTATTATAGCATTGTTTAAAGAGCTTTCACAGTTAAGAAATAATGTGGTTCAATAACTGATAACACATATTGTTGATCACGAGGATTAGATGTCAAACTCAACTAGTCTAGTTGTCTTGATATTGAGAGGTATGCTCTAATCAGGTTGTATTAAGGATGTTTTCCCCTGATTAGTTTCCCACTCTCCTTACACGCAAATGTCAATACATTTCTTCCATATAACATCGTTATAATCCTAACACTACTAGAGTAGTTAAAATGTGTAAAACACAGGTGAGTAGTAAGACGTAAATGGATAAATGAAACATTATTTTACGTTAAAAAATGAAAATCCATAAATTTTATTCTCAATATTTTAATCTCTCCCTCTCATAGAGTAAAGGATTGAAATAAATGAATATTCCTTAATAGAAGCACTAACTCTAATAATAGTAAAAAGACTACTTTCTATTTCTGTAGAGCCAACCATTAATATTTTTGATAGCAGTCAGGAGTGAATTGAAAGATATAAAAATAAGTTGTCTGTTTACTGGTGAGAATATTTTTATACCAAATTTATTTGGCAATAAGCCGAAGATTTATAAAACCATTCTTGCACCAGAATAATAGAGATAAATATTGTTATAGATTTTGATATTTTAGAGTTTGTTTTAAATATAGTATTTTCTAGCATCAGGTTTTATTACCCGTTCGGGCTTCATGCTTATAACTATTTAATATAAATTTTACGAATGATTTAAATCATAAAGAAGTTGCTCTAGCAGTTCCCAAAATGGTTCCATTTGGCATTTGTCAATATAGGCTAAGGCTGTTAATATTTTTTCATATTTATTCCTTAATATACTGTACTTAGTGTACCCTCGCTTCTCCTATCAAGTAGAAGAAGTGACGATTACAATTTACAAAATGATATCATTAAGGTCTGGGAAGGATTAGACATAGCAGAAATATACAAGTAGAACAAATCCGTTTATTTAAATATAACAAGAGAAATAGAATTACATACGTTTTAAATAGATATTAGATCAAAATGTTCATTGTTATTAGATATATCTTTATTCAGTTATCATAATAGTATACTTCTCGATAGGCAGGAAAAGAAATAATCTTCTTGATGACTAGGAGCTATCAGAAGTAAGATTGAACATATAGCTTGGTTTAGTAACTCTAGAAATAAGGATCTACGCTCATCCTCCTACGAAAGAGCGTATGATACAACACAGTGGCAGGCAAAAATAGGCACCATATGGACATAGGAAAATATTCATTAATTTTGAAAACAATTCTATGTCTTTTGGATATAGAAAAAGAGCGATAAGACTAACTTTCAAAACTATGTCTTATGGACATAGAAAATAAAGTCAAACACTCTGACAAAAATCTATGTCGGATGGACACAGATAGTAAAGTTAGACATTCTGACACAAAAAGCTATGTCTGATGTACATGGAATATAAAATCGGACATTCTGACATAAAAAACTATGCCTGAGTGACATAAACAATAAAGTGAGTCATTCTGACACAAAAAACTATGTCTATTGGACATATTTAAAAATGTGTTACGAATTAATCCCACATTCTAACTGTCAAAAACTTAAAATCCCAGTTGAGGTTTCATCTGCGACGAAGCGAAGAAACCGACGCCTGACACGTCGTAGTCACCAGTAGTTTCTTCGGCGATGGAGAGTTACGTTTTAGTTCTTCCTCCGTTGAATTGATTCAATAAAATACAAAATGTGAAGCGAGTAATGGCTGTTGCATAGTAACAGAACTGACGAGCTCGGGGAAGGTTTGTATCTGGACATATAAGAGGGGAAAGGGGTTAAGTTGCGGAATTGCAATGAGTGTCCACTAGCACTCGTTGATTGTGTGGCGCCCATAGAAAAACATATTTGCCATTTCTTCTAAGTGGAGCCAGAGAATAAGATATATATTTAGCTGATAGTCCAGGTAGAGTCAGCTGGAGCAGTTTTCCTGGAGCTTGGGCGTTTCCCGGCAACATAAATCCACAGTGAGTTAATATCGGCCACATATTATTAAAATATACTAGCTTTTGTATTCATTGTGTTAATTACATTCATAGCATTTTTATTGTACATGTTAAACAGCAGGTTTGATCTGCTACATTAGCTATTTGTATATCTGTAGGTCAATTAAATTTCAAATATTGGGAAAATTGGAAATACTGTATTTTATTAAACAAGGACAGGAAATAAAAGTGCCCTTTTTTATAACTAGTAGAATTCTATTCCTATAAATGAACAAATATTATCAATACAGTAAATGGTATGACACAATAGCATAAACTTTCTCATGAAGAAAGTTTTCAAAAATAAATTTACCACTAACTATATTTTCCTCACAAAACATCACATAAAGATGTTAATTATAATACTTACCATTTATATATAGATTTTAAACCAAAATGTTTAAATATTTTTTGCAAATTTAAAATTAACAAAAATAGGTTATATCTAAATCATCTTAACATTGTTTATAATTCATGGAGATAAAAATGTATTCTTATTTATAATGAAAAAATTACTGCCATTTGAACTAGATCTTTAATGCCAATTTCAATTTTTTTTAAATTTTCTACAATTTCATGTAAGTAAATTACCCTTGAATTATATTATATTAGAAAAGAAAAATACAATATAATCTTTATCTAAAATAGTCTTCAGATTCAAATTTTGAATTAAAGTAGAGATACTTTGAAAAAAATTCAAATATTAAAAAATCAGTGATCATGCCCTTTAATATCAGCAAGATAGGCTAGTTTGTACAAGAAACTGTTCTTATTGATCTCATTTTTGTTCCCGGAAGTCACTGTCTTTAAGTTAAGGACTAATTTCATCCTTCAGCTTAAAAACCCCTGCAGGTACTTTCCCGCATGACAACCAGCTTGAAGCAAAGTAAGATAAGAGATAATTAAGTTCAACACTTGTTCCTTCGAGTAGAGCAGCAAACAAACGTCTTTCAGTTGGTCTTCTCTTAATGGAGCTCACTATTTTAATGATTAAGCTAAATACAACTCGTAGTTCTGTACTCTAGTTTTTGTATGCAAGTGACTCCTTGTGGATCATACAGATAGTCTAGATGGCGAAGAACAATAGGTCCTCTTTGACAGATCTGTTATGGATGTACCAACTTAAGCTATAAGGAGGGTATCCTTCACTAAATCAGTGACTCCATAAGCATGTATAGCAAATTTTTATAGTTTCAAAGCTTCGATCAGCTGTTCTTGCATGTCTGGAGCCATGCCAGATATCCGTCCTCCTACTGTGGTATCTGCTAGAAGGATCTTTCGAACTAGATATGCAGATTTTTAGTCAACATTATTTCAGTAATTTTAATAGCAGCAGGCAAAACTATTGTATCTTTAACAGAATGAGGCTTATTACATTTTGCGATCATATACGAAGATTTGTATGATGCCAGAAGTCCATTGATAGGAATGCTTGTCATTTTGATCATTGATTTAGTTTGTCCATAAAATTCTTTCAATTTTTTATTTAAAAAATCCCACGACTATCCTGTGACTGTGTTTTTTATTCCAGGTGTCACTTCAGCTTGTTTGGTTTCATAATGTCAGTAGATCAAATAGACAAACACAACAAACACAAATGTTCTCCTCGCAATCTTTTTCAAACTTAGTGAAACCAAACGACAAAAATATATTCAATATTCTATCTATTTTATTTTATTAACAGCTTTTCCCTGATGCAATTAGCAGAAAGTTTTTCAGGAATCTATCCCATTGTCATTATTAATTATGCTGTAATTCACATGAACTTTTGTGAGCAAAGGAGTGAAACTAATGTACGCACAGAAATGAAATCTACAATCCGACAATGTCGCAAGTTTACCATATAAGCACACACTGCTCACGATCGGTGGTTAACCACTCAGGCAAGCAGGATGAGTCATCTTCTACAACACTCGGCTTTTATATGAAACCGAACGAGAGCTTACAGAAGAGAATGACGAGCTTAGCGGATATTCTGTTTTTGAACAAAGCGAGAGCTTGCACTGCTACTCACCAAAATATGAGACTGCTGCAGTTAACTGTGTCGGTAAACATACAGTCAAAGTAAAATAACCAAAACATTCTGTTTATATTTAGATTTTGAACTTTACTACAATCATCATAATCTCGTAAAATAGTAAATACAGTACAAGGTTATAGTCTTTAACAAATCTTGCGACGACTTTGGATTAACACCGATACCCAGTAGGTTTAAAATCACTGCATGATTGGTAAGCTACATTTAAACAAACCCCTTCCTTATAAAACCGGTAAATAATTATGTTTAATATGTCAAACATTCCCTAGATACACATTTAAAACAAAATAACCAAAGCTATTTATAAAATTTTCAAATTTCCAAAATTACTCATTTGTAAAATACCCTATTATTAATGTGCATCCAAAACCACTCATACAATGTTAATTGGGGGAGCAAAAACTTCCATAAATATATATTTAAAATAATTCCTAGAGCCATTTACAAAAAATTAGGAATTCAAAAAATAACTCATCAGTATACTACTCTTAATTTGAGGCCTAGGGTAAAATTTAAAAAAGTCCCAATATAATTATCTTACATCTAAATATCAAGTTTGAACAAAATAAAACAAACCGTTTGAGATTTGTGGCTAAGGACAGACAGACATGGCGACATACAGAATGATAAACTCATTATTAGTGTTTCTGACAAACGTAAATATTGATCATAATATTGAGGTCAACAATGTCATGACCACAATATTTTCTCATAGTGTGAGATATTAAAAATGCTACGTGAATTAATTTATGAATATATATAAAAATAGATATTTCTATTACAACAACAACTACTACTATCACTACTACTACTAAAATGTTTAAATTTGTAGGCAAAAAATACTTTTTTTTAATGTTGCATATGCACTCAACGTTTATTTCCAAACCAAGTCTATAAGTACAAGATATTTTAATTAAGTTTAAATATATAATAGGTTTTATGAACAGCCTCTGTCCTTGTAATGCATATTAGTGTGAAACACACACATATACCATTTTAATATATTACAATTCAAATATGTCACAAGCTAAACAAGCAGTTAAGATAGAGATATTAAATCGTACATTTTAATGATTTGATTAAAACGACTATATTTGTGTAAAATCGCACTTATTTTGGGTAGTAATCGTACAGGCATTAGACCATAAGTAGATTTATAGTAAACAGGTAGAAGTGAGGAATAGTTAGCAATAAAAATACCTAGGACCACCTTTATCTCGTTAAAACGTGTCATTTGAAAAACAAGGGGGTGGTTTGTTACTGATTGATGTGGAATCGATACTGACTCAGATATTTCTCTGGGTTTTCTCTACAACTGGAGTTGTTTTGACGTTAAGCTTTTCACACTTTCCCTCTATTTGTGGAAAAACACTAATACAATACATGAGATAGTAAATTTATGGAAGAATCGTGAAACTAATATTAACAAGATCAGTGAAATAGAGTAATTTTCATTGAAATGATAGGTAAACAAAGAGATGTAAAAATGTCAAAAGATGCAAATTCATTTCTAACTTTATGTGAAAACAATGTTGTTGTTTTTTAGAAATTTAACTATTTTTTATTAAGTAACCAAAGCGTTAGATGATATACCCATAAGGCCAATTTTACTGCTATTAATTTAATTTATCTTATTTAAATTAGAAAAATGACAACTAGATGGGGAGTTCAACATAGGACCGACAGTAATTTTAACTGAAATAGTCTATTTATTTATTTATTTATTTAGCATAATGTCTTACTACCCATTTGAGTTATATGTTTAAGTAATAATTACTTTAATGGATTAGGAATTGGGAAGATTGAACTTAGAATAAGTTAACCCGCATCTGCGTGGAAGAGGAGGGGAAAACCTTTTAGGAAAAACCATCTCCAGTTCACCCGACCGAGATTCGAACCTCTATCTCCCCATCCTTGGCAGTCTAGCTCTACACGACTATTGCATTACATAACTACGCCACCGAGGTGGGTAAAATAGCAATTTATTATATAAACTTATTGACATATTTGACCATAAAATCCTCCACCTTCACGTAAATATCATCATTAATCCTTGTTCGCTAAGTCTAGTTATGAACGAAGAAATGTGTATTTTTTATGCCTCATAATAAGTTATTTAAAATGCAAGTACAGTACATTAGCTTGTTCTTGTTACTAATTAGATGAAAATGAGTGAGGTAAAATTTAGAGGAAATGTACTTGCATTTGTAAGCACGTAACATGTCAAACCATTTAGGGAAAATCATGCTCAACCTTCATTTAAAGGCTAGAGATTTGAACTTACCATCACCAGAGGAGCTTAATGTATGGTCTGTGTGTCCACCAATTCAGTTATTAGATATTCAAATAATGATTATAATATAAAGTAATTGAAGCTTCAATAAATTGTTTTATTCTCTCCTTCCACCCAAATTTGGCTAAACTTCCTCAACCCTTATGCATTCAAATAAATATTCAAACAATAGTAAAGTTCTATATAAAATATAAACAAACAAAAATATAATTTTAAATTCTACAGAATTCAGTTTACATTTGTTATTTTATCACTTCATATACCACACGGTCTGCTAACTGCTCTATAAACCGAAGTATTAGCGATTTTCCTTTTCTCGGTTTGAGAAAAAATACTATCTGTAGCATCTGTACCACGTGTTTCTTTTAAGATCCCTTTCAAAGAAATATATTCTGGAATAGAATGAAAAAAAGGGATTTTATTATTCTTTACAAAGATCAAATCGGCTGCACGATATTTTTCAGATTAGACATATTTTGGACGGGTTCCAAAAGATGTATAGCGTTTATAATGGAATAAGATATAATTAATTCTAAGTTTCCTGTAAAGATAGAAGTAGATCCCATTGTTGTTTAAAGTAATATGGTTTTGTTATGACTGAGTATACGTGCTCATTTCAACTCCAGTTTATCTCCATAGAATTCATGTGTACATGACCCTTAGTCCATATGAACGGCGGAAATTTAAAATGTAAGTGCCATTAGTTTGAAAATGTATGGAGTAACATTCTATGCGATTACATTAGTTTCTAAGTGCCGAAAGTTGTTCATATTAATGAATATAAAATGTGCTAGCTGTATATGCCATTACCTTTGCATGCCAGCTGTTCCAAACGTCATGAAATCATAGAACACTTAGAAGTATATATGGCACCTAGAACGTTATTAGCTATTATATTTTATTATTTAAATTCGGTATAGTAATTAATTATTTTAAATTAAGTTTTACTGTAGGATAGTCTAATAAGCAATAGTAATTTTATAGACACGTATATATTGTAACGGGCAACCAAGGGGTCGCGGATCACTCACACATCACCGTGTGAGACACAAGTTATTTAAAAGACAATGGGATAACTACACTGCTGATTAAATATAATGAAAACACACACGGAATATTCAACGTTTTGATTATTAAAATAAAACCACAAATACACTGATTAATCTAAAATTAAGCAATCCGCTAAATTAAATAAGATAGACACAAACTTAAAATATAATGTCAGACACTAAAGAACGCATAACACATATTTATTAAAATCAGTCAATAATAATGTTCACTATTGAATCAGTTTACAATAAAAACCAATGTATACGTCACCCGTGCCTTGCAATTAAGTTGCCGTTCCTGCGCTGACCCACTTAATACGACGTACGCTAGACTCCCGAAACAATCACTGGACGCACTGTCCCACACACTGGACACCCTAGCCCACTCTATGATCACGCTGGACCACTAAAAAACATAGCCATTTCACTGAAGACACTAGCCCACACATTGATCACGCTGCCTTCTCCGAGCACATTTGCCCAGATACGCTGGTCCACTCAATTGGCTAACTTTGACTGAGAATGGAGCTATCTAGCTATTGGCGATAGTATATATATATATATATGGGCATTGATAGTCATGAATTATATATTAGTAGGTCTAGACCCTCCATTTATAGATATACTATTCAGGATTCGAAAGTTAATTAGCCCAGACTTTCTAAGTTCGTCCCTTTTATTTTACTGGCCCTTCACTCTGTCCCCGATAATCCCTCTGGCAGTGAGGCTGGCTGCATACTTGTAAAAGAAGGATGGAGATAGAGAGAACAAAGAGGACCGGGAAATTAAAAGTGCACTAGCCCAGCACTCGGACAATAATCTAATCTCGTTACATTACACATTATTTTAATTCAATAATATTTTTGGTCTCTCCTGTAAAATTTTATATTTGGCTCATAGAATATTTGACATATCTAAGATTTATATATGTATACATAGGTTATATGTATTTTCAGAAAGTTACTTGCAAAACAATCGATGTATTAGTAAAGTTATAACTGCTTGGACCTAAACCTTTGCCTTTACACATAAACCAGTGCATAGCCCAAACGGGTAGTAAGATGAGGAACTCAGATATATTAACCATATAATTTGCTAGTGCATCTTCAACAAACTTTAAGGTAAGTATTTAAAGTAAAAAAAATTGAATAATTTAAACCTTAAATATATATCAAACAAGGTGTTCTTGAAGTCATAGCACATCCAGTTTATTTAAAGATTGGCAGCTAAAGTAAGACGTGAGTGGCTTGTATTGATTTTATTGAGTCAAATTATAAAGGCTTGGATGTTGGTGTATCCATATAATTGTTGAGCTAGTAAATCAAAGAGTCGCAACAAGGAAGTTAAATATTTATTTAAATAACTAAGTATTGATTCATGTTCAAAGCTTGATAAAAGATCAAAACTGAAAATAAATGTTTTGGTTTTAACCTTAATTATCTCAAAGATATAAATATTATTATAAGATGAGCTCCCAGCCACAATTTTAGGCACATACAGTAGGTATTATTCTATAAGGCTATTTGTTATTCCAACTTGAGACAAACACTATTGAATGTATGAAATACATTGTACAATGGATGCCATTTGACCAATACAAGCGGCTGGTGGTAAAGCAAGCATTTTAAATAATATTCTGCTGTTGGTGGCGTCACTTTTGCTTGTAGGAAAAGAAACAAACCTCGACCACTCACGGAACCAGTATCAAGATTAAACTGGTAGTGTGGTAATATATGTACGTCTCTCTGTGTAATCATGTCTCTGACATTTCTTGATGTTCTTACGACAGGATATCTAGACAGCATTCCAGAAAACACAATATTTTATTTTGTTAAATATTGATAATATTTTACTAAATGCCTATTTAGTAATATTTATAAACATAGATTCTATCTATCAAATGGGACAGGTACAGATTACATGGCTTAAAATAAATCTAATAACATCTTCTGCCGTAAATAAATGGTGCATTTGTATACAAATGGAAATATAAATGCTTGTGAATAAATTTTCTCTCAATTACTTTTCACTTCATAATTTAATTTTGAATTTTACTAATCTATCCAGGATTGTTCTTGTGATCAGGCTCATTCTTTACGAATAGCTAAGGCAACACAAAACCACTCTGGATTGCTGGTGGTTGTTGTATTAATGATACCTAATAATTGGAGTCGATTTCCACAAATCCATCACAGACTCAATCTTAAGACTATTACTGGAAAATGACCGTGGGCATGGAATGATTCTTGGATTATCTCAGTGTTAGAAAATTGACGCACTAATCTTATGTTCCATGCTATAGTCCCGTGGCCAGCTCTCATTTCTCAAAATATTACTAATATTATTGTCCACGTATATTTCATTTTGTCTTTGTTTAGTTCCATGCTTCCTAAAGTAGCTTTTTGAGTATTTACGCCAATTAAATCGGGATCAATAAGGTAGAAATTAGAGGGGAAAGCCCAGATTTAGCGTATAGGTAACGTGGGAAAGAGTTATGGTAAAATAATCTCAATAAAACTGACCTCACCAAATTAACATGACAAAATGAAAGTGGTGAATAAATATTTACGTATATTATATAAAATTGTATATATATGATAGTAGTGGGTGAAATGACAGTTCCAGAGCACTTAATACCATAAGGTTTAACATTGAATCCTCACCGCAACCCCGTGTAAGGAGAATTACTTTCTCCTTACACCGCACTCTGTGAAGTGATCCTCACCGCACCCCGTGTAAAGAGAATTACTTTCTCTTAGATATCCGATGTTAGTATCTCCTGGTGGTGAGTCTTGGGAACGCAGTCACTCAGATTTTTGACGTTTGAATGTGTGGGGCCGGTGGTGCTGGGTGTGTTGTGTAGTGGTCAAATAGAGCGACCATGGTGACTAGATAACTTTGCTATGTAGTTTATTCCTTTGGGTCACGGAACGATGGAGCATGAGGAATAAATGTGAGATAAATATTGTTGGTGTGTAGATACATTTAATTTACAATATCCGTCCCACTCTCGGCTTATATTTCTTATCGTGTCTGAAATTGTGTTTTTGGTAGCTTAGATCAAGCTTTCTCAGTCCCACGCCCCAGTGTAAGTAGGATCACTTTCTCCCTGTAGACGCTTGACGAGGTGGGTCAACCTGTGGCTCCTTTTCCCAAGTGCTGATTACGTCCTCCCTACCACCACCCCTCCCCCTCGTAGGTAGTAGCTAGAGGCCCTGTCATCCTGCATTTCTATTGGATGAAACAGGTCACGTGACCCCTCCTCATTTTCTGTGATTGGTTGTTGTTTTTCCCCCTCCTGGTTCTCTGATTGGCTGATTCCTTCCCCCACCCCCTGACCTACTTTCCCACCCTCCTACCCCCTTATTTCCCCCTACCCTACAGTCAATAAACCCCGGACATGTTGGTTCTTGATTATTAATGATTGTTAATTAATTATCGTTAATTGATTATCGTTAATAATTATGGTAGGATAGAGGCGTTGGAGTTTTATTGGTGGGATAGAGGTGTTTTTATTCATTGATTAGGCGCTGTAATTTATTTGATGAAGATAAAGCCACCCGTGGCTCGCGCTCCATGGTAGGATTGAGATGTTGGAGTTTTAGGGCGCTGAATTTTGGGGGAGCATGAGGCCTCGGCACGAACCTCGCGCTATGGTTGTCGACGGTAAAATGAACATTAGTTCCCCCGCACAAGGCTCTGTCCGGCACGACCTCTCCTGACGAGCGTTCGTGGTAGAGTGTGATAAATTTTCCCTACCTTTCACTTCCCCCAAACCCTGGCGCCAGGTTGGTGGGTCGACAAGACAAGTATATATATAGATATATATATATATAACTATAATATATATACATTATAATTTAGTTTATATATACATATATACAAATATTAAATATATATATACTATAATATATTATACATATAATTTATTTATATATATAACATATTATAATATAATATATATATTATATACATATATAGATATATGTATATATACATATATAGATATAATTATTACTATAACTATAGTAGTATATATTATACTAAATTATAGTGTGTAAATACATACACTAAATTATAGTTTTATTATATATAAACAACAAAATGTAGTGTATATATATATATATTATATATATATTTGTAGAAAATTAGGAAAGAGAACGAATTTGCTACCAAAGAGGTTTTACTTCCTCAAATTAAATACCTGTATATATTTATATATACTATAATTTATTTATATATATATATTTATAAATATAATTATAATCTAGTTTATATATATATATATACTATAATTTAGTTTAGTAAACTTAATTCAATATCTTGTCCATAACATAAACCATACAAATCTAAAATATTCTAAACACAAGAGATAAAAGATTTAAATTTGAAATATCTAAATGTTGTTTTTTATGATTATGAATGGACATTTAACTTTAATCATTTTGAATTCAATTATTTTCTAAAATCTTGAATAAAAACATTAAAATATATTAAATAAACTATTATCAGTTTTAATAAAAATATATTGAGCATTGTACAAATAGTTAGATTGGATGTTTGCACAAAGATAAAAAAACAATTTCCCAATAATTTAAGTAGTATTTGATTAATTTAATAAAATGTACCATTGATACGATATTTTAAAACAAGTTTGAACGTTTATAGAAAAATTTTAATATGCATAGTAGTTCATGTATAGTTTTACTAAGAAATTTAATAAAATATCAACACAATTTACCATCTAGGGTTTTATTTTAAAAAACAGTTCAAACTCAAAATAAAATAGTCTATTTGTCATTAAAATATTCTACTTGTGAAATTTTTTGAAAATATTAAGTTTCCGAATCAAATTTATAATGTGAACGCAAAATCTTCCCGTACATGACGTAGTTTCTATTTTACTAATTTTTCAGTAGAGGAAAAAGCACTCATTTCTCCAAACCACCACTCCAAGTAGTCATTTTTGAAATCAGGTCCTCATAGCTTGGCATTTCGCAGACCAACAATTTTTTTTTTATACTATTCCTTGGATGATTGGTTTATCTTCATGAGCTTGAATTTTTTTTCTATCGAAAAGGTGTGGGTTCATGATTTTATTACTTTTGTTGAGACCAGTTTCAAAATTTTTCTTATATGTTATGATCCTGTTATATCTTCTGTTAAATGGAGTGTTTTAAATTTTGAAATATTAGATAATTTGTTGACTTTATACATTTGTACAACTGGTGGGGCAACATAAATTTCATACTTGCAGACTTCTTCATCTGAGGGAAAAGCATTAATTTTTCCTATCCACTCCTCCAAGTGTCATTTTTTGAAATCAGCTCCTCATAGCTTGGGATTTTGTGGACCAACAATTTATATTCCTTGATATTTTTCCTTTGATGGATAGTAAACATCTTTAATAGCTTGATTTGTTTTCTATCATAAAGATGAGGGTTCATGATTTTATTACTTTTGTTGAGACCTGTTTCCAAATATTTATTAAATGTTATGATCCTGTTTATATCTTCTGTTAAATGGATTGTTTTAAATTTTGAAATATTAGATAATTTGTTGACTTTATACCTCTGTACAACTGGTGGGGCAACATAAGTTTCATACTTGCAGACTTCTCATCTGAGGGAAAAGCATTAATTTTTCCTATCCACTCCTCCAAGTGGTCATTTTTTGAAATCAGCTCCTCATAGCTTGGGATTTTGTGGACCAACAATTTATATTCCTTGATATTTTTCCTTTGATGGATAGTAGCATCTTTAATAGCTTGATTTGTTTTTCTATCATAAAGATGAGGGTTCATGATTTTATTACTTTTGTTGAGACCAGTTTTCCAAATATTTATTAAATGTTATGATCCTGTTTTCTATCTTCTGTTAAATGGATGTTTTAAATTTTGAAATTTAGATATTTGTTGACTTTATACTCTGTACAACTGTGGGCACATAAGTTTCATACTTGCAGACTTTTATCTGAGGAAAAGCATTAATTTTTCCTATCCACTCCTCCAAGTGGTCATTTTTTGAAATCACTCCTCATAGCTTGGGATTTGTGACCAACAATTTATATTCCTTGATATTTTTCCTTTGATGGATTAGTAGCATCTTAATAGCTGATTTGTTTTTATATCATAAAGATAGGTTCAATGATTTTATTACTTTGTTGAGACAGTTTCCAATATTTATTAAATGTATGATCCTGTTTATTCTTCTTAAATGGATTGTTTTTAATTTTGAAATATTAGATAATATTGTTGACTTTAATACCTCTGTTAACTGTGGGCAACATAAGTTTCATACTTGCAGACTTCTTCATCTGAGGGAAAAGCATTATTTTTTCCTATCCACTCCTCCAAGTGGTCATTTTTTGAAATCAGCTCCTCATAGCTTGGGATTTTGTGGACCAACAATTTATATTCCTTGATATTTTTCCTTTGAAGTATAGTAGCATCTTTAATAGCTTGATTTGTTTTTATATCATTAAGATGAGGGTTCATGATTGTATTAATTTTGTTGAGACCAGTTTTCAAATAGTTTTCAAATGTCATTATTATTTCTGGGTCCTCTGCCAAATGTAAGGTTTTCAATTTTGACTTGTCGGCTAGGTTTTTGAATTGATGTTCCTGAACAACTGTTTGTTTTTGTGTGTGTTGAATCGTTGCCATGATGTTCTTGGCCAACTCCTTTCGTGGACTCTCGGCCACGGCCATTTCCTGCCCTGAATAACACAATATCAGAGCTTAGAATTAATAACTTTGCTATTAAAACAATCCAAACAGACATGGATTAAACGCAGGGAACTTTGATATTTCAAGAAAAAGTTCAATGCAGATCACTTAAAATTGTATTATTTGATTATAATGGACCGTGAGGTTTGGTTTCAAATCCTTTTTCTTATGACGTGACTTAAAAACGAATAAATATTGTACCAGTTAAAATATCGCTACATCGTTATTTGTGTCATTTCTTTGATCATCCTCAAATTCCCAAACTATTAACTAGTACTAATAATGGACGGTAGAGCACACTAAGATCTAAAATTGAAATGATGACTATTTTTATTACAAGGTTTTATCAATTGGGACTTCCAGGAAATTGTTGTTTCATTTAATCATACTCGTCTTAACTATAAATTATCAATAAAGTAAAAATATATTGGTCTGTGAGATTTCTACAGAAAATACTTGTGCTTATTAACTGAATACCTTGACCAGGTGGCAGAGTGTTTTAGTAATGTTCTCCCGTAAGTTTGTGGGTCACCTTTCTCCTGATATATTTGGTGATGGTTTTCCGTAATGGCACGGATAGTCTTATCTAAAATTATTGTGCGTAATACTTTCTCTTATATCTCTCTTAAATCTCAGCTTCTTTCAGTAAACCTTAATCGCCACTCACAATGAAGTAAATATGATTAGTATTTGTTGCCAGGAGACGACATAATGTGATTCATACATTGTAGTGTTAGTTTCCTTGAATACAAATTGTTGAACTGTTCATTATTTAACTAGATACCCAGTTTGTACGCATATAATTATATTAATTACGTTATTGGGGCCAGGATATGGAATGTATAGTTGATAAGAAATGTATCCTTATTAAAGTGGAGCTAGAGTGGTAAAATATTTAGTTAAAACCTAACTTCAATAATCCAGCCGGGATTTTATTCACAAACCTGCTGGTAATGGCAAACTAAACTAAATGAGGTTGATATTTTGATCAAGTTTCTATAGGCGCTTGTAGTTTATAACAATTATTAAAATATTTTTGACCATTCAACATTTATTTTAGAATGTTTTCTCTCGAATATATCTCTATCTCTTTCACCTCAGGTTAACAAAACTTTCTCTATTTTGGATTCATTTTACACTCTTTATTTGTTTTATCAATCTCTTCATTGACTTATTTAGTTATCTTTACAATTTATCTATATATCTCGCTCCTTTTTTAAATCTCTTGCATCTACCTCTTTCCGTTTCGTTTATTCTATATTTATTGGTCATATCGTTCTTCCGTGAGTGATATCACGTTTTCATTCTTAGTAAGTATAGTTTCTTTACGCTTTTAGGCCAAATGTAATTCCTACTTTACTTCTTATTACAATATTTCTTCCTTTTTATTTTAGCACTGCATTTTACCACCCATTTGGGCTATACGCTTTTGCCTTTATTACGCTAATGGTTTTAATAATTAGGAAGACTATATTTAGAGTAAGTGTACCCGCATTTACGTAGAGGCACTTTGGAAACCAACCTCAGTACACCCGACCAAGATTCTAACCTTGATCTCTTAGTCATCAACAGTGTAGTAACTTATACTTCGATAATGAAACCTTAAACCATGCGGCCACTGAAGCGGGTCATATCTCTATATTTTTTTTGTATGACATTTAAAAGAAGGTTCTCAGACTTTCGATGTTTGCAAGAACTCGTCAACAAATCACACCGACCAGTAGATAAATTAAATATTGTCTTAGTGGGGGTGAATACTACCGCTATTCACCTCCAGAAGACAATGAGGTTACTAGGTGACAGCCTTCTATGCTTGCGTCAAGAGTTAAATCATCGGTCATGGAATAGATTTTTCAAACCCATCCTTCACCTCTAACAAGAAGTGTATTGTGAGGAATGCCTGACCTCTACAGCGGTTCAGATTCCACCATTTTCATCTCACGTAAGACGCTGTGATAAAAGTGTGTATCACCTCACAACGCTGCGGGTACAAGTAAGCTACTTGCTTATTACAACATATAAATATAAAGCAGGGACTTGCGGTATTTTCCACTCTCCTTCTATGCAAATGCAGGCGCACTTCCCAATTAATGATCATTAGCGTAATTAGTATAGCAGCCGCTTAAAACGCTGGTTACAAAATCCGACTTCCTCCCATCTTTAGTAGTATAGTCTATTGCTAGAGTAGCGCCTTAAACCGTGTGGTCATTCTTTATGTTAAGGGACTTGCTGTTACGTGCAATGTTAAGCTAAATACCTGTTTTCATAGTCGTTATATAGATACAATTACCGAGGATTAGCCATTTAATTTATTTGTACTTAGTCCGCTCTTGCATCGGACGAGAGACTTATTAACATTGAGCACTCCGAAGTTGTGCGGTGTTATCGCCTACTAAGGGGTAACTAACTAATCGTGCCGTTGATTCAACCGAAAGGGTAGTAAGGCGCGAAGTTTACTTAACTGGTTAGTCTTGTCAGAGGTGAAGGAAGGGGGTTTGACAATGTGTGCACGTGTGTGTGACACTAGGTAATTACGATTGAGTTTCCATTTGGTCTTTCGCTTTTACATACAGTTTATTATAAATATTAGAAACTCACTGTTCTTTTACATTATTTATTTGAAATAAAATAAGCGTAGTAAGACTCTGTAATAGATTTTTTAAAAGGGGCCAGTTGAGCATTGCTCGTGAACATACATTTAGATTATAATTTGTTATTAGAACCGAACGGGTAGTAAGTTTTAAAAGGGCCAATTGAGCGTTGTAATTTAAACACGTCCACTTTCAGCTAGTGTTCGAACTTGAGTGACTTGCAACGGTATTTTACTGAGGGGGGTAAGGGTGTGATGTGACACTCTGGCGAAGGCAACAACTCCTTGAGGTTCATCGCCCCCAGTATGAACAACCCCGGCTCTGGGGGGAGGGCTGGGGAGGGAGAATTCCCGTGCTCATGACCTCAGGAAAGTGAAAGCGTGAGTTGGTCATCATAAGGTAGTGTGCCCCTGCTGGAGATGGTTACGTCATTTGCTAGCCGGCAGCCAGGGGAGAAAGACTCTAAAATCGTGGAGTGCGAGCCGTGGGTGGCTTTATGCTTCATCAAATAAACTACAGTGCCCTAATCGATGAATAAAAACACCTCTATCCCACCAATAAAAACTCCAACGCCTCTATCCTACCAATTAATTAATTAACGATAATTAATTAACAATCATTAATAATCAAGAACCAACATGTCCGGGTTTATTACTGTAGGGTGGGGGGAAATAAGGGGGGAGGAGGGGAAAAAGTAGGTCAGGGGCGGGGGAAGGAATCAGCCAATCAGAGAGCCAGGAGGGGGAAAACAACAACCAATCACAAAAAAGGAGGAGGGGTCTCGTGACCTGTCTCAGCCAATAGAAATGCGAGGATGACAGGGCCATCTAGCTACTACCTACGAGGGGGAGGGGGCTGGTAGGCGAGGACGTAATCAGCACTTGGGAAAAGGAGTCCACAGGTTGACCCACCTCATCAAGCGTCTACAGGGAGAAAGTTATCCTCCTTACACTGGGGCGTGGGACTGAGAAAGCTTGATCTAAGCTACCAAAAACACAATTTCAGACACGATAAGAAATAAAGCCGAGAGTGGGACGGATATTGTAAATTAAATGTATCTACACACCAACAATATTTATCTCAGATTTATTCCTCATGCTCCATCGTTCCGTGACCCAAAGGAATAAACTACATAGCAAAGTTATCTAGTCACCATGGTCGCTCTATTAGACCAACTACACAACACACCCAGCACCACCGGCCCCACACATCCAAACGTCAAAAATCTGAGTGACTGCGTTCCCAAGACTCACCACCAGGAGATACTAACATCGGACATCTAGGAGAAAGTAATTCTCTTTACACGGGGTGCGGTGAGGATCAATGTTAAACCTTATGGAGAAAGTGTGCTGGAACTGTCATTTCACCCACTACTTATGATAGTATATTAATTTATAAATTGTTTTCCAAATAGGCAATTTTTTCTACTTGCCTGTTTCCCCTATTGCAGGTATGGTCTTCTAGAGGGCTACACCAATGGGAACGGTCTCCTGTCCACAGAGGATATGACAGCCAATCAGGACGTAGCTAATGGAACAGGTAGGAGCATTGTTTTCTTTTATAAGTTAACTCATTGTTTATTAAAAAGCTTGGGACGTATCTGGTCACTAAATCGGACCACTACAATCTATTTTAGACTATAGGATGCAATGTTAATTTTATTAGATTCTAAAGGCGGCTTTTATGGGGGAGGGTGTTTGTTAAGAATTGATATTTAACGGTAATACTTTTGAAGTTTATATGAAACCATCTATTAAGATACGAAGATGATTTAGCTTTGTTGTGCAATAGTAAGTAAGCCGTTGCAATAATGGATTTAGAAGTGAACACTGAAAAGAATAAGCAAATGATAACATATTGAAAACAATATTTTAGATATTACTGCTAATACCAAATCATATAAAAGGTTTAATGAGTTAAGCTAGATATTTAGGAACAAATTTAATTAGAAATGAATACAGTCGGGAAATCCATGTTATTACTCAGTCAGTAAGTTGTTGACAACTCATCTTCTTTCAAGGAATGAAAAATTAAGAATAAAAAAAACATAATTTTACCAATTCTTCTCTATGGGTATGAACCATGGTCTCTTATCTTACATGATGAAAACAAATGAGGAGTGTTCGAAAACAATGTGATTAGGGAGATATTTGGTTCAAAAAGAGATGAAGCTACTGGGAGTAGAGGAGTTTACATAATTATGAGTTAGATAATCTTTACTAATCACAAGTTCTTGATAGGATAATCAAGTCTCAGATTACGGTAAGTGAGACACGCAAAGTGAATGGGAGTTTATAGAACCTTGTTCAAGCTATTGACTAGTAGACCCAGTGACAAGAAACTATTGGGAAGACCTAGACGCAGATTGGAGGATAACATTAGAATGCACCTGTAAGAGATAAGGTATAATGAGGAAGACTTGATATAATTAGAACATGGTCGAGATTGTAAATGTACTTTTGCAAGTGAGGCAATGAACTTTAGAATTCCTAATTCCATAGAGTAAATAAATATAAAAACAAAAGTTGTTCTACAAAATAAATGAAGTTTATCTCCAGTAGAAACACAGTTTTAATTTTCTAAACATGGTAATTTTAACAGTCAATCTGTTATCTGTCAAGTGTGTCCTAAAATGTTGTGAGTAATTATTCTTTTTATTTAAAAAGGTATTCAACAAATGCTTCTAATATTTTCTTAAATATATTCAAGAATTGTTGAGACTACTATGTCTATTAATTTGATACTACACAATCGAGCAAAAATTCACATATTGTTATTAATTGCTTGAGAAAAAAAAATCAAAAACAGATTTTAAGCAGGCCATAATTAGTGTAAATCATACAAATAAAAACACTATCGTGTTAGTCACCATAAATATTATATATTCCTTACCTATACACTTTAGATTAAATTAATAAAAAAAATTGGTAAATTTCAAATAAAAAAATGTTTTTGATAATGTAAAATAAATTTAATTTTTATCTGTAATGATATCAAAATATCATTTTTATCATCAAAACTATTCCCAAAAATCCATTCTGTACTCAATCTTTAAAGCAAATTTCGAAATCTTATAAATTTTCTATATTATTTTGAGGTGACCTGGTAGTATAGGAGTAAGGTGTCGGAATTGTGTGCTGGTGGTCTGGGGCTCAATCCTAGGTTCCGGCACAGTTTATCTGATTGACAAACCCTTCATTCACCTCTGAGAAGTCATGTATTAATCACAACTGGTGAATGTGTGGAATGCCAGGCCTCCACTGTTGTTCGGATCCCACGTTAAACTGTAGGTCCTCATTTCATCTCACAATCACCCTACAACTACACACTAGTAGAAGTGCGTAAAAATCTAAAAGTTATTTACAACAAAAACAACAACAACAATAATATATTTTGTTGTATGTAAAATACTCCAAATTAACTCCTTTTAGAAAAATTAGTGTTGTTTATTATTTATCTAGTAAAATAGTACTCTGACACCAATTTTGAACCAAATATTTAGAGTTAGAATATAGTCAGACTTCTACAAACATCTGTCAATTGTAAACTACAGTAACATTTATACATACATATATACATATATACATATCTACATACATACAAACATAAATACATACATACACATATACACACATTTATACATACATACATTTATACATACATACATACATACATATAACACACACATACATACATATACACAACATACATACATAACATACATACATACATACATACATACATACATACATACATACATACATACATACATACATACATACCTACATACATACATACATATACACACACACACATAAAATACATACATACATATACATACATACAACAATACATACATACATACATACACATACAACATACATACATACATACATCATACATACAAATAACACCACATACATACATACATACATACATACATACATACATACATACAACATACACACATACATACATACAACAACATACATACATACATACATATACATACATACATACATACATATATACATACATACACACATACATACATACATAGGGGGGCAAAGTTGTTCGCGTCCGTAGGTTAAACTTAATTGATTCCCTACACGTGCCCTCTGGGTAGTGATAAATGAACAACACCCGTAATACTGTGGTCATGTCTCGCAGTACCAGGGGCCTAGGCTTAATTGAACGGGCCACGAGGTAGAAACCCTCTATAAAAAGGCAAAAACCTTGGGCACCAGGCGCCACCCCATTGAATTAAGTCGCCTTACTCCAGCATCCGGGGCTCTGCTGGAGTGGACAGATTATTTCCCTTGGTACTCGTGGGAACGAACATGAAAAACCAAAACCAAAACCAGATTCAAAGTCAAGCGAACGAAGAGGGTGATCGAACAGCGGTCCAAGTGGACACTGAACAGTCGACGAGCAATGCCTCCCCAAAAGCTGGAAGCCAAACTGCTCCTTTCTCCACCAACCGAGAAAGAAACAACTCCGTACCTAACGTTATGAGTCGCCAAACGCCATTGGAGCGACTCGGTACGAAGATTGATGAGTTGATCGACTACATCAAGGACAGGAATAATGTGCACGGCGAGATTAGAAAACTAGCTAAGTCCATTGAAACAGCATATTGCCTGGCTCTTAAAGGCTTCAACGCTGCTCTAAAGGAGACACTAAGCGGGACAGTGTCAGCTACGCAAGCGTCCTCCTGGATGACTTCACAGCCTGAGGCACAGTCTACTCCCAAGCACACCAAAACAACATCGCAGGAAATAACAAACCCAAAGAAAAGGCACCTATCCACGCCTAGCCCAACTGCAGCTTCTAACCCACCTCCACTGAAAAAACCAGCCAAGGAAGATACTTGGATGGAAGTGTCTAGGAGACATAAGATGAAGCAAACAACCCACGACGCAGCGGCTACACCAAGTGAAGCCCGAAAGCCACAAGCGAATGATGGCGCCAATCCCAATAGCAGCCGCAGAGAAACGAATAATGAACAACATTGTAGCGGAGTTGTTTCCAAAACACACCGACACGAGTAAAAAGGCACTATTCACACAGTGGTGAAGTTACATCTTTCACAGCCAAGGAGCTGCAAGATGCAGCTAGGACCCTCAAAATAGGGAAGGCACCCGGCCCCGATGGCATTCCAACGTCGGTGATTAAGATCATAGCTCAGGAATTCCCGGATCTACTGCTGAATGCATATAACGCGTGCCTTGCAACCGGCACGTTTGCTACCGTCTGGAAGCGCCAGAGACTGGTCCTCCTGG
>JBCFYV010001001.1:38006249-38084996 GCA_039000515.1 Timema cristinae
GTGGCAATAGCAATTAAACAGTTCGTCAACGTTCAAATTATAAACGTCCCATATCTGAATGGAAACTGCCTTTCCCATAGATCACCAATGCCTTACATTTCAGATAACTTGATTAATAGTAAATACATGAATTATCAACTCCAGATTCACCAGATACTACAAAAATTATCAAATTTATTATTTCCTTATTAAAAATAGGCCAGAGAAGTAAAATAAAATTCATTCTTATTTTAAATGTTCGTATCCTTCACTTTAAATAGGATAATATTAACTTAAAAACTTATCTTCGTCTGGAAGTTACTATATTCCGTCATTAGTCCTGTTTTATAATTGCTAAACATCCTTTTGTGGTCAATTTTCTTCCTTCCTTTAGTACATATGTTCTTATACTAATCAATTATTTTATTTTTCTATTAATTTATGTTTTTTTGACTACATATTCTTTACTTTTTTCACTTGAATTTAATTTGTGCAAATTTTTAAAACTTTTGTTATAATTTTATCTAATCAGCCCCTTTATAAATCGAAATCCAATCTATTTTAATTATTCATGTTTATTCTTAACCCAATTACAAATTTTGTTAGTTCCGTTTTCTTTATATTATTCTCTTACATTTTGGTTATGAAAATAATATTTCAACACACCATTCCTTCCTCTTAACTGCCAACTTTTGATAATCTCATTCCTGTGTTTCTAAAATCAATTTGTCTAGATTATATTTTAATTAGGAACTATAGGGACAAACACTATGGCTCTAGAATAAAATAGCTTGGCTTTATCATATTTTCCTGGTTTCTTTTCACAAGTACTGTTTTTAACACTTTGTTCTCTTTGTAACAAAACACAATGACCTGTTGAAAGGCTAACATGGCTACCAAATTCTTGTCATATTCTGATTTCCCTTGGTATTCCACTAACAATATTATTCTTTTAGAAATCAAGTTTTCTATGGAACAGGTTCTTTTATTCGAAACAGCTCTTTCTTAATCTTTTAATTTGTTGCGATCAATAGCATCCTGGAAATGAAGAATATGTCTTATGAAAGGTTTTAACCACATTTCCTTATGATTTGTGCACGTGTGTTTCCTAAAGTAAAATATTTACTCTTTTAATATTCAGTAATTTTTTTAATAAATATATTTCGTGAAATTTCACAGAGTATTTTTACACGATGATATTTATTTTTAAATAGTTGTTTATCGTTTTCCATTGTTAAATATTATGATCCATCAATATAAATTTTTTGACTATACATTGTTACAAAATTGATTACAATTAATTTAATATTATATGTATAACATTTTTTATCTAATTAAGTATGTACGTGGGTATGTTTATAATATTACTGAGACTATCATTCTATTTTTAGACTGCCAGTACAAATAAAATGTATTGTTACTTAAACTTTTGTCGTTTTTATATATTATTATTTACTCTATTTTTCTTGATTAATTCCACTATCCAAGCACGTAGATCTGTTTTAGCTCTAAACTAGTGTAATTTAATTTTAGAATATGGTTGCTCATTTCATAATCAAAAGTTAACATAATTTATTCGACCAATTTCTAACACATTTTATCGAGATATTGAATCCATCTAGACAATTTTATATTCCCTTAAAGTTATAATATATTACCAAATAATAACTTTGCCCCATTCAAAAAAGTAAATGGTACAGTGCACCGCACATTCTTTCTCTCTAGTCTTAAAATAAACACTTTTACTAAAAACTAGCAAGATTAGTGAAACAAAATATTACACACTGTGGCAGAAACACTCTACCATATAAGATATATGAAATAATCTACAATGTTACAGAAAAATTGGATAAAAAGGATCATCTATGTCCAAAAAAGAACATAGAAATCATTTTCTTATTTCATAGTTCTCAATAAAAAATATATATTTTTTATAGCTCAGAAACTATTTGTTTTATTTAATAGAATAAAAAAATTGTTAGCCTTAATAGTAGAACATATTTATAATGTTAAATTATTTTTTATCTCAAATAGTTGAGGAGATATAATACAAATTGGAAATGTTTGCTAATGTACAGCACTCTAAATAATGTTCTCATTATGTAATGCTAACAGTATCTAGGTACAAAACTTAACTAAAATATCTAAGTTCAAGTTTGAGGAAATATATTATTTGCCTTTAAGTAAACTACCATTATTTTAAAAGTTAGCTATCAGATTACAAACAAATCCTAAAGTGAATCTTAAGAAAACCCTATACATAAAGATTCAACCCGAAAGGTAAAATGGTTTTGGCTCAAGCCTGAGATATAGGCAGGTAAAGAGTTAAATAAACAATATCGTGAAAACCACATTTGGTTTCAGGGGGTCAAGAAACGTGGACATTTATCGAAATAATGAGTTTGAAATTTGGACAATCACAATTCACAATATTTCTCCCTCCAAGTGGTCAAGGCAAAGTCAAATGATTATTACACTACACCAAAGAACATAGATCAAATAAACCATAAACATTATTTCAAATCATATTTCATCAAATAGAATAGCAATCAATTTTATTTTCAGATTTAAATTATATATATATATATATATCTCTTATAGCTCAGAAGCTAACTATTTTATAGAAATTTATTAAAACAAAGGACTTATATATTATTTTATAAGTAATACATCTATATAATGATAAGTTATTTTTATCTAAAATACTTATAGAGATATAATAAAAATAGGAAACTTCTGCTTATGTATATTACCCTCAAGTCATTTTCATGGAAAAATGAAAATTACATTTTATATTTAGTGTTAAAGGGTGTTAAGATAATAATAATTAATCAAAATCATTAGAGTGGATTTTGAGACCAGACATAATCTTTCCCTTTTTTGAGCAATCAGAAAGTTCAGGTCCAGTCGATCTCTCTTCAATATGACTATAGGCAGGGGCTTCATAGATTGTTGACACACGATGATCCTCAAGTAGCGTCAATGTAAGGAATACGATAGAGCTGTCCACGTCCTCTGTCGAATAGATCCCCAAATCAAGAGGAACATCCTTGTTTAAAATATTCTGATATTTGGGTCAATCGCTGATTTGGATCTTCCTCCTAAGCTGTGAATTCCGTAGATTGGTTTTCAGGGGTGGACGACAAAATACCGGGATGTAGTCGAAATCAAGTTAATTTACTGATCGAAGTTCTTCAGGCTGTTGGTAGATATCGGTGAGGATTAAGTCGACCACTTCTGGTAGGTGCCTGTAATATGAGCCAAATTTGCATGTGTGTAGATCACGTATATACGGGGTATTTATTCACAACTAGCACAAACGTTATCCAATAAGGGGATTTCCTTATCTTGCTACCCAATTACATCTTACACATCCCTTCGCGCATCGGCTACACTTGTTTCATGGGGCCACGCACGCTATCTAAACGCTGGTGAATACGAGTTGTCCATTAGCGAATTCGGGAAAACTCGTCTGTGATCGGGCACATTCGGATCAAGTGTGCTACGGCTGTCATCATCTCACCCAGCAGGCGAGGCTAAGGGCCAGTTTCATAGTCAAATTTAGTACGCCTCAAGTGCGGCGCTACACTAAACACAAGACGACACCTACCTAAACTCGAATGGAATGGGCCGTTCTCGCATAGGAAACTGGCCCATTCCATTCTGGTTTAGGTAGGTGTCGTCATGTACTTAGTGTAGCGCCGCACTTGAGGCGTACTAAATTTGACTATGAAACTGGCCCCCTAAGCCAATTTAGGCCATTCTTCTTTTAAACTACAGTACAGGGTTTATAGAGAGCGCACTTGCCGGATTTTATCTGCTTGAGACATTGACAATTTTAATATTAGAAAGTTATCAAGGTATACAAAACGTACAGTATACATTTTATGGTAATACATTTGAAGTTTGATTTATGTATATCATTGGGTAATACTATTATGTTAAGCCCACTTTAAATATACACTACACAAACTCACCTGCTTTTAATATATTAGGGTTTAATTCTGTCATTTCAAACTGAAGAGGGTTCATACAAATCAGTTTAAAAGAATTCCCCTACTATATCAATGCAAGTGTGTGTACACTTTCTTAAACAATTCAATAACTTATCTATTCACTATAAGATTGATTATAATATAATAAGTCGTTTATAACCTCAGCTTTATGTTTGATAACAATTTAGATTAAATCACCAAACAAAATGTAGACCTTCACTTACTGTAAATAATGGCTGAAACTCAACCCAATAGTTCAAGAATGATAGACAAACTTATTTTTTCTTTGGGTATATGTATTTTGCCTTTTAAAATTGATATTAGTTCACATTCATGACTGTTATCATACAATTAATGGTATAAATTATTTGTCGTGGTATATAGAATATATTTAAAAATATTTAACATTACAACTTATTGAACTAAACAAACTAAATAAGTATGTATGACAGTTTATATTACTTGCCAACTCTATGGAATTAGGAACACGAAAGTTATTTTCCACACTTACAAAATAAGTCACTTTTATATATCTTGAGCTAGATCTATACTGCCCACCTAATTACGTTGTATCTCTGTTAATGTTATCCACTAACCTGCATCTGGGTCTTCTCAATGGCTCTTCCCAATGGGCTCTTCCCAATGGGCTCTTCTCAATGGCTTCTTCCAAATGGGATTTCCAATTAGTACAGGTTTCTAGAATCTCCTAGCTCCATTGTACAATTTAATATCAACTCTTCCCTGCTCTCTCGTATTGCCATAATTGCATACTATAAGGTTAGATTAAAAATATTGGGGAGACTGCAACTCCTTGTTTCAACCCATTATGTATCTCGAAAGTATCTGTTAAGTTACATTCAATCCGTACCCTGTAACGTGTATATGTCAAATATACACCAATTATCTTGACAAGTTTTTTGGGTAGCACAAACTTAGCTAAACTATCATATATTATACTTCTTTTAACTGAATCGTAGGCCCTCTTAAAATCAATGTATAATTTATGAACCATCATTATAAATTTCCACATATTTCCTAATATTTACCGAATAGTAAAAATCTTATCCGGTGTTGATCTATTTCGTCTAAGTCCATACTAATGGTCCTCAATTATTTCTTCTGTATATTATATCAATATCATTAAAATTGCGTTGGATAAAATCGTATAGCATGTTTTTAGTAGTGGTTCATTACACTTGGTTTTATCTCCTTTTTGGAGAATGGCTATTATAATACCTTCCTTCAATTCTTGTGGTAATACCTCATGGTGCCATACCGAACAAATTAATTTATGAATTCCTATTACTAACTTTTCACCATCTTCCTTTATTAATTCAGTTGGGATTGAATTTATACCTGTAGATTCATGGTTATTTACCTTCCTAATAGCTTCTTTGACTTCACTTATATTTGGTTCTGAGACTATTAATTCAGCATAATATAATAATTTCCGTACGAATGTGAAATTTACTAAACGTAGTAAGTAATTACATTACTATCAATTTTTGTGTGGATGGGATTGGCTGTCAGAAGTTCAGATTTCAGCGTCACAACTATTGTACAGTGCTGTACTATTCAAGACCGGGTAGTATATTTATTGAGCTACAAACTAAGAACTTGTACTGAATTGTTAAACGGATCTTAGCCTTACAGACCAGCTGGCCTCAGGACAACATAGCAAGCTCTTCGAGAGGAATAACTGGCCTCAAGACGACATAGCAAGCTCTTCGAGAGGAAAAGCTGGCCTCAGGATGACATAGCAAGCTCTTCGAGAGGAATAACTGGCCTCAAGACGATATAGCAAGCTCTTCGAGAGGAATAGCTGGCTTCAGGATGACATAGCAAGCTCTTTGCAAGGAATAGCTGGCCTCAGGATGACATAAGCACAAGCTCTTCGAGAGGAATAGCTGGCTTCAGGATGACATAGCAAGCTCTTAGAGAGGAATAGCTGGCCTCAGGACGACATAGCAAGCTCTTCGCGAGGAATAGCTGGCCTCAGGACGACATAAGCAATTTCTTCGCAAGGAATAGCTGGCCTCAGGACGATATGAGAAAGTTCTTCGAGAGGAATAGCTGACCTCAGAACGACATAAGCAATTTCTTCGCAAGGAATATCTGGCCTCAGGATGACATTGCAATCTCTTCACAAAGAATAGCTGGCCTCAGTATGATATAGCAAGCTCTTAGCAAAGAATAGTTGGCTTCAGGATGACATTAGAAATTTCTTCGAGAGGAATAGCTGGCCTTGGAGTGACATGAGCAAGTACTTAGCGAGGAATAACTTGCATTAGGACGACATGTTCAAGTTCTTCCTCAGAAATAGATAGCCTCAGGACGACATAGCAAGTTATTCGCAAAGAATAGCTAGCCTCAGGACTACATAACAAGTTATTCGCAAAGAATAGCGGTAACGATCTTGAATATTTTATCATTCCATAATGGTAGGACTCATTCTAGAAATGGATAGGTTGTAATAAGGTAGACTGGATAGAGAAAGAGGGCGTACTTTTGTGTGTCAATGAACTTTAAAAATCATTATTTCATAGCTAAGTAAGTAATGAGCAATATGTAGGTGGGAAAAGGCGTCGATTTAAACTGGTCTGGTTGCCAATTATAAAAGGCTGTGGAAATGATTTCCCACGTCATTGTGGGTACATTTCCTCCAATATATAATATACTTTCTTCGGTACTGCCTTATTAGTGTAAATATGTGTACATCTCAGTACATTATTAGACTGTAGTACGCGTAAAATGAAATGACATTTAATTATTAAATAATAAATACAATTTATCTGCACTTCATGTTGAAGTACAAACATATATTATTTGATTTATTTAATAAGGTTCGCAATTGTATTAAATAAACGATTATGAAACTGGTGTTTGAAAATTTGAAAATACATATTTTATTCAGTATTTCTTGAAACATCTCTATTTCAATATGAAAAATATGTTTTAAAGCTTTCCTATGTTCGAGCGAATTCCCAAAGTTTTTTCTTTTATATCTGTAAAAAAAGAAGGAAATATCTGGTCGAATGGGTCGAGTATCAAAGCACATCTATTTTCAAAGGGCTCCTATTTCACTCACCAAGGCTCAGTATAGTCTGTTTCTAAATAAAACGAGGGTTTTCAGTTAACGTTTAAAACAAGTTTTTTCTATCACCGCGTATTAATACCATTTCAGGTTATAAACAAATATGATAAATTACTTTATTGGAATATGGATAAGGAAAGAAAATTGTGAGGTGATCTACCAGTACTTGAATGGAAGGAGAGTGGAAACCATTTAGAAAAAAAAAAACATAGTATACCTGACCGAGAAATAAATTCAGATATTCCCGTTATCAGCAGGTCAGTCTAACACGAGAGTGACGCCTTAGATCATTACGATCACTGAAGTACAAGTCTTATTATTGGGTTTCCTAACAGTCAATAGTTATATAGATAGCCAAAATAAAATAAACTTGAGCTCAGTGAGAGGATAAAGGACCTATATCATTATTTAATAAGGGTAAGGATAACAATCCTTATGAATACATGCATCAATGTATATGTGATGAGATATCTTATCCTGAATCGTTTGATGAATGAATGTTTTATTAAATGAAAGGATATCATTTATCATCAATATGTACATTTTATGAGATATGAATATATTTTAGATTTATAGTTGGGTCTGTTCGCATAAATACTTAGCTTCCAAAGCAATTAAATCTGCACCTTCCATTAGAGCATGAAGATTTGTGTTATGAATAAGTAAGTTTATTTCACGAACATACTTATCAAGTGCCATATGTTGCAACATTGGTAAGTGGCTGATCCCAAAGCGGACCTTTACTGCATTAAACAATTATTTCCCGTAAGTCTTGTAGTCGGCTTGTATGCTCGACTGTCTGGCGCAGCTTCTGTATTGATAATTCCTCACAGAATTGGGTTTCATTTTGAATTGTGATTTCATGTTTACAGGCCTGTGACCATTGAACTGCATAGTTCACATTTATCGTGTTGTACCTAAGTGTACATTGTTTATGCCGGCGTGCCTTGTGTCTTTCAATGGTAGGCTGTATTCCTCTTCATCCATCAAAATATTCAATTTTTACATCATTTAGTAACAGTCCAAGGTTCTTTAAATTTTAATAAGTTTTCTGATAGTGTCCTTATCCCGCATTCCATTGTTTTGGATTATGGTGTTCAGCTGGACAGATGAGTTGAGCATGTTGCTGGAACAAACGACATTTATTCCAATCGAACACAGAGAATCCACCACTGGAAAAGCGAGTCTAAGTTTCTTCCGAATAGCCATCTCAAAAGTTTTACCTGCAACAAACTAATGATAAACACATTTTTTACGTGCATGTAATTGAAACTTTCACATAATTTCGTTTAAAAAAATGACAAATCATAATAAAATAAAATACATTTTTTAAATATTGGTCCGTCAAAAAAGTAAAATAAATGTTACGGAACTCCGCACGGACTTTCTCGCGCTATTGCTTGAAAATTGATATATTTACCAAAACTCATAATATATGTGAAACGAAATAATACACACGAGCAAACTCAAGCATTAAAGAATTAATTTCCTCATTTGTATGCTTGGACCGATACAAAATATCAATATTGGGTCCACAAGGGTCAACCATTCGTATTAAAATTTTAAATTCCTGTTAAAATTTTCAACACTTTAATAGGTGTTTCAAATCTTCATGCCATCGAGTTTCTATTAAATTCCTCAATTATAAATTTTGACCAATAAAAAAGTAATTATTACTATTGAATCTAAAATGGAGATTGATAATTGATGTACAAACATTTCTCCTAAGAGGTTTAAGAAAAACACATAAACCTTTTGAGAGACTTACTTATATTTAATTACACTATAGCATTGGAGAGTTATTGCATTCAAACTTAAGTATCTCTTTAAAACCAAAGCTCACAAAATTAAATTATAATATATTATATATATATATATATTAATTCTATATATTATCTACTCTACCGCGATGGACGCCAATTGAAGTGTTCTGGTTCGGCGCGTTGAGCGTCGATTGAAGTTACACCTTTAATTAGCTGGTAATTGCCCCGTGGTCGAGCACTAATTAAATCGGTCCGGTTTTTTGATGTTGTGAGTTAATTGGTATTTATAGCCCCGTGATCGAGCGCCAATTAAAGAATTATAATTAATACACATTTATTATTCTTGACATGTTTTTTATTTCTGAATCTGTTTATTTAATGAGAAAATAGATCATGTCGTTGAAATATATACGGGCCTATTGTATGAGCGCGGACAGGTGTTGCTGGACGCCAAGTGCCCAAGTGAGTTCTGTCAGTATTGGACACCAACTGCCGTTACATTGCACCATCCTTCGTATATATCCACTGCTCATGGAAGCTTCGAGAAGGTTTAGTTTAGAAAAACAAAATACAAGACAAAAACATCTCTCTTTTACTAGAAGCTTCGAGAGCCGAAAACTGACTCAAGTTACATTTTAAAATCTCTATTCGAACCTTCGAGAAGAGGAAGTTATTATTTAAAATCTTATTTATATTGTCAACTTGACTTGGCTGGTATCACGTGCGTGACGTCACTGATCAGTGGCTTTTGCCTTCTTAGAAAAGAAGTGCTTTAAGCGCCATTTAATATACTATATAATTTAAATGAAATAAGATACGTTTATAAAATTAGGACGATATTATTGTCAATGCTTTCACATATTCTTTAGGGGCAAATCAATTACATTACATATATATATATATATATATATATGTTGTATTTGCCAATATCTCAAAAACTGTAAGTTGACTAATTGGCTAAAATAGACAATTTATTTAAAATCTTAATAAACCCCTAGATACGAATTTTAATCAAAATCGAAAGAGCCAATTTTGAGAGAATCTATTTTTTCTCTCTTAGCTCTTTATTAAGCTACTCCTAATTTTAAGTATAAACATACAGACAGAGAGGTATTTCAAATACTACTTTATAGGGTTCGGGGAGTCATGAGACGTCAACATCCATTAACATTTCAGGTTAGATTTTTTTACAGTCGCAATATTTTACCTTTTATGTTAGAAAAGTTAAAAAATAAATATATTTACATGTAGCGTGAAAGTTATTGTTTTTATAAAAATATGCTCCAAACAAAATATTTGTACTATAAATACACCTACATATTTGTATCTCAAATTGTTTAAGCGATATTATAAAAAAAGATAATTTACGCATCAGACCGAAAACCTTAAAGTAATTTTACCGAAATATTGAGAAAAGCCATTTTGTTTGTAATATTTATAAATGTTTTTAAATTAAATTTAATCAAAATTGTTATAACTGATTTTGAGAAAATCAACTTTTTATCTTTTTTCCCTCAAGTAAAATACCCTTAATTTTATGGTTAGATATCCGATTCCGAAAACACCTCGGGGCAACCCTATGAAAACCCTAGATACCAAGTTCTAGCCCGATCGGTAAAATAGTTTAGGCTCTAGTTGGAGGTACAACAGACAGGCGGAAATTTCAAAAACACTTTTTTGAATTCGGGGGTCATGAAAGGTTCGATTTTTTTGACGATCACAATAATTTCTCTTCCTGTAAGATAGCGAGAAAGTAAAAATCAAAAAACCTATAAATATTTAATTTTTTTCAATAAAAGTAACTAAAATACATGTTTTAAAAAAGTGTCATTGAATTTTAAACAAAGAAACATTGAAAACGACACCTCAACTGCTTATGTACGCTAATGTTAAGACTTAGTCCACACAACTATTGAAAACGAATGGATTTTTTTTGTCCCTTTCTAAAATGGCTTGCATCAATAAAATATAAAGGTGAGCAAAGTGGGACATTCTTATCACAAATGGCAGATATTTTTTATGTTTTTTATTTGGACTGACCCAACTATAATAGCCCAGATTAGCTGTGTAAATTTCTAATATGTTCGAAAAGTACGCTTTTAAAACATAATTTAGCATTATCATTTATAATCTTATTGGTAACATTATGATAAGGGGGGGAAGGTTAGGCTAGGTGTTGGTAAAGTATGAAAAGGGAGTAGGGGTAGAATCGCATTGCAGCCCACCATTTGTCAGGTAAAGTAAAATGACCCTCTCCTCTGGTGCACACCTGTATTAAGTCATCACTCTTGCAATATACTAGACTGCTGATTACACTAGACGGGATTCGAATCCAGGTCGTGTGTACTAAAGGTGATTTTTCCTAAATACTTTTCTTCTCTTCTACCGCGCAAATGCGAGTTCACATTCTGTAAATCTATCCTTAATCATATCTACACACATTTCTATAACCTGATTAGGTATACACTATTGTCAACATTTAACCTAAAAAAGTGAGGTTTTGATTATTTGTTTCTGTTAAGACCAGGGCGACTACACCTTAACGGTTTGGTAACATAATTTGTTCAAACTTGATATTTAAATTGTAAATAGTCATTCCTCATTGTTAATCTATGATTTTAATTCTTTCTCTAAGAGACAAGTCAAGATCACTAAAAATTTATTTTTTAAATTAATATTTATTTCGAAATTAAGTGTTTTGATATGGAAAACTAGGAGTTGTTTTACATCATTTTGTATTTCTAGGTGAAAAACATATTTAATATTAGTTTTCAAATGACTGTAAATTGAAATGTTGGCATCTATCAACGATTTTGTTCAAATGGTTATCTGGTGAGTGCTTTTAACAGAAAATCAACTCTTTATAGGATACTTTGTTTCAGTAAAAGGTAGTTTATGAGTAGTTAGTTGATAAACAATATTTTTAATTTTCTCTTCAAATTGTAACTTTTTTTAAAGTAAGTACAGTTGTACTTTACTATTTAATAATTTCTCATGACCCCTCGAGAGTGAGTATTGTGATCGTCAATAAAAAATACAGCTCGAGATTTTGATGGGTAGACGTTTTATGACACCTTGAACCCTAAATGTGTTTTTTGCAATGACGTTTGTCTGTGTATCTATACTCGGGCTAAATCAAAAATATTTGATCAGAACTTGATATAAAGTATTTTTATAAGGTTCCCAGAGGAATTTGTTGAGTTAAATATCCAAAACTAGAATTAAGGGTAACATACTTATTGTAAAAAAGGGAAAACTCTGTTTTGTGGATTTCATTTAATTTGTACTTGGGCATGGTTTACCTTAAAAAGAAATTGACACTTCTTATTTTACTGGGAAGAGGGTTTATATATACAAATAACTTTAATTTACATCGCATCTCCGTAACTATTTGAGATACGAAATAACTTTCATTCAAAAGTTTTAAGATTATTATAAATATTTGAATTCTATTACTGGTGATATTATGTTGATTATTTCAAAGTTATATGAAATACTTTACAAAGACATATGAGGGGATATCAAACAGTCATGACAGTTACCAAACTATGTATACAAGTTGTGATGAGTCATGACCTTTTTAGGAATTAATGACAAGGATAAATTATACACCAACTTATTTTTTAAATTTACGTAGCTATGTCTAATATATAAAAAAGTTCATTTTGCCAGTAGGCAGAAATAAATATATAGCACACAATAACATTTGAGTACAAAATATATTCTATTCTATATTTATTAATAAAATGAAGAATGTGTCTTTCGGCTTGGCATGATTGTTGTGCGATATTTATCTTAGACAGAGGTCTAAAGTTTCAATAATTATAGCGCCTGTATAAGAATATACGTATCTCTCAACTGGAATTTGGGATTTTGATTATAATTCTTTAAATTAATTAAAAACAGAAAAAAAAAGAAAATACTAACGCCGCAAGAAAGCTTTACTAGTACATTTAATACAGCATTATGGAAGCTCGTATTTTAAAATTCAAATTTCACCCTTTTTTCTTTCCCTTGTTAACTTTAAATATTTTTTATCCATCACTACATCTTTTTACCATTTACTGTTTCCACTTTTTACACCATCTTAATCTTTTTACTCTAAAATATTTATCTGCGGCTAAGGTGGTTAATAATTTAAAAAATTGTAAAAGTCCCAAACATCTCTAAATGGTAATAATGGTAAATACAGTAAAAGAGTAATAAGACCAAAAGGGCCAAAATTACAATAATACTCATAAAGAAGCAAAATGTCAACAAAATTAAAAAGTGCTTAAATGACACAGTAGAACCAAAATGATAAAATTAGCAAAAAAGTTAAAAATGGTAAAAAGGGTATAAAGTGTATCATAAAAGAATAGAAATGACATAAAAGTTAAAAGGGAATAGAAAAATAGAATCGTGGAAAAGATTTTAAAACCGCAAAAGGTCTAAAAAGGGCAAACAATATATAAAATAGTAAGAAGGTTAATGGGGATCAAAAGCATAAATGGGGGGTAAAGGTAAAGAGGGTAAAATGCTAGAAATGGTAAATCGGTAACAATAGTCAAGGTTGTAGAAAGGGTAACTAGGGCAGTAAGGGGAAAAGGGCTAAAAGGTTATTACATTAGTGTAAAGAGGATAAATGTTAAGAAAATATAAAAAGTCAAACAGGACAAAATGGCAAATATAGCTATAACGGCGTGTATGTTGTAAAATTTTGCTGTTATTGGATTTAATTACAACCCTTTAATAACTAATTATTTATGCTGTGATACTCTTAATTCATTTTTATTAGCACCAAAAGGCAGGAGTTCAAAGTATTGTGTGTA
Source organism: Timema cristinae (assembly GCA_039000515.1). Classification (NCBI taxonomy): domain Eukaryota; kingdom Metazoa; phylum Arthropoda; class Insecta; order Phasmatodea; family Timematidae; genus Timema; species Timema cristinae. The sequence goes on from JBCFYV010001001.1 coordinate 38,019,892, forward strand.
AAGAGGTTATAAATTGATATTAAAGAGAACTGTCAGCTTTTAAAACATGTTAAGATTATATCTTTATTTTGATATTGTGAATTAGTCAGAGTATTTTACCTTTTTGGTTCACAATCCTAACCAACAAAGGATTAATATTTAAATATAAATAAAGCTTTGGTTACAATTCCCTGTGGTTTATTCTATTGACTAAAAATAGCAGAGGTACTTCATATATTTCTGTAGTGAATAACGGATACCCCATTTTGTACATAATAAACAAATTAAGACAAGTAAAATAACATATTCGATAATATGTAAATATGAATCACAAGGATGCTTTCTAAATATTTGGGGGCCAGTTTTTAATCAACAATAAATAGGTTCAAAATAATTTTAGTTAAGTATGGATCAAGTTAAAATGTTTTATTTATTATCCATTAATTAATTAATGAATTATTATTATTTGAGGTATTTAACGTGAAACTTCTTAAGTGACTATTTATATCGTCGATGTTTAATAAACTATCTTATATCTATAGCATACACAGCATCCAAACCCCAACCATTATTTAATCATGGTTAAGGGTTAAACTACAATATCATAAATAAAAACAAAATAGATGATGCTGGAGATTGAACCTGAAACACGTATATCCATGTTTAAAAAAGCTTCCAGCTAAGCCAAGATATCACACTCTTTTTTATAGTTGGACCAAATTGTTAACAATACACGGATTTAAGTCTTCATGTTTTACTTGGTCTGAAACATTGGTGGTCTGACAGTCCAACACTCGCGTTAAAATCTAAAGAAACAAAGAGTTAAGTGGATTAAAACATTTACATTAAAGGACAGCTTAGTTAATAGGAGAAGATAAAAATATATGATACCCTAGTTATTTTGTTCCAGTGCCGGTGTTTGATGTTAAAAACACAACAAGAAATGTACATAAGTTCTTTGAACAATTCCATAAGTCATAATAATTAATTAATTTAAAAAATAAATACAATTAATGCATAGTTTTTAATTATTTCTAAAAAAATTAATTTTACTGCGATACATGAAATTGATCAGAAATATAGAATAACAATGGAAATAAAATTAAGTAGGCCAATGACAGGCTACAAGAAACCACATAATTTATTTTACTACAGTACATATAATTGGAATAGATAAGTAGCACAACTATTTTATTCTTTCCAATAATCACAAACATAAACTTTCTTTTCATAGGCAATGAATTCCTTATGAGTCCACAACTGACACCTCGTGCCCTCTCTCCATTTCTCCCCATGTGTGTCGTTATGAGTCCACAACTGACACCTCGTGCCCTCTCCATTTCTCCCATGTGTGTCGTTTTGAGTCCACAACTGACACCTCGTGCCCTCTCTCCATTCTCCCCATGTGTGTCGTTATGAGTCCACAACTGAACCTCGTGCCCTCTCTCCATTTCTCCCCATGTGTGTCGTTTTGAGTCCACAACTGACACCTCGTGCCTCTCTCCATTTCTCCCCATGTGTGTCGTTATGAGTCCACAACTGACACCTCGTGCCCTCTCTCCATTTCTCCCCATGTGTGTCGTTATGAGTCCACAACTGATACCTCGTGCCCTCTCTCCATTTCTCCCCATGTGTGTCGTTATGAGTCCACAACTGACACCTCGTGCCTCTCTCCATTTTCCCCATGTGTGTCGTTATGAGTCCACAACTGACACATGTGCCTCTCTCCATTTCTCCATGTGTGTCGTTATGAGTTCCACAATGACACTCGTGCCCTCTCTCCATTTCTCCCATGTGTGTCGTTATGAGTCCACAACTGACACCTCGTGCCCTCTCTCCATTTCTCCCCATGTGTGTCGTTATGAGTCCACAACTGACACCTCGTGCCTCTCTCCATTTTCCCCATGTGTGTCGTTATGAGTCACAACTGATACCTCGTGCCCTCTCTCCATTTCTCCCTGTGTGTCGTTATGAGTCCACAACTGACACCCCGTGCCATCTCCATTTCTCCATGTGTCGTTATGAGTCACAACTGATACCTCGTGCCCTCTCTCCATTTCTCCCCATGTGTGTCGTTATGAGTCCACAACTGATACCTCGTGCCCTCTCTCCATTTCTCCCCATGTGTGTCGTTATGAGTCCACAACTGATACCTCGTGCCCTCTCTCCATTTCTCCCCATGTGTGTCGTTATGAGTCCACAACTGACACCTCGTGCCCTCTCTCCATTTCTCCCCATGTGTGTCGTTATGAGTCCACAACTGATACCTCGTGCCTCTCTCCATTTCTCCCCATGTGTGTCGTTATGAGTCACAACTGACACCTCGTGCCCTCTCTCCATTTCTCCCCATGTGTGTCGTTGGAAAATTTCCCGGAGTAAAGTATGCGTTCTGGATCTTTATCGAAAGGAAGACTTTATAATGAAATGCTAAATTTGTTAGAAGAATCTTTGTGAATCAAATTCACCTTTGTTCATATCTGATTCTTTGGGTTCATTTGATGGTGCTGGAGGATTAGAAGCAATTGAAGTTTTTCAAATTTACTTCCCCTTTGACGAGGCTTCTTTTCTTCTTTTACCCTGAACTTGGAGAGTCATTTTCATTCTTCTGCTTTATAAACTGTTCCAAATACCTTTTATAAGGAGATGATGTTAATATAGCAAACTTTATAAATTTACGGCCTCTTGTTTCTCGCCTCTTTAAATTGTCGAGACTGGAAAAATTTGATGAGGAGAGATAAGAATAATTGATGTAGATGCGTCTGATGAGATGGGAAAGGCCATGTAACTAGTCACCGTTGTTCTGACTGACTGGGGTAGTCGTAGAAACAGGCGTTGGTTTCTTTTCCAAATTCCCCTCTATGTGTTCTGCGATCAATTGAAAAACATCAAAAATATTTGAATTTGAAGGTTAAATACCCATGATACTGAGTCCATAATTTTACAACTATCTCTATGGTTTGACATTTAAATAAGTTTTAATGAAAGGTTCAGCTATGCCAAAATTCATTACGTGTTGTCGTTTTCTCTGATAAAAAGACGAATATACTCAATATAATAGACATTCATTAACTAATAAAGGCATTTTTAGATTATTATATTATTAGCAACGCGTCTTACTACCCGTTCGGGTTATACGCAGCATTTTTAGAGGCTGTCTTATGGGGAAAGTTATGCAGGTAGAGACAAAGACTGCAAACATGGTTTTCACGGGCCAGATTTATTAAGGCCATATTTCTAAAAAGGCTGTAATTCCCGTTTGAAAGCAAAGCATAGGAGATTCTGAAGTAGAACTTACTTTTCCCAAAAAGTTATTAATCCACTTAGTGGATAGATTTGTCAGTATCATTCCTTAAGGGTGACAGGCAGCAATGGTACCCAGTTGAGCACATATCATCAGCTGCAGATTCATATTTTTTCAAGGGAAAATAATTATGGGTGAAACAAAAGTCCCACCATCTGCGCTAATCCAAATAACAATCATCGCAAGAGAACCTCGCTCAAATGAAGATATGGTGGCAACTTAGCATTTTCCCTTGTATGGAATGACATGTGGGTCTTTACTCTGTTTTATTCACGTTAGATATTCTGTCCAACTGGTAGTCATGTTATTATAAATTATTAATCTGACAATTGAAAAAAATTGTTAACGCTCTGTTCGTTGAACATATTCTTTTATGGAATAATGGGGCTGTAGATTTTATGTTAGAAATTTTATAAATGGATGTTCAATTTACGAGTTATTTTTACGCACATTGCACCAAGTAAAAAACAAAAAAAATTTTTTTTTTGGGATTGTTAGAAGATATTTAATAATTCTTCATTTAACTGTGGAGGCAGTACAGTTTTTCTGCCAAGTATTATTTTACAAATCTCCTCTGCTTCCAGAATAGTTTGTACTAACTGAAATAATGTTGTTTTTATAAATTTAAACCTTTGTTTACTTCCAAACCTCACCTTACTTTATTTGACCTGTTTTATTGTCTCTGCCATGTAATCTGCATTAATATATTCCTTTTATTTCAGTTATCTGTCGTATTACTATTACATTGGCACCGCATCTTACTACCCGTTTGGGCTATACACTTATGTATTAATTACGCTAATGGTTTTAGGGATTTGTACGGTTATATTTAGAGAGAGTGTACCCAAATTGTCGTGTAGGAAGAGTGGAAATACATTTTGGGAAATGACCCTCACATACCCGACAGAGAGTCAAACCTCAATCTTCCGTCATTTCCAATCTAGTGTACGCGAAAGTAGCACCTTAGACCTTGTGGCCAATGAAGCTACAAACAAAAGAAAGAAAATATTCATTAAATTATTAATTATATTCTTTAAACATTTTCACTTGCTATTCTTTATTTGTATACATGCAACCTCTAAACAATAACGTATCTAAGAAAATCCAGTGTTCAAGGAAAACGTAATAATTGAAACATAGTCACATACATTGAATCCCCCTTTATAATGTGCACTAGTTTATAATTTTTATAAAAATATATATATTGTGTAAAATGGAATAAAACACACCTTCAGAAACTTTTTAAAACGTTGACAAGTTTGGAGCTCGAGCTAAACAGTGGAAAGAGCGCATTAACTTTCACCATTACATTTGATGCAGGAAAGGGCGCTTGCAACACACTATATCAAGCTCTCACACTATATTTCACAACTTTCACCATTACATTTGATGCAGGAAGGGCGCTGCAACACACTATATCAAGCTCTCATAACTATATTTCACAACTTTCACCATTACATTTGATGCAGGAAAGGGCGCTGCAACACACTATATCAAGCTCTCACCACTATATTTCACAACTTTCACCATTACATTTGATACAGGAAAGGGTCCTGCAACACACTATATCAAGCTCTCAACTATATTTCTCAACTTTCACCATTACATTTGATACAGGAAAGGGTCCTGCAACACACTATATCAAGCTCTCACACTATATTTCACAACTTTCACCATTACATTTGATACAGGAAAGGGTCCTGCAACACACTATATCAAGCTCTCATCACTATATTTCACAACTTTCACCATTACATTTGATGCAGGAAAGGGCGCTGCAACACACTATATCAAGCTCTCATCACTATATTTCACAACTTTCACCATTACATTTGATACAGGAAAGGGTCCTGCAACACACTATATCAAGCTCTCATCACTATATTTCACAACTTTCACCATTACATTTGATACAGGAAAGGGTCCTGCAACACACTATATCAAGCTCTCATCACTATATTTCACAACTTTCACCATTACATTTGATACAGGAAAGGGCGCTGCAACACACTATATCAAGCTCTCATCACTATATTTCACAACTTTCACCATTACATTTGATGCAGGAAAGGGCGCTGCAACACACTATATCAAGCTCTCATCACTATATTTCACAACTTTCACCATTACTTTTGATGCAGGAAAGGACGCTGCAACACACTATATCAAGCTCTCAGAACTATATTTCACAACTTTCACCATTACATTTGATGCAGGAAAGGGCGCTGCAACACACTATATCAAGCTCTCATCACTATATTTCACAACTTTCACCATTACATTTGATGCAGGAACGGGCGCTGCAACACACTATATCAAGCTCTCATCACTATATTTCACAACTTTCACCATTACATTTGATGCAGGAAAGGACGCTGCAACACACTATATCAAGCTCTCAGAACTATATTTCACAACTTTCACCATTACATTTGATACAGGAAAGGGTCCTGCAACACACTATATCAAGCTCTCATCACTATATTTCACAACTTTCACCATTACATTTGATGCAGGAAAGGACGCTGCAACACACTATATCAAGCTCTCAGAACTATATTTCACAACTTTCACCATTACATTTGATACAGGAAAGGGTCCTGCAACACACTATATCAAGCTCTCATCACTATATTTCACAACTTTCACCATTACATTTGATGCAGGAAAGGGTCCTGCAACACACTATATCAAGCTCTCATCACTATATTTCACAACTTTCACCATTACATTTGATGCAGGAAAGGGTCCTGCAACACACTATATCAAGCTCTCATCACTATATTTCACAACTTTCACCATTACATTTGATGCAGGAAAGGGTCCTGCAACACACTATATCAAGCTCTCATCACTATATTTCACAACTTTCACCATTACATTTGATGCAGGAAAGGGCGCTGCAACACACTATATCAAGCTCTCATCACTATATTTCACAACTTTCACCATTACATTTGATGCAGGAAAGGACGCTGCAACACACTATATCAAGCTCTCATCACTATATTTCACAACTTTCACCATTACATTTGATGCAGGAAAGGACGCTGCAACACACTATATCAAGCTCTCATCACTATATTTCACAACTTTCACCATTACATTTGATACAGGAAAGGGTCCTGCAACACACTATATCAAGCTCTCATCACTATATTTCACAACTTTCACCATTACATTTGATGCAGGAAAGGACGCTGCAACACACTATATCAAGCTCTCAGAACTATATTTCACAACTTTCACCATTACATTTGATACAGGAAAGGGTCCTGCAACACACTATATCAAGCTCTCATCACTATATTTCACAACTTTCACCATTACATTTGATACAGGAAAGGGCGCTGCAACACACTATATCAAGCTCTCATCACTATATTTCACAACTTTTACGAATATATAGCAAGATATTCCCAATTAGTGGCCTATTTTCTTATTGTATTCTATACATTATCTATGATAGTTATGATGGTAAGTGGCAATTAAAAAGAGTTCAAAATAATGCTTGTTTTGGAAAAGCTATAAATAATACAATAATTTGACTGATTAATGGTGATAGGCATTTGTTTTGGCGTAATAGATAAATTGAAGTTCTAATTACTGCAATTGGTTAATTTTGCATTATCGATCATATAAAAAAATGAACTTCTGTCCTTCTTGATAGTACGTTCTTAGATGGTAGAGTGGTTAGCAAAAAGAGAAACTTATGGCTCATATCAACTTGTGAGAATTTTATTTGAAACTGTAATATCGCCAGCTGGTTTTAGAAATTGTACAAAATTATGATTGAAACTTATAAACAGTCCTTCAATTTTGAGAAGAGAGAATAACATTGATGAATGAAAACTAAAAATTATACAATTTGGGGAGTGAACCAAATTATTAGTGTATACTAAACTTACTATATGAGTGTTTACATAATAAATATTGCCAATCATAAAAGAGAAACAAAGTTAAATCGGTGAAATTAAGACTTGTATCTTCAGGGTAGGCAGAATGTACTATACGGTGGTATGAAAGATAGTTTTTATAGAAAAATAACAATATTACTTTTATAATAATCTAATTACCACCCTAAAGAGTTAAGTTTAGTAATAAAAAACTACAATAGTTAGGTCAGTAATAATAGGCCCACACTATTAGCAACGATGGGTAGAAATGTTACTATCTATAGTGTTTGATTATTTGGCACAAAATTATGTATTTTGAATGTAGAGTACATTTTAGAATATGAGCTGTTTCGCAACATGGATACAATGAATATTTTAAAATTCATTAATCATGCATACGCTTTTTAAGGAAAAAAGCTTTCAATTATTTTAATAATCTGCTAATAGTATATAATGATCAATTACTACACGACCATTACCATTTTTTTATGTTCAAATAAAATAACAAAAAGCGAGCCTCAAACGCTTGAGTTTATTCTTCCAAGGAAACATTTTTCCGAAAAACCATTCAAAGCACGTTTTTCCCCCGTCCAAAAAGTAATAACTAAAACCTTTCACCCGAGCAACCTCATCATTAACCGCCCCTTCATTTAGCAAGCATGACATTTCCTTCCTTTTATTTCCCTCTTTTCGCCACAACTTCCTTAAGGGTATTTTTACCCGAGAAGTAAGTCTTGCTCGATATACTTGGATTAGGTTCTTCTATATCTCGTTTCCTATTAATTATAATGAGCTGGCGAAAGTTTTTTTTATCTATACCCTCATCCTCTTCCATTTTTTTTCCCTTCATCATATCGTCTTTCTTCCCTGAAATGGCGAGGAAATGTTCTGTACATGGTTTCATCTGCTTTGATAGCGAGTTTACGTTTACTCTTATTGAGAAAGGTTAAACATGTTTTAAAGTTTACGTTCAAGGAAGATTTTACTTATAAATGTAAAACCGCACAACCATTGGCAAGGGGTAGGCTGAGTTTAATTTTAAAATCATTAAAAATACTAAATTAAAAACCAAAATAATGAAATTTAAAAATGAATAAAAATTATTAAGCGCAAAATATCACTATATAAATAATATTGATTTTCTTACACCCTAACATTAGAAACTTAAAAGTTCATTATCGTACTTACTAAAGTACGTACACTATCCTTATCTTTATCTAGTTCTAGCCAGTCTACCTCATTACACCTTATACCTATCTTGATCTAGTACTATCCAGTCCACCTCAGTACACCCTATCTCTATCTTGAGATAGTACTATCTAGTCCACCTCAGTACACTCCAGCCCTATCTTGAGCTAGTTCTATCCAGTCCACCTCAGTACACCCTTTCCCTATCTTGAGCTAGTAATATCCAGTCCACCTCAGTACACCCTATCCCTATCTTGAGCTAGTACTATCCGGTCCACCTCATTACACCCTATCCCTATCTTGATCTAGTACTATCCAGTCCACCTCACTACACCCTATCCCTATCTTGAGCTAGTAATATTCAGTCCACCTCAGTACACCCTATCCCTATCTTGAGCTAGTTCTATCCAGTCCACCTCAGTACACCCTAACCCTATCTTGAACCAGTACTATACAGTCCACTTCAGTACACCCTATCCCTATATTGAGCTAGTATTATCCAGTCCACCTCAGTACACCCTATCCCTATCTTGAGCTAGTTCTATCCAGTCCACCTCAGTACACCCTAACCCTATCTTGAGCTAGTAATATCCAGTCAACCTCAGTACACCCTATCCTTATCTTGAGCTAGTACTATCCAGTCCACCTCAGTACACCCTATCCCTATCTTGAGCTAGTTCTATCCAGTCCACCTCAGTACACCCTATCCCTATCTTGAGCTAGTTCTATCCAGTTCCCCTCATTACACCCTATCTCTATCTTGAGCTAGTACTATCCAGTCCACCTCAGTACACCCTATCCCTATCTTGAGCTAGTTCTATCCAGTTCCCCTCATTACACCCTATCTCTATCTTGAGCTAGTACTATCTAGTCCACCTCAGTACACCCTATCCTTATCTTGAGCTAGTACTATCCAGTCCACCTCAGTACACCCTATCCCTATATTGAGCTAGTTCTATCCAGTCCACCTCAGTACACCCTAACCCTATCTTGAGCTAGTACTATCTAGTCCACCTCAGTACACCCTAACCCTATCTTGAGCTAGTACTATCCAGTCAACCTCACTACACCCTATTCCATATCTTGATCTATCTCTAACCAATCTACCTCATTACACGCTATCTCTTAAGGTCCATTCTAATGATAGCCACTCATTTTTCACGTATGAAAAAATTCGATTATTATATGGATATCAATAGTTGATTTATTTTTGTTAATATCGATATTTAATTTACTATTGAAGATGACGAACCTTAGGTTATTTTTACGGAAATCGCTTAGTTTGAAAATATAACTTCTGATCTGATTGTGAGACGGAAGCAACTTTATTGGGGGCTAATATTGATATTTTGCAACCAATTTTGGTTTTGTCTTCTACAAATATAAAAAAACCGGTTTCAATTGTAGTTTAAAATTTATTCTAGAGAATATCTATTAAACTTATTAGGATTGTGCAATTTGTTTAGGGTTTTGTGTATAATGGGAATGTGTATAGAGGATTTAGAAAAGATGAGGAAAGTTTGAGAACTCACCTTTGTGAATAATGAAGATAGATTTTGTAATTGATATTTGTTTACGAGGGTCACGTAACTTTACTATTTTGTTCCGTGCGGAAAGAAATTATTTAATTATTATGGCTCTTTTTTGATGCAGTTGTTTTGAGTGTAAAACTGCATTTAACTTTTTTATAATTTTTTACATCAATAAGTCTAAATCTTAAATAATACTATTTGTTTACCAACTAGACTCTCATTATGATTTATTAATATTTATGTATATTGTTCAAACTGATTCATATTCTTACACTTATATATTTAATTATGTTATTTATGAATAAATACCAACAATGAAACTTCAAGTTTTCTTTAATGTTAGGAATAGAGATAATACCCTTAGGCCATTTGCGAGTTTTCTTATATTTTTCTTTGTGTGTACTTATATATATATATATAATATATATATATATATATTATATATATATAAATATATATATATATAAATATATATATATATATATAAATATATATATATATATATAATATATATATATATAAGTACACACAAAGAAATATATATATATTTATATAAAAATATATAATAAATAAATATATATAAATATATAAATTTTTTTGTGTATGACCGTCAACATATCATTCCCGCAACCGGTGTGAGTTGCGTGCTCTGATTTTCGAATGTTTATACTCAGTCATTCAAAACAAGAACTCCAGCTACTCACTCGTATCGCCCTTTTCTTCTGCCCTTTTTGAAGGTATCCATTTGGACCTCCTATTGAGGTTTAGTTTTTCTAAGGAGGGTTCAATTCAAACTATCAACAAGAAATGCAGATTATTTTCAAAAACAACTGTAGATATTTTGTAAAATAATAAAAAATAATAAATAAATAAATATATATATATATCTACAGTAAGATTTTTTTGTATATATATTTTTAATGTATATATTACAATAAATATCCACAGTTTTATGGAAACAAATCGATAAAAGGAAAAAACTGTTCCGTCAAATATCTTATAGTTAGTGCATTCTGTTTTTCTAACAGTGTTTCTCTACGAATAAATAATAAATATAGGGTAAAGGTGGGAGAGGTGCCGCAGGGAGTGAAATTCCGAATCACGTGACTTAATCTGAAGGAGAAGGTACTGCCAATCAAAAGATAGCCACACTAGTGTCAGTCGTTTTACCAAATCATTCATCGCTATACAATTAAGAACTGAGAAGTTATCTGTTTTTTTTTTACACCAATAGTGATTTGGTGAGAAACAAATCTATCAAAAGAAAATATATATCTTAGTATATTATAAAGAAACAATGAACTTAGCGTTAATATTGTTATTTCTTATGATAGTAGGGTGTCTCTCTTGAATCAGCCATGTTACCCCTCTCGTAGCTGGTGGCGGCATCTCTCCTTCAAGTTTGGCACGGATGCCACATGACAATTGAGGGAGGAACGCCGCGCCTCGATTTTTGCTTTATTAAATAAAAGAGAGAGTAGCGACGCAAAATAGTATTTATATTAATATTAGATATATTACATTTCAATCAAATTGTCTCGCGTTTATATACGAAGAAGTAACTGAGCATCGGGGACACAAGAGGAGCTTAATAATGCTATGCATTCTGTTGTTGAAGAAAAAATTAAAATTAGGGAAGCTGGAAGAAACTCTAGTATTTCAGAAATAAATTTTCGAAGAAGTTGCACCAAATAGTTTGCACCTATTCTACATGGGTACAATTATATTTGGGGTTACAAGGGAATTATTTTAACCAGATTGATAAAATGATTAGAATAACAATAATATATTTATTATAACAAAAAATAAACGATTTGTTTGATTACAATAGATATACAAAAACATAAGATAGAAGTTATAAATTAATACTGTCTTGTCGCAACATGGGTAAGATCAAATGCAGCAGGCTTGAAGAGCAATGTTCAATTACAAAACAGCTGGACTGACGCCAGGCTACGGTCAGTTGATTCTAAAAGAAAAACAGTGAGGTAATTATAAACAAAAGTTAACTGGAAATTATATACATATAGTATTATTATCACATTTATAATTTAAACTAGCTTGCTTGATTGGGACCTAAGAAAATTCCTTAAGACACATACTATAATGAATAGCAATAGAAAGGTTAGTTTGTTACATTGGTAGATGGCTAACAAATAGTACTATGACGGTCCTTTTCTATTGGTACTGCCAGATCATTCAATAGTACATGTATTTAATGACCCACTCCCTGGGGTACACACTAATTTAACTCATACAATACTAATACTCAGTCAATAGTGCCAAAAACCGGCAAAGAGAAAAAAGGTATTATCTGCGTGGACCCCATATAGAAACAAGCCTAGATCTGCGCTTTACCCACCCAAGCTAATACCACACGCGGAGCGTGGCAACAAGGTTGATTCATCACATTGAATACATTGACCCAACTAGGTCCTAGAAAAATATAGACAACCTGGTTGTAGCCATAAAAACAAGTGTGTAGTCTTAGGACTCAAAAGAGAAATATAGTGCTCGTAGAGAATAGCAACCACTTGGACTAAGTATTTATTACATCTGGAGCTCAAGGCTCCTATATCGAAGCTATATCATATGGATATAGGAAAAACATGGTCTCTTGGACCAATATAACAAGTCAGATGGACTTAATCAAAATTAGTGTTACCAAAATCTAGTCACTCTGACTGAAACAAGAAAACGAAATAAACATAATAGTCGTCTCGACTATACTAAGTCTGAGATAAAGAATAAGTCAGGTGACTTTTAAATAAACCATTTCTAATCTTTCAACTAAACAATAAGTCATATGGACTATTAAATAACCATTCTAATCTTTCAACTAAACAATAAGTCAGATAGATTTATTAACATCACCTCTATACTTAGGAAATCGGAGAGAATTTCCTCGTTCAACACTCCATGGCCACTGGTTCTTTTGTGGAGAGAAGTTCCTTCTTCAACGACGTGATGTGATAGAATAACATAAAGTTAATCTGAGAGTATTTATTTATACCCTTTCTAAAAGATGAGATGAGATAAAAAGACCTAACAAGCAGGAAGTTCAGGGGTGACTGGTGGGTGATATCCTGAGAGATCCCACCCATTGGAGGTTCCTAGATAAGCTGGCAGCGGAAGCTTCAGAAAGAGTCAAGATGGAATATATAAGGACACTGAGAGGGACGAGGATTGAGACAAAGGCTAAACAGACGGAGGGCCAGAGAAGAAAGGGGGAGAGAGACCAGTGACAGTGACGAGGTCAGTGACAGGGATAGTGATGAAGAAGGAGACAATGACGAGGACAGTGAAAGATACGAGGACAGAAACACGGGAAGCGGGACTGAGACGGACGCAGGTGAGGTCTCAGCGGGGGAATATAGGGAAAGGAGATAGCTGTTTCTGTGGAATTAATGGTATACGACCTTCCATGAGGAAAAAGGAGAAAAGCCGGGAAGTGGCTAACACGAAGCCTTGTGGGACTGGCATACCAGTCGGCTGATGGATCCTGAGGTTTACTGGGTAACCCTGTAATACCGAGGGATCATCATTCCAGCCGATCAATGGGAAAGATGAGGGGAAAGAAAGGGGACGCATGGGGGAATCCTGTGATGCATATTCCTTTTCTTGGATACAAGAAGATTAGGATTAGGTCTTGTAAGGGCCCCTTGCGTCAATATGGAGATAGGCGGCTGCTCTGCAGCCCCCTTGGATCATCGGGGCAATGGACATTCCGGAGGGCTATAAGTTACTTAGGTTAGCTAGTTGTAAGGCTAGTATAAGATGAGAATAGGATAGGATAGGATAGGGAGGGTGATAGGAATGGGTAGGTTAGAAGAAACAATTTCAGGGAAGGTAATTAAGGAAGTGGTTGCATTTAGGTGTAGATGGAGCATCAACTCCGGTAAGGGCGTCTCCCCAGGTGGTGGATAGGGGGATGCTCGCAGCTGCTGGGCGCACCGCCGGACTGGGATGAGAATCCGGGTCTGATGGGATGACCAGCAGAGGTGGGTACCGGGGAAGTAATATACCCCGGGCAGACCAACCGGTGAATTAAATTGTATCTCGGAGATAGGTACCATAGTAGCCAAAACCTGTTTAGATTAAATAAAATTGGATACTGTATAATAATAGGAAATGTTTTTGATACTCTGTAAATAAGGCCTGAATTTAAAATTGTAAAATGCCAGGCCAAATTAGATTGGTAATTAAAAAAACCTTTTTATGATTAGAACGCAACAAAAAAAAGAAATAAAAAAGAAGTAATAACACAGGTGGTGATAGGAAGGACTGAAGCTTGAGGGGTGATGAAAAGGGGGAGGTTTAAAAACACGCCACCACGACAGTGGTGCTCGAGTGGTCGTGAGAGCAAGCCCAACTTAGTTCTAGTTATTTTCTACGACTGAAGAAGTAGTTAAGGGATGTGTTAGGAGGCACCATTCTTGTTGAATATTTTACTGAAAGGCATGTTGGCGTTATCCGATCCCATCCAGCCACGGTGAGTAAGTCTTGAAGCATATTATTCATGAATGTATTAGCTTTAATTATCTTCTTTGGATTCCACTATTGTAAGTTTAGTATTTTTATACAGATTTGTATTATTAAAATCCTTTGTAGTATTTTCTATTGGGAGCACGTGGATCATATCCGAGTCCATCCAGTAATCCAACATCAGGATTTGATGAATATTATTATTAAATATTTCTTATCTAATCCTCTTCTTTGTATTTTATCAATATAGTTATTATAATTTCGTATTTTTACGTAGCCTAATTGTGTAGGTGTTAACTTTACATGATTGACACACTACAAAGTCTAGTTTTAGATAACGCTTAAAAATGTCAATAAGGTCCTTCATCATGTTCAGGGCGTGAAACTGAAAATAAGCTAATTCTTCATATTGAAAGATTACAAACTGTAGGACTTGCTCCTATGATGAAAACCGTTCAAAACCTGGCATTTGACCTTAGTGTTCAATGTGGCCTTGAAACCAATTTTAATACCGAGAAGCAATCAGCTAGCAATGATTTGTTCATATATGTCATGGAGCGTAATCCCCCACTATCAATTAGGAAAGCAGAAGGTATTTCTATTGCTAGAGCCCAAGGCATGAACCTGGAGCAGGTGAATCAATATTTTGATCTATTGACCAGAATGCTAGAAGAAATCGTTTTAATGGGAAAACAAGCAAATATATATACAATGTAGATGAGACCAGCTTACAACTTAACAATAAGCCGGGTAAAGTTTTGGCAGTAAATGTTAGTTAGGATGTTCATATTTTCATTTCAGGGTAAAAAGGAGAAACAATCTCGCTAATAGCTTGCACAAATGCCGAAGGCAACGTTTTACCTCCCTATTGTATTTGTAAAGGGGTAAATAAGAAAGCCAAGTTTTCAAATGGAATGCCTCCCTGATCTGTTGTAGATGTGAGTAAGAAATCAGTGTATGTAAATTCAGAAATATTTACAGACTGTCTTGAACATCATTTTGCACCCCAAAGCCTGCTGGATAACCTTTTCTTGTTTTAGATAGCCATTCATGTCACATGAACTGTTACAATATGTTGTAAATTGCGGTAAAGCATGACATAATTCTTCTATCTTTACCAAGCCACACTATACATTACCTTCAGCCTTTAGATCGATCCTTTTTCCAACCCCTAAAATCTTAGGCTTGTCAAAGATGGACTTGGCAAACGAAAAATGGAAGCTTACTCGCCTGCAATTTGGTAAGCTTTTTGCCATGCTTAGTAAAATGCAATAACAACGGCAACTGGAGTAGCAGGATTTTGTGCAACTGGAATATTTATATTAGAAAGATCAGAAATTCCAAATCATGCTTTTTTAATGTCCGAATATACTCCACACATAGATAATCCAAATGAACTAAGCTCCAATATTACAGATCCTCAGCCTTTGTACTTCCTCAAATGGTGGTGAGCAATTCCGTATGGAAACTAATCATCATGTAGATCCAACCACACCTCTCACTCCTAATAAAATCCTTGGGAAATTATCACCTATACCACATATATCAAAAGTGGGGCCTTCCAATAAAATGCAATCAGCTGTAGTTATTACAGAGAAAAGTTGTATTGAAGGGGGGAAATTAAAAGCGACTAATCGCCTAACGTAAGCACAAAAACCACACAGTCTCAATAGACCCACCCACCAAGAAGCCCCTGTAGACTTAAAAAGGCAGAGATATCATCATCTTAAGATAAAATATCATCTCTTCCGTCTGAAAGTGAGGAATCTGAAAGTTCCAATGAGGCCAAATGTGTGGAATGTTTGGAGATATTTAAGGAAACTAATTATACAGTGGTCTGGATTCAATGCATTATTTGCTTCATGTGGTTACATTATTCATGCACAATACATCAAAATGTTTGCTTAGTTTGTGGGAAGAAGGAAAAAAGAAAACAAATAAGTGACATCCACAAAAACTAAACGTCCAAAACTATAAGAGTAATAAAATATTATACAAGCCATCTCTCCCACCCCCATTACGGTATCTTAAACACCCCTGTAGGAGAAAAGCCATTTTTTTTATAAATTTATCAAATGAATAATTTTAACTTTTAAACTTGTATTTTGTATATAAGAAATAGAATAGTCGTTTGAACATTTATGAAGGATGCAAAAGATGTTATTAAAATATGTTTTGATTTTATAGTTTTAGTTGATAATTTAAAAACATGTGGAATCCAATCCCACCTTTACTCAATAAAAAATTGAAAATTGGTATTTAATTTAATTTGGTCCACTTAGAAATCACTAAAATAAATCCGTTCGCTTTCTAATGTGTTTTCAAAAATATCTTTATCTATATTTAAGTCTTCTTTATTTAATTATTAATAATTTTGGCAAAATTGTCTATATATATATATATATATTATGAATTGTTTGGACTATAAATTATTATTATTAGCACCGCGTCTTACTAACCGTTCGGGTTATATGCACTTTCGCTAATGTGTAATGGTAGGGTGATTGTGAGATGAAATGAAGGACCTACAGTTTAACGTGGAATCCGAACCACGGTGGAGGCCTGGCATTCCTCACATTCACAAGATTGTGGACTGTAAGCAATCCATGAAGTTACATGCGGTGGTCCAATGACAAAAGTTTCCCACTCCTCTTCCAAATTCCCCCGGACTATATATAGTTAAATTATATTATATTTCAATTAAAATAATTAACACCGTAGCACACCCTTAATTTCTCCATCCCTTCCTGTTTTCTACATAATCTTGTTGGTATTAATCGTAATCCATGACATGTGTAGCCCGAATCAAGAAATAAGAACATACCACATGATAGCTACCACTTATAGCAATTCTCATGTATTTAACCTACTAGATCGTCTAGGCGATTTCTCTTGAACTATTCTATTAATGTTCACGAGAGTTTTTATATAACAAAATGTATTGATTTTATATATTGAACCAGTAACAAAATATTTAAGCTCCCAGCCAAATATAGCTCCACAGGCCTTCAATCAATCAACATTGTGAAGTCTCTTGTGATGGTATAGACTATTCTATTAGCCAATAAATTGTGTAAGTACCCTCGACATTCAAACCGCTTTCACACTGAACACACCCAATACGATGAATTTGCTGTAGGCTAAATCTTATATAGAATACTATATTAAACAATGGTGGTGGGTTTTGAATAAACTAAGGTGAATAAAACGATGACAAATCTCATGTCAATAATCAAGCAGACTAAATAACAATTTCAATTAATATAGTTTGCTGAGGAGGAAAGGTCAAATCTCGGTGTACTGTTAGCGGTTTTACTCAATAGTTTCACACATTCTTTCCACGCACATGTGGATATACTTCCTCCAGATTATACTCTCCTCATCCTAACCCAATTAGCATAATTAAATTATAATAGCCCTAGCGTTATCTGTTTATACGCGAAACAATCCTCTCTAATGGAGTTTGTTGAGAAGAAAGAATTGTTAAATAATATTTACATATGCCCTATCAATATACTTACATCAAGGTTTTAGGGAGGAGAAAGGAAGAATCGTTATGAAATATAATCAGATGTGTGTAATAAAGGTGTTTTTTTTATGTAAAATCTTTCTCATTTCACTAAGCCAGGATTTGAACCTGGATATCATAATCTATGTGTCTACTGATGTGGGTTTTAGGTAGTCTTAGTTCATTATATCCATATTACTACCCAATAGAGCACATTAACACTAACTGTGTAGGACTGTAGAGTTTGTTCATGATAGTTTTTTTTTTACCTGTATGACAGTTCAAAAATTATACATTTAGGTTTTGGGTTGCTAGCACTTGTGAAATGTCACTGTTTTTTGTTGTAAATGTTAAGTTTTTTAACTACCTGTTATGTTTTACATTAAAAATAAAGTAAACTTTAGATTTCTCGTACTATTTCATTGCTTTTAATAATTTCTTTTTATCCAACTCGAAGCAATATTTTAAACATAAATAAAAGTACTTAATATTCGTTTTAGAACGTTATTGATTATGTGTAATATAGTGCATACATTAATACCTTTTAATTCGCCAATCATATCTACTTGGGAAAGAAAAAATATTTGTTCATTTCTTATCTATATTAAAATTAATTACTTTATGATTATTTTATCGTATTTCTAAATATTTAGCTTAATAAACAGTTTTATCCTCTGCGTGGGTGCATCATTGCAATAAAAATGGTTTCCATCATGTTCAACCACATGGTTTAAATTCGTCGGTCACCATTTCGAAGCTATTTTATTTATAAGTTTTGTGAAATTGTTGTGAATAATAATTATTTAAAGTGGTATAAAACGATAAATAAAAGTAAACTAATGTCTTGAATGAATTATAGGTGTTATAATATGGAGTAAGTAATACTTAGAATCACGTATTACTACCCGTTAGGGATATACGCTTAAGCCCTAATAAGGCTAATGATTTAGGAAATGGGGAGGTTAAATATAGAGTAAGTGAAACTGCATTTACGTGGAGAGAGAGTGGAAAACCATTTAGGAAAAACCATCCCCAGTTCCCCGAGAAAGATTCAAACCTCCATCTATCCATCCTCGGCAATCTAGTTCAACACGAAGCTAGCGCATTAGCTAACTACGCTACTGAGGCGGGTTCTGAAGTAAGTGTAGCCGCATTTGTATGGAGGGAAAATTGGAAAGTATCCAGGATAAATCCCTTCAATACACCTGGCTGGGCTACAAATTCCAATCTCTCCATCACCAGAAGTAGAGACTACTCTTGTCTGTTGCGACCACTGGTGTAGTTGTAATATAAATTGTTAGTGAATAGGCTAATAGTATGAACGTGTTGTTCTAGGATAATACAAACGTCGTTTACTGAGGCAGAACTGTGATGGGGAGGACCGTATCTGACAGTTTAAACAGTTATTAAAACCACTTTCATAAATCAAGTCTTGTATTTGTCAGCTGTCCTTTTTGATTGATACCTCCAATTCCAATTAAATAACACAAATAATAAATTAAATTGATACCAATGCTGCCCGCAAAAATTAATGTATTTATATCTTCTAAAAGGTCATTTCTGTCAGAATACTATTCAAGTCTAGTAATAATATTGCACGTCTGTGCTACATCACTCGTAGCCCAGTTTATGGCCAGATAAGCCAGTACTAATGTACCGTTGTCCAGGGGACTCCAGAATGTACTAATCGTACATCCTTTCCGTGGAAGCTCTTTACATGACCCGATGAGATGAGGTGATGGTGATAGTGAGTGTGAGATTGTGTAACTAAAAGAGACTTCTTAAACCTAAATTAAGCCTAACCAACTAAACCTTTGTGAGCATTGGGGTAATTCCTCTTTTGGTAAAAATATCCAAGTTACCAGCAAGGAATAGAACACAGGACAACCCTGGTTCGTAGCCAAGAAAATACTACTATAATATAACATGTTTAAAAGGGGAACACTAACGCGCTAGTCGTGTTGAGCCGACTGGTGAGGACGGGGAGATCAAGGTTCAAATCTTGGTCGGGTGAACTGGGTGGTTTTTCCTAAATGGTTTTCCACTCTCCCTCCACGCAAATGCGGGTTCACTTCCATTAAATCACCCTTCCCAATTCCTAATCTATTAGCGTAATTAGTACTTAAGCGCATAACCCGAACGTGTAGTAAGACGCGGTGCTAAATAAAAAAAGGGAACAATAAATGTCCCAATTTAATTACAATGTTGGATTCCCACAATTTTACTTTGCACGTGCACACAAATTGACAATATAAACCAGGCAGTTGGAATCGAACTCATTACATCAAATCAAATCCATAGGAGGATTAGAGCAAATTATTTATTATCAACGAGCATTAATGTCACTGAAAATATCCTCAAAGCGCCATGATACATCTAGTCACCGACTATTTGACCGGCCTTTACAAGTAGGAACCCACCCTGATATAATGCAACATAAAATGTTCGCGGAAAGTTGAGAGAGTGATGGATGGGATTAGAGTGTTGGAGAGAGAATATTACTGGCTTTGAAAGATTGAGGCTGCGGGGGGGACCAGAAAGACTGATTTCTTGGAGACTGGCCGCATTCGTCTTCATTATGGATAGTCAACAAGTAGATGGAAACTTTCATCAGAAGATGACTCTATATTTAATTTCACAATTTTTATATTTGATTTGCTTATAACTTTCTATTTATCAATATACAATTTTCCCGCTATTATCCCGCTAAAAAATATAAGTAGAGATGATATTAAATTATTAAATTCTGTTTAGGTTTCGCATGGAAAAATTTCTTTTGTATCAATTTATTTATTCCATAGACTGTATGACCAGAATTGATGACGTCATAGTAAACTAGTCTTGTTTGTCGGGGATGTGGTCCCAAACTTGTGTACCAAGTTATTGTTTTCCCATTCCACTGTTATAACATTTCAAAGTGATTTCTTACACTCAAAAGAAAATTAGTGTGTCTAATTCAATGTGCGTTTATTCAAGAGCTACAACTTGTGTTCAGTTATTTCCTAGTATCCAACATACATATATTAGTTCAGGTGTTCATTATTTCAGACACATATTACAGTCCATGTGTTCATTATTTCAGACACACGTATTAGAGTCCATGTGTTCATTATTTCAGACACATATTACAGTTCATGTGTTCATTATTTCAGACACACGTATTACAGTCCATGTGTTCATTATTTCAGACACATATTACAGTCATTGTTCTTATTTCAGACATATAAGTCATGTGTTCATATTTCAGACACATATTAAGTCCATGTGTTCAATTTTTTCAGACACAGTATTAGAGTCCATGTGTTCATTATTTCAGACACATATTACAGTCATGTGTTCATTATTTCAGACACATATTACAGTCCATGTGTTCATTATTTCAGACACACGTATTACAGTCCATGTGTTCATTATTTCAGACACATATTACAGTCCATGTGTTCATTATTTCAGACACACGTATTACAGTCCATGTGTTCATTATTTCAGACACATATTACAGTCCATGTGTTCATTATTTCAGACACACGTATTACAGTCCATGTGTTCATTATTTCAGACACATATTACAGTCCATGTGTTCATTATTTCAGACACATATTACAGTCCATGTGTTCATTATTTCAGACACATATTACAGTCCATGTGTTCATTATTTCAGACACACGTATTACAGTCCATGTGTTCATTATTTCAGACACACGTATTACAGTCCATGTGTTCATTATTTCAGACACATATTACAGTCCATGTGTTCATTATTTCAGACACATATTACAGTTCATGTGTTCATTATTTCAGACACACGTATTACAGTCCATGTGTTCATTATTTCAGACACATATTACAGTCCATGTGTTCATTATTTCAGACACACGTATTACAGTCCATGTGTTCATTATTTCAGACACACGTATTACAGTCCATGTGTTCATTATTTCAGACACATATTACAGTCCATGTGTTCATTATTTCAGACACATATTACAGTCCATGTGTACATTATTTCAGACACATATTACAGTTCATGTGTTCATTATTTCAGACACACGTATTACAGTCCATGTGTTCATTATTTCAGACACATATTACAGTCCATGTGTTCATTATTTCAGACACATATTACAGTCCATGTGTTCATTATTTCAGACACATATTACAGTCCATGTGTTCATTATTTCAGACACATATTACAGTTCATGTGTTCATTATTTCAGACACACGTATTACAGTCCATGTGTTCATTATTTCAGACACATATTACAGTCCATGTGTTCATTATTTCAGACACATATTACAGTCCATGTGTTCATTATTTCAGACACATATTACAGTTCATGTGTTCATTATTTCAGACACACGTATTACAGTCCATGTGTTCATTATTTCAGACACATATTACAGTCCATGTGTTCATTATTTCAGACACATATTACAGTCCATGTGTTCATTATTTCAGACACACATATTACAGTCCATGTGTTCAATATTTCATACACACATATTAGAGTTCATGTGTTCAATATTTCAGACACACTGCTATGTGAATAATGTTTTTTAACACTGCTCATTACTACTGTTTCCAACCTGTGGCTCGGGTCAGTTTTTTAATCAAGTCATTTATTTTTTACTACTGGCTTGCTAGGCTTGTCATCGCTTCAAATCTTTCGGGATGTACATCTGTATACTATTTATATTATGCCTGGTGTTAGGGATGAGCGAGTTTGAATTTTGAAGAAGTGTACCAACATTTGCACGTGTAAGAATTGAAAACACTTTAAGTAAAACCACCTTTAGAACACCGGATATGATCTCGAACCCTTATCTCTCCGTGTTTGGCAGTCTAGTCTATTGCGAGAGTGACGCCCTGAACTATTTAACCACAGAGGTGGGTAACACACAGATATAATATCTTGTTATTATTATTGGTATTAGCAATTCACATTTATAATGTTCAATAAATCCCAACTACTGCCCAACTTTTCTAAGAATGTGTTCACTAAACTTTAGTGAGCAATTTGCAAATATCGTTTTTGATATTAAAACTGTCCGCTATATAATTGTTACTTTTTATTTAGCACCGCGTCTTACTACCCGTTTGGGTTATACGCTTATCTATTCACTACACTAATGATTCTAGGGATTAGGAAGGCTATATTTAGAGGATGTGTACCCATATTTACGTGAAGGAAGAGTGGAAAACTATTTTGGAAAAATAACCATCAGTACGCCTGACTGAGATTTAAACCTCTATCTCCCCGTCATCGGCAGTCTACTCTACTGCTAGAGTAGCACGTTAGATCATACGGACACTGAAGGGGTGTACTTAATTATTTACATTGCGTGTTGCTTTGTTTTATAAATTTAATGTTGCAGAAATGTGTGAGACAAATACACATTAACAGAGTTGACATACATTTTGAAACAGGGTTGGTTAAAAAATGGAACATAATAAGCAGAATTGGTTCTGGCTCGATACTCAATTTGAAACCGTTTGCCTCCCTTGATTCGTGTGAATTAGGATGGGCCCGGTCTTACTGGTCATGTTGTTCCTCCCAATCCTCTCGTTGGATGATTTGGAAACAATAAGATACCACTGATAGTTTCAAATTATTATTATTATTATTATTAGCACCGCGTCTTACTACCCATTCGGTTTATACGCACTTACGCTAATGTGTAATGGTAGGGTGATGGTGAGATGAAATGATGGACCTACAGTTTGGCGTAGAATCCGAACCACGGTGGAGGCCTGGCATTCCCAACATTCACAAGATGTCTTGTCAGTTCCAAATTGAATAAGGAACAAGAATTTTCTGTACCTTTATTTCTCGCTGTCGGTTATTCCAGTGCCCTGGTGCTACAAGATTTGTAACCCCCCCTCCCTCCAAGGTATAGGAAACAAATTGGCCCAGCAAAGGAACACATTTTTTTTAATACTTTACTAATATGGAGCATCATTTATAGAAACATTCATCATCAAAATATAGGCCTGGGAGCTAATTACACTGTTGTGTTAGATATAAGGAGGGTTGAAGTTAGAGGAGATTCACCCTAATTTGCGTGTATGTGGGTTAAACCACCTTTAGTATATCTGATTGGGACTCGAACCCCTATAACCTATTGCCAGCATTTTATAGCGTTTTATTATATTGCCAGAGTGACGGCTTATACCAATTACCTAACTAAATGGGTAATTAATGATCAAAAGACTTATCCAGAATTCCACATGTACACCAAAATGGACTCGGGTTGAGCAAGAGAAAATTTACAGGAATTGGACTTAGATTAATAATGTATTTGGGTGACCTAGTGGTCTAGAGGTAAGGTGTCGGACTTCTGTGCTGGCAGCCGGGGTTCAATCCTCGGTCTCGGCACAGATTTATCTGATTACCAAACTCTTCCTTCACATCTGACAAGAAATGTATTAATCACAACTTGTGAATGTGGGGAATGCCAGGCCTCCACCGTGGTTCGGATTCCACGTTAAACTGTAGGTCCTTCATTTCATCTCACAATAACCCTACCATTACATATTAGTGTAAGTGCGTATAACCCGAACGGGTAGTAAGACGCGGTGCTAATAATAATAATAATAATAATAATAATAATTTATTATAATAATAATAATGTATTTGGAGTGTTATTTTCCAAGAGTCTCGCAACCCCAGCAGACCATCCGTAAATTACATTAAATAATTTAAAAGGATTATACCATAACATATTTATAAAGAATGGGAAAAAAATAATTAAAATAAAGATACAGCTTTAATACACCAGCCTAGTGTTGTATCATATTGTTCTCACCCGCGATAAACGATAAAAGATAAAAGTCACATCTTTGTCTAGGTGTTCACCACTAAAACAAAAAAAGAATAAATATGGTTTTTAAATTTTCTGCTTTAATTGATTGAATCTGAATGGATCGGTGGGTACTCGAACTAAACGTCAAGATCACCTGGTATAATCATCTGGTGAAGGGGAGGTTTGTGCTCAAACTAGGACCGGTAGGATCGGATGCACTCAGGTAATTTTTCATAAAATTTTCCCAATTTTCCTCCACATAAATACGTGTACATTTAATCTAAACGTTGCCTTCCTCATTCTATTTCACTAGATTAATTGAATGTGGATTGTCTCGACGGATGCGGTAGCAAATAGGACAGTATTTAAATCTAGATGTTATTTAATATTCTTTGTTTGCACCTATATTTTAAACTCATATTAATCTTGAGCACGAAGTAATAACTTTCGCAGCCTCGCTTCTTAGGATAAAGCGCTAAACTTCCAGAGTGAGTTATTATTCAGACCATGAAAAGGGTTGGGTGGTGCGGGGAATAATAAACAACACTGTTTGTGTCGTTGTGGCTGGCTGCTTGTTATCATTTTCATGCAAACATTTTTATTTCATAGAACGACCACTCAGGTATATGCATTGCGCGTGTTATGAAAAGGAGTTTTAATTATATTGTAAAGGGTATTAATTTGTATATTCCTACCAAGGGGGAACAAATAACTAGCAGGAGCAACATAATTAATTTAAAAAAATCTCCTTCAGTTCATATGTATAAATTCACATAAAAACAGAAATAAACATTAGATTGATTATTAATAAAATTATGGCCCCTGTACACATAATAGTATTTTCAAATTAATGTTTTATTTTACGCGCTTATATGTTAATTTTAAGACATATATATATATATATATATATATATATAATTACTAAATATATATATATATATTACTAAATATATATATATATATTACTAAATATATATATATATATTACTAAATATATATATATTACTAATACATATATATATTACTAAATATATATATATTACTATATTATATTACTAAATATATTTTTTACGTATTTGGTCAATAATTGCAATTATTGCACTGATTCACCTGTACATGGCAGGTCTCTTATAGCCCGAATGAGTATTAAGACGCTAAAAAACTCCACACATGGCAGGTGAATGGTGATACATAGTCAAAACCTTCGCAACAAGGACTAGCTCACATATTGGGTTCACCTCTACAATCGAAACCATTATAAATTATTTCTTATCTTAAAGTTTTTTCCCCACTTGCCTTGAGTCTTACTACCCGTCTATGATGTTCGAATATTTGCATTAATAGACTAAAGGCGAGTAAGATGGAAGCGAGAGGAAGTGTAACCACATTTTTAGGGAGAAAGAACAAGAAACTAAGTAATAAGAATGTCCTCGTATACTCGGCTGGGATTGAAACTCTGATATCCTCGTTCCCGGAAAGTCTGACGAGACAAAACTGAACATTTTGTTCACGTTACAACCAATGCGGGTATTCTCCTTTTCGTGTATTATTATTTAACTAGTATAATTTTCAACCCAAACTACAACTTATCTTTACTTAACTCATCATAGTTTTACTGGCTATTGTTCTCAATTTATTTAGTGTGCATGCTATTGTCAAAGCCTGAAACTGGCCACATTGCGAATTGGCTGGATCCTTCACACATTGGCCAGATGGTTCAGTCAAATCGCGAATTGATCACTATTGGTTTTATTAAAAATAATTCAAATACGCGATTCTTATTTTTAACTGCAGGGCTCTATCACAACTATACAATGATAAGTTATTTCTTATCTTAAATAGTTGGGGAAATACATAAATTCTAAATTTATGCTTATGTAAAGTACCATTAAAGTCATTTTAATGGGAAAATAAGTGTTTCTGGTTTATTTGTATAGTTACAAAATTTATTCAAAATTGTTAAGAAGGATCACAAAAAAATCAATTTCTCTCTTTTTGTGCTTGATTACACTACCTTCAATTTTAGGTTTCTATATATAATTCCAAAAACCCTCCAGGGGAAACTTATGAAAACCCTCGATAACAAGTTTTAGATCGATGGGTGAAATTATTTCTGCTCTAAACTGATAATATACAGACAGACGTAATCGCTTGAGCACTTTGTTAGGTTTTAGGTGGTCAGGTATATTTGACATTTATTTAAATCTCTAATTTGATTTTTTTTTGCAATTACAGTACAAATCTCTACAAAATATTGAGAGAATTTAAAAATAAGTTAGTCTCAAATTATCAAACAGTCAGATAATCTGTTTTAATACAAGCTGCATTTATAAACAAGTCCACAACGAAAATAATAGAAACTTCGAAAAAAATTAACTATTGTGAAGTTTTAAAAATATCATAGTGGTAATCTATATTTACCATTAGTTAGGCCTAATATTGTTCTAAAGTGGTGACTTTAACCCACACTCCTAGAGTCAATTTGATTCATCACACTAATTAATATATACTATACCAATCCACCTCTCTCACAACAGAGTGTATTTCCGGTGACGGAATGATAATATGTTTGAACTATTCCTGTTAGTTAGGGTGATATCTTATAAATGATTTTCCACTCGCGCTACTTTATACATTCTCAAAATTCAGCCTTACTTATCCCTAACACATTAATTTATCAACGGCGTATGAGTACAATACTAACGGATAATAAGACCGGTTGGTGATGAAAATAATATATTTTTTATTTTAATCAGGAAAAGCTTACTTGAAGTCTTACAATGTTATGAATTCGGCAAAATGTAAAACATACAGTTTATTATATTTTAACCGGACTATCGCATGATATGTTGATTCTCAGAACATCGTTTTACCTACATCAACCGTCTACGTTCAAAACCCTGAGCGGTTGTGTCAAGCCCTCCATCAGAATGTCATCTGAAAATACGTGCTCTTTTAGGTGAATAGCATGTGTTGGGTGGTCCCGTGACCTGGTAATTAGGGAGGTTGATTGCACATCTTGAAGATTCTGTTTTAATTAGAGACGATTTCTGAACTAATCGAATATTTGTGAATTGTTTCCTCATTATAATCAGGTATTTACATTACGTGTTTGATTTAGGCTTCTTACTTTACATTTTTGGACATCATAAAATTATTATAATTTAAGGACACGAAGGTGAAGGTAAATTATAAGGTAAATTTTACCACGATCTCTTGAGAAGAGTATCTTAAAATATCGAACAACTATAGTTGAAATAATGTTTAATTATATGTTGCTGCAGTAGATTAGGTCAGTTTTAAACCTTTTTCTTCTAGATATTGGGGCTTGACAACTAATATTTTATACACATTTTATATTTTGGACATAGTTACATCTCATTTCTCTGTTTGCTGTCGATACATTTGTTTTAAATTGTGCAGACAATCATTTATTTTCCTTCTGTTTCTCCAGTAGATTTGACGGGACGGCCAGATGGAGGAGTGCTGAAGTTGGATCGAACCCGGTACCGTCATGATCCTTATGCCCGCTACACTGGCACGAGCGTCAAGCTTCCCATGTGAGCGTCAACCCTTAAGGACATCAACAAGTCCGGTGACCTTGAACAACACCAGAGTGGGAGCTCCTCCGATTGAGTCCTCAGTGTTTGGGACAAGTGAGATAAAGGCGAGATATTTTTTCTACCCCCGAGAAGATTCTGGAAATTTGCAGTATCATCTAAACTTATTTCTGTTTACTTATAGCTTAAGTGTATTAGAAGCAATACACTGGTTATTTTCTGAATAGTTATAAAATATCCTGTTTAGAAAACTAAGGCTAAACATAATAAAATCTCAACTTTCAATATTAGACATTCTCTAAGAAAACAAAATGGTATAAACTCACAAGCTAATCTCATAAAATATTAACTGACCAAATTTTATTAACTATATCGTTCATATCGCTCAACATGTTCCTATGTACAGTACATAAATAAAGTATGTTGTGACCAAGAGGAATGCCAGCCCTTGAACCAAAATAATTAATACTAGGTTTTCATATAAATGCCTATAAATAAAATTAAGTTTTTATTAAATGATGGTAGTCTCAAATACTTTGGGCAATTTTATTAAATAGGTAATGTGTATTCAAATTCCAATAGTGTTTAATTTGTATAAATTTTATTTATTTATCCAACCACTTTGCATATAGTGATAAATATTTCGATGTATTAAACTTTTAAAAAAGCAACAGATGATTTTAACGGATATTTCAGTTTCCGTTATTTTAAAAAAAATTGAATATATGGAGTAATTAGACTTTCAGATCTGTCCACACTGAATGCAAAACAATACAATAAGCTTATTGGCTAAGTTTTAACATACCTTATTTAACAACATTAAACTAAAGTTTTTCATTTATCTAATTAATACACAATCTAATTACTATATTTATGTATACTATTTGTTGAAACACCATTGTATCAAACGAGCTTTCAATTATTTCTCTCAACATTGACAATCCCTTGGTTTGGAATTTTTGGTTATGTGAAAATTACATTCTCTTAAATAAATATATACTCTATCAAAATCAAATTCAGTTCTAGTTACATAAATGGTTTCCAATCAGGGGGTCGTAAAATTTTTCGGGTGGGATCGAAATGATTGTTGGTGCTATAAGAGCTATATTTACTTTATAGAATTGTTTATGTTTATAGGAATGTGAAAAATTCAAATATAAATGTAAGCTGTTAAAATGATAAAAATTAAAGTTACTGTTTAATATTTACAGAATTTATTTATTCTCTTCTTATACATTTTATTCATACTCGTATAATCGGTATATAGGCAATTTATAGGGATTAACTCAATCACACGATCCTAACGTGACTTTTGTTTGAGTTGTCAGTAACAAGGAGGTCATGTCTCAAATTACTCATGATGGGCGAACTGGGGGTGATTTTTCCTAATAAGTTCCCCCTCCTCTCTCCACTAAAGTAAATATACATTTGCTCAAAACTATACCTAGCTTATAAGTGTGATTAAAATGTGGTTAGCCTGAACGCAAAAAATAATAGTTTTGATTTGTACGCTCTTAAGTTATCAAGGGGTGGCAATGAATTCAAAGACAAAAATTGGGATAAAATATTGAAAAGAATTTGGAAACCACTGATGTACATGAGTGAGACCGACAGATTATATTCTCTGTTTCAATACGATAGGGATTCTTAATCACAGTTGAGTCCTTATATCAGAAAATATTGAGTTGAGTGATATTTAATCCCATAGCGTGTTGTGAAATGTGTGACTAAGCTACCTCCTGTATGTATAATATTACTTGTGAGGGTTGAGAGACAAATATTTATATTTCAAAGCTATTTATGTTTCTTTTAAATAAAGAATACAAACGAGTCTTGTAAAGATTTTCAGGATTTTTTGAAACTATGACTGAATATATTAAATTTTACATGTCTTTAAAAGGCTAAAATTATTGCAAAATGGTAAGGGATTTAGGTTTAAATACTTAATTATAAATATGTATACATATATAGATATATAAATGTTTGTGTTTAAACAATTATATATATTTACATAATATATAAACAATTATATATTTAAATAATATTATATATATCAATAGAATATGTTAATTATCGACCCATTCTTCTTTAATAGATATCAAAGTATTGTAATACTATAAGAGCTACATTGTATTTACCCAGACCTTCTTACTCATGAGTGGGAAGAAATAGTTTTTAGCCGAAAGTAAGGTCTGATATATAATGAGAACAGTTTTATACCGTGTATTTGTTGCGCCCAATCATCGATACCGACACACTGGTCATAAGAAAGCCTCAACGAACTTTGGATGAATCAATAGTACCACAAAACATAGTGAATGTTTCTGTAATACCACAAAACATAGTGAATGTTTCTGTAATACCACCTCACATAGTGAATGTTTCTGTAATACCACCTCACATAGTGAATGTTTCTGTAATACCACAACACATAGTGAATGTTTCTGTAATACCACAACACATAGTGAATGTTTCTGTAATACCACCTCACATAGTGAATGTTTCTGTAATACCACCTCACAGAGTGAATGTTTCTGTAATACCACCTCACATAGTGAATGTTTCTGTAATACCACAACACAGAGTGAATGTTTCTGTAATACCACCTCACATAGTGAATGTTTCTGTAATACCACCATACATAGTGAATGTTTCTGTAATACCACAACACATAGTGAATGTTTCTGTAATACCACCTCACATAGTGAATGTTTCTGTAATACTACAACACACAGTGAATGTTTCTGTAATACCACAACACATAGTGAATGTTTCTGTAATACCACAACACATAGTGAATGTTTCTGTAATACCACCTCACATAGTGAATGTTTCTGTAATACTACAACACATAGTGAATTTTTCTGTAATACACAACACAGAGTGAATGTTTCTGTAATACCACCTCACATAGTGAATGTTTCTGTAATACCACCTCACATAGTGAATGTTTCTGTAATACCACAACACATAGTGAATGTTTCTGTAATACCACCTCACATAGTGAATGTTTCTGTATTACTACAAAACATAGTGAATGTTTCTGTAATACCACAACACATAGTGAATGTTTCTGTAATACCACCTCACATAGTGAATGTTTCTGTAATACCACAACACACAGTGAATGTTTCTGTAATACCACCTCACATAGTGAATGTTTCTGTAATACCACCTCACATAGTGAATGTTTCTGTAATACCACCTCACATAGTGAATGTTTCTATAATACCACCTCACATAGTGAATGTTTCTGTAATACCACTACACATAGTGAATGTTTCTGTAATACCACAACACAGAGTGAATGTTTCTCTAATACCACCACAAATAGTGAATGTTTCTGTAATACCACAACACATAGTGAATGTTTCTGTAATACCACAACAAATAGTGAATGTTTCTGTAATACCACAACACATAGTGAATGTTTCTGTAATACCACAACACATAATGAATGTTTCTGTAATACCACTTCACATAGTGAATGTTTCTGTAATACCACCTCACATAGTGAAGTTTCTGTAATACCACTACACATAGTGAATGTTTCTGTAATACCACAACACAGAGTGAATGTTTCTCTAATACCACAACAAATAGTGAATGTTTCTGTAATACCACCTCACATAGTGAATGTTTCTGTATTACTACAAAACATAGTGAAGGTTTCTGTAATACCACAACACATAGTGAATGTTTCTCTAATACCACAACAAATAGTGAATGTTTATGTAATACCACAACACATAGTGAATGTTTCTGTAATACCACAACACATAGTGAATGTTTCTGTAATACCACAACACATAGTGAATGTTTCTGTAATACCACAACACATAGTGAATGTTTCTCTAATACCACAACAAATAGTGAATGTTTCTGTAATACCACAACACATAGTGAATGTTTCTGTAATACCACAACACAGATTGAATGTTTCTGTAATACCACAAAACATAGTGAATGTTTCTGTAATACCACCTCACATAGTGAATGTTTCTGTAATACCACCTCACATAGTGAATGTTTCTGTAATACCACAACACAGAGTGAATGTTTCTCTAATACCACAACAAATAGTGAATGTTTCTGTAATACCACCTCACATAGTGAATGTTTCTGTAATACCACCTCACATAGTGAATGTTTCTGTAATACTACAACACACAGTGAATGTTTCTGTATTACTACAAAACATAGAGAATGTTTCTGACATACCACCTCACATAGTGAATGTTTCTGTAATACTACAAAACATAGAGAATATTTCTGTAATACCACCTCACATGGTGAATGTTTCTGTAATACCACAACACATAGTGAATGTTTCTGTAATACCACAACATAGAGTGAATGTTTCTCTAATACCACAACAAATAGTGAATGTTTCTGTAATACCACAACACATAGTGGATGTTTCTGTAATACCACCTCACATAGTGAATGTTTCTGTAATACCACCTCACATAGTGAATGTTTCTGTAATACCACCTCACATAGTGAATGTTTCTGTAATAACAAAAGTGAGAGATAATTTTCTATTAGTGATCTTTTCCAGGTGAGCTGTGAGTAACCATATATTATTCAGAACATGTCTATAGATATCTTAGCAAGACCTTAGAAATCATAGAAACATAATCTCACAACAGAATCAAGTTTTTGAACTAGCTTGATGCTTGCGGGATAAAGCATTCTAACTGTTTTGTTCTCAACATTGGATAAATTGTCAATATTTGTACTATGTAATAATGCGTGTAGATTATTCATTCATCCATCACTAACGTATGTCTTAATTAGTAATCCTTGTGTAAGTATTTCATGGCAGTTCTACGACCAGTTTGAGCACAAAAATAATAATCTACTAAGCAAAAATGATATCAAATTTTGATAATTAATTTTACTGTGGTTTTCTAAAAAATGATGATCAAAACAGCACTGATATGACCTAATAGCAGAGTTTTACGTTGTAATTCTAGCACATTATATAAAATTTCCCTGAAACGTACAGTACGTAAGTGTGTCATAAACTAGATACTTTAAGCAAATGGTTTTACAGAACTAGCTTATTGCCCATTTCCTGAGAACTATACTCTAAGGAGATTAGTAGCAATGGGTAATTTTGGAAAAGAGCATCTTAAGAATATTAAAAATCATCAACATTAGGTTAGTGTACGAATGGTAACGAGGAAGATATTATGTTAACCATCCTATATGATTAGAATTCCCTTCAATACATTTAAAACACTCTTTAAACTAAGGACTATATCATCTATACCAAATTTATCACACCCATTCAAGATGTCTTCATCCGTTCTGTGTTATTATCGTGGTCTTATCACAGTGTTAGAACCCCTTACATTTCTTTTGCTCAACATCCATGAGGACACAATTTTTAAATTTGAAGAAGAACCTTCTCAAAGTAAACTATGACAATCGATAGTCTTAGAACAATATATCTGCCTTTATGCCTTATACTTATTTCTGAGAATGTTTAGGCTGATTAATTAAGAGGACATGTAGAGTTATTAATGAATTTGTATAATCCAAATGAAATATGACTTTAATGACATTACATGGTAAAGTGATGACCAAAAATGGTAGCGTTGGCACAAGAGATGTACTTATTGGATATACTTGTAAAATATAATTAATATTTATTTTGAATATAAATAGGTGGGGGAAAAGTATTATGAGGTGGAATTTTCAGCTTATAATAGTCACATCTTGCATATAAACTGAATTAATCTTAAACCCAACGAAATATAAAAGCACCAAAATCAGCTGACTTATTTAAAATATTATCATAATGTTGTTGTTTTTTGTATTATAAAATTTGTATCGACTATGCTTATTTATCAATGATGTAATCATATTAATACATTATATTATTGATAAACAAAGTTTACAGCCAATTAAATGTAATCTCAAAAGTAATTTTGAGCAAATATGTTCAGGATTTTGTTGCATACAACTTAACAAAATGTGCACTTTAAGGTTCCACCTTTTTGAAGGGGTTCATTCTCATTCTGTGGTATTTATTATAAGAATATAAGTTACTAAGACTCAAAACCTCAAATACAATCATCAGTTATATTAAAATTTTATATTAAAACCCAGTTAAGAGTAGCTTTATTCTTTTAAATAAGATTCTCTAAGGATTTAAGATTAATTAAGATTTCTAAATAATTTATTAATAGTAGAACTTCATTTAATTTGATCCAGGTTATCTTGGGGTTAGGTGTTTGCCTCAGAATCCAATTATTGTAGGTACACACCCAGCCAGGATAAACAGAGTAATTTTTAGCAGTAAAATTCCTTGGCACAATTTTCTTCGGAGGGGAAATAAGCCAAATGGTCCCATGTCAATTATGATTATGTAAAATAAAAATCGCATCGAATTCTGTTAAGTGGTTCCATAGATAATAGGAAACAGGCGTACCGACCAACAATTTATTTTATAATAGTAGAGATATTAAAACGATTTGTGATAATATTTAATGTATTTTTAATTTGCTTTAATTTTGTGATTGAACTTAACAGTAAGATACGAGCAAAGAATCATCTCATGTTCTAAACACCAAAACAAAACCATAAAAATTTGGTTGGGTGATTTGTGGAATTTTAAGAGAAAATGGGTCTAAATTTACAAAGAGGATTATTTAATATAATAAATCAAAGTAGTTAACAGGTGATACCAGAGTTATTATTTTGAAGCGCACTATAAATTTAATCAGAGATGCTATCAGCCCCCAAATATCTCTTGCAAAAACATATTAGTAATATATAGCCCACTATTTCAATTTTGCCTCGCTTAGTCCCCTGGAGACTGAAGAAATTATCCTCTAATATTAAACTAATAGGTTGGATATTATAAAGGGAGAATTTCCAGTCAGGAAATGTATCCGCATGTGTGGAGGATAGCTAGATTTCGAACTCCATCCTCTTAGTCATCAGTTAGCTAAAGGCCTACAAGGCGAGACGTTTTTTTCCGGTCGTCTTCCTTTGCCTGTTCAGGTGTAAATATATCCAAAATAATAGGCCTGACTATACTTTCTCACTGGGATTTACTATTTTATTCTCTCAGGGGCCATTTTCAGTAAAACATGATTTTTCACTGAAAAAATAAAACCGCTGTTCATTTATATCACTTCTTTAGGTGGTGGGTGGGGGAAGGTGTTAGGAAGAGCGGGGTGTCAGAATTGAAATCGATCGTTTCACGCACATACGCACACAAATCACTCTCTAAACACCTTCTACATTGCACGTATTGATACGGCTTATTTCCAAAAATATAAAAAAAGGGTCTGAAAAAAGAGGTCACCTTTATGTCGACAATATATCACTTTCTACCTTATCTTAACTGTGAGGCTGCCAACACGTAGCCTCCAGCGCAGTGCAGGCTTACACCTGTTCTAAGGAGAATATCAGGAAACACAGGTATATCTCCACCTTTATCAAATACACGAGATCTTGTACACATTATTTACATTCGTTTATTTATATATGTCTTTTATTTAATCTGATAAAGTTAAGGTTAGTTTTCCTGAGCTACTTTAAATACAATGTTACCGCTGAGCATTTAGAATTATAAAGTTAGTATATGATTCAATATTGCAACAGGTCATGGTCCAAATATTATTAACAAACTGTTAACGCTTAGTAAAAATATAATATTTGATATTTTTTCATAAACATATTTGAAAAGATTAAAAACCATGTTAATGGTTAATGCTAATTTTTATTTAACATTCTGTG
Organism: Timema cristinae; assembly: GCA_039000515.1. Classification (NCBI taxonomy): domain Eukaryota; kingdom Metazoa; phylum Arthropoda; class Insecta; order Phasmatodea; family Timematidae; genus Timema; species Timema cristinae. The sequence goes on from JBCFYV010001001.1 coordinate 38,055,903, forward strand.
GTTTTATTATATTGGTACTAGGGTTATACTTTATAGGTTAGTTTTGATTATGGCAACTTAGAAAAAATTCACGTCTATTAGAGTGACCAGAGAATAGGAAACCGGATTAATAAATCACGTGTAAAATCTCCTTATTCTCAAGTGCACCCAACCAAGATTCAAACTAGGACCTCCTTATTTATTGCACTAGTGTAGACCTATTTTGTGATCCTCTTTCGTCATCAGCAATGCTGGTTTTTCTTTAGGTGGAAAGGGACGTTTTTCTAATTATTTGGGAGGTTGTGTAGGAAGTGCGAGAGAGCATAAGTGTTTTGCAATCTTTTATATCAACTTTATTTATGGCTTACATACGTAAAATATTACTCAAGTAGAAACATAGAGTTTGATTTTATTCACATGTTGAGCTCAACAGCTATTAAATATATGACTCTCAAAGGTGTTCTTGGATTTAATGACAACTTTTCCTCTTAATTTTAAATGTTTCACATCTAATGCCAATATGTTCATGACAGAATTTTAGATAAATGTTGAAATCAAAATGTAAATAAAATTGAATGCCATGATTCCACTGGATAATTTTTATTTTATTTTAACCAAAACACTATTTTCTATATAGAAACTGCAGAATCACTGTCTTTAATTAACTCATGTTTCCTACACTTCCGCCTCAACAGACTCATCTGACGAGTATGGATGAAGGATGTGTAGTTTGGACAAAAAATTGTATGTTTTTATTTATCGTCTTTATTTACTATATTTAGCAAAGTCAAGGCTAGTTTTACTTTACATACACTTATCATAGAGGTAAAGATACTCATCATTTTTCTTGATCGCCTAAAGTATTTGGTCGAGATTCAAATTAGCATCCTTTCCCTTAATCATCAATCCACTTTATTATGAGCCCGACGTCTTACACACTGTATTCACAAGTGAAGTTTTAACTATGGATTAAGAATTAATATTTTATTCGCTTATTATTACTATAGTAAAAGGAAATTTGCAAAATAAATATACTTTTAATATATTTATTGTTAAAATTTTTATTACGTGTTTACACAATAAATATTTTCTCAAGGTCACCATCATATTGGGTATTAAATCCTCAAAAATCTATATTTATAGTTATGTAATGGCAGCCATATTGCTTCAAAGCAACACAACTTAATCTTTTAATAACCTAGGCTTACCCGCATTGGTGGACACACGGATTAAAGGCTAGGCTCATCTAGTCTGAATTTCCAGCGACGGGAAAATCGGAATAGGAATCCCAAAAATATGAATGGGAATTTCATAAATTCAATGATTTCTCACGCACATCCTCCACACAAATTTTGCTAAATTTGGTCTTAATTTTTCAATCTTCATTCCAAACTCATTAGTTAGCTAAATGTGGATGACCCAGCCGTATAGAAAGACGTGTTGAAAATAAAATATTCATCAGTAATTTATATCCGTTTATTTATTTAAAGGTTATCTATAATCTATAATGAGTAGGGTCCCCGACTGTTTAGATCACTGACGTCATCCTTCTTATAGATAAATTAATGTGATGCGAGATAGTGTGACGCCATCTTGACATGTTAAAACACATCAGGTCACTGTTCAGTTGTCATCAACCCTACAACCATGGTCATGTCTAAACCCAACTGGTCATTGTTCTGGTGTCGTAATCCTGCGGTCATTAACCCTTCATTCGTAATCATCCCCATGATCTTGGATAAGTGTGTGAGGGATACTTTTTAGGACGAGGTTGGTGTAAAAATGGACAATGTAGATGTGAGAGTGCTGTTATATGCAGATTATGACGTATTGGTGGCCGAGAATGTGAAAGAATTTACTGTCAACATAGAACGCTTGGCACCCATTAGAGATCCGACACCCATTCATATACCACTAACAAAATCGCAACACCCAACCCAGATGAAAAAAGAAAATTAAAAAGGGTGAACCAAAACCGATGGATTTCTTTCCACACCTAATAGTTCATTTGGCATACATCTAATACGACCCTGCACATCCTGCAGGCTTTTCTGGGGTGGCATCACTCAGAAATGCGTTCAAGAAATGTACAGCCAGATTATAGGAATGGCTTCGTTCACAGGACGACAATACTTTTCACAAACCCGTCATAAAAATGTTTCCACTCAACAAATATATGGGGTTCAACATAGATTATCTCTGGCAAGTAATCTCAATATTATGAGAACTTCCTTCAAATACAGCGACGTCACGTGTAATTGCACGCCGCTACGGACGTATTTAACAAAACAGCCTGGGTGAGGATGCATCCTTACAAAACGGAGGGTAAGGAAATCTTGTAACTCAGCATTGAATTGGCGCGGCTTAGTATTCTGTTGTCAGTTGACGCGTTCGTATGTGTGTGTGTAGCGATGGGGGGATTGAGTGTGTAGCCGGGCCAACAGAAGACGGTGTCCGTGAAATTGGGTAAGTCAGTTTTGATATTGACTTGATAATTGCTGTCTTGGGGCTATTGCTACATTATATTTTTAGATTTACTAAGAAGAATATTATATAAGCTAGTTAGCTTGTATTAACCATCATAAAGAGTTGAGATAATCCTAAGACTAATATCCTATAATAGTAGCTTCAGTTTTACAAATAATAGATTGCTAACAACCTACACTTATCTATACAGTATTTTAATATGGCCGGTCATTCCCTACTGATTACTGCCAGAGCAATCAATAGTAATTATTATACGTTCACCCAATACTAGAGCATAAACAAGCTCGTAAAAACTATCTTTGAACACTTAAATACTTATGACACCTGAAGGGTCCGGGACAAAGCATTATCACCGCGGTCCATTACTTCAATATAGTAGTGCTTCCACACGTTTCGAACCTTAAATATCTACATAAAAGGGTGCAATAATGACAGCTGTCATTGACCTAACTAAGTCCAAAAATAAAATGTTAGAGGATCTGATTGTGACAATAAAGAGATCCTAAACGTGATCATACCGTTTAGGGTGTCATTAAAATATGACAATGTCTTAAGGACTTAGAAAAAAGAATCAAATTAATTGACTCAGTATACAGAAACACCTGGTCCTATACATATGTAGAGCATTGAGCCTCCGTATTTAAACTATGCTTTATAGTCATAGGTAAATATCCGTCAGACTATATGACCCAAGAAACTATGTCTGATGGACATAGAAAATAACATCAGACATTCCAACTAAAGAAAACATGTCTGATGGACCAAGAAAATAAAGTTAGACATTCTAACTAAAGGTACCATGTCTGATGGACAAAGGAACATAGTTAAACATTCTAACTAAAGAAACAATGTCGAATGGATAAAGAAAATAGTTCAGACACTCCAACACAATACATTATGTCTGATCGACATAAAAAATTAAGCAAGACATTCTAATAAATGAAACTATATCTGATAGATATAGAGACTGAGTTTAGAATCTAATGCAGATTCTAACCAGGAGATACATATACTTCAAATCTCAGAAAAGTCTTTCTCTGCAACGTGGTGGTGATACAAACACCTGGCACACTGTGTCCATTAGTAGTCTCCAGTGCTGAAGCTTTACGTCGTAGTTCTTCCTCCGGTGAGTATTTACAATGGAATACAAAAATGCGAGTCACAGGGAATCCGTTATATAGCAACAAAACTAGCTTGGATTTGGACTACATCGGAATATCTAGGGGGAGAAACGGGGTTAGAGTTGTAGAATTACTCCACTTTCTCACCAGGGTTGTCAGTTAGGTGTGGTGATCAGAGACAATTATTTTTCTTTCCTTCAATTTGTGTCCTTCGATCAGGACGTGAAAATGCTCGTGGTATGGTCCGTTGGGGTAATTTTCCTCGACACTTGGGCGTTTTCCAGCAACATCAATTCACAATGAGTCAACAACTGCCACATCTTATTGGAATGGAATTGTTTTCTTGTTTTTATCTCTTCAAGGAATTCATTTTTTTATAGATTATTTATTGTATATGTCAGATTATATAACGTACATGCTACATTAATGTCTATTTATACTGAATTTCAAACCAATTAATTTATTTTCCGTAAAAATGGTATGCAAAAAATATAAACTATCAAGTTTGACCCCTTATAATTCGTGAACTATAATGATTTGAAATAAATGAATCACTTATTTATAGTTTACATACACGTGTTAAAATTGTTCAATAAAATGTTGAGGGTTGACTGACAAAGTAAGTTATATTATACATTTATTTATATTTATTGAGCTATACCATATAAGCACTTTTTAAATTACATTGTGCATTGCAATGTTTGTAAAGACAATACAATTTTCCAAAGGCAAACTAAACAAAGTTTCAAATTCGAAACCAATAAACATGAAATTTATGGGTAGCTATAGTAGTACTCCGGGGTTAAGTACAGTACCTTACAATTATCAAGCATGCATAATACTTTCGTCAAACTACGTGATCTCAAATGATCTAATATATGTAGCCTACTATGTTGACTGATATGGGTTGCATGTTACATACCATAATAAATATTTAATTTTCTTAAAGCATTATGAAAACTCAAAAAAGATCATATTATAAAATATACATTCTAATTATGACCTAATATTGATCAATTGAAAATGTATTAGTAAAAATAATGTATCTATTTGTGAAAAGGGTTTACAGATCATTAATTTATAATACTTCATTTCAAAAATTTGTTAATCAGAGAAAATTCCTAACATTCAGAAACCTAACAAAGTTAGTTGCAGAGATTGACTTTAATACGCAATACCTAAGTTTGAGTCCCGAACAAACCCGCTAAAAATGATTTGTGTACAATGTATTATCCAGTCATTATAATTTATAATCATGTTAGATATTCTTAACATTCACTGTCGTTTTCCTGTCCCCAATGAATCAATTATCATTTTAATGGTTAGTATAAAGTACAACAAAAAGTGCAATACATAATATATTTAGTTTATAATATTTTGAAATATTGAGAGGTGTTAACAAGTGGAACCAACACCATTATTTACTAAATATTATTTGCATCAGAATCCACACATTCAAAGTGTGATTATAACACTTTACGAATACTCGCAGGGGGGGGGGGGGGACTGCGTAGTGAAGAGCCAATACACACAGTTTCCAAAACGTCTTCTCTGGTCCAAAACCTATAAAGACCCGAGAATCTGTATATTTAAAAAATATATATTTACAGTAAATATAACAGATACAATTGAACCTGGATAATTCAAACTTGAAGGGACCAGGAAAATCTCAAACCATCCAAAAATTCGGGTTATATGAGTTTCTAAAAAGTAATTGTAAAGAAACACAGTTAATTTTGCAACCAATCTCTAAAACTTTATTTAACTTATTTGACATATTCTGTTCCCAATTTCTTTAAAAGGTCAGAAATTTTAATCTGTTTTTATGATTTAATTATCTCAGTCATAGTGTATGATGCTAATTTTTTTATTGACTGGAAAATTGAATCATTTACATTGTTACGACTTTCAAAAAGTTCTCGGATATGTTCCATGGCTTCTGCCACACTCAGGATAAACCTTTCCTAAACTACAATAATTGTCCTCTTCATCACCATATTCTCAGCCTGGATGTTATTGTTTAGAATTTCGGCAACGATGCCCGCATCAGTAACTTCTCCACACACTGCCACATCTTCATCTACACTGACGAAGTCCACATAAGAACTAGCAGGATCAGGAGTAACTTTATCCCAGTTGTCAATAGCTGGCGCAGCTTCAGTCACAGTTTCTCCGTCATTTTCTTTCTTGATAAATCCAGCTTTTTAAAAAGAGATCCTAATGGTCTTAACTTTCACTTAATCTAACGCTTGCTTACACATTCTTGAGGCTTGAAGAACGTCAAGTGAAATTTTCTGAGTAGACACATCTCCAGCAAATATTTTTTCCGCCAACAATCGTATGTAGAAATGTTTTAGTTTCTTAATTATTCCATGGTCTATACGTTTAACAACTAATGTAATATTTGGTGGGAAATAAATAACCTTTTCATTTTCCAAAAGGGGAACTCAGTTATAAGCAGTTCAATTGTAAATGAATAAAAGGATTCTCCGATTTTATCTGTCAAACTGTTTGACAATTTTAAAAGCCATTTTTCAAACAGATCACCTGCCATCAATGCTTTTCTATTTGACTCGTATTCCACTGGCTTCAATGTAAAATTTTTGATGCAACGTGGGCTATTCAATTTTCTAATCATTAACGACGGCAGCTTTTCAGAACCATCCATATTTTCCAACTAAGCGTTCCCTCACTGCACTGTTCACCTTTAAATGCAATAGTATTGTCAGGAGTACACTTTTAGGAAAGTCCCATCTCATCGACGTTAAAAATATATTTGTCGGTTCTATGGCCTGGACCACTTCTTTCAAGTCTTCCTTCCAATTATCGATTGAACACACATCAACAGCACCACTTTCACCATAAACAGCTTTGAAGGAAGTTCCGTTTCGTTGTTTGAAGACATCTAGCCACCCTGCACTCGCTTTGAAGTATGTTTTTCCTAATTCAGATACACAATGTTCAGCCTTTGCTCTAAGAAGATGGCTGCTCACTGGGACTTTCTTGTCTCGTGCTTGTTTGAAACACTTCATTACACAGTTGTCCACCTATTGGTTTTGCTGTCCTCTTAATATTTTCCTATTTTATCCACTCCCATTTTCATTGCCCAACATTTTTTGTTTATTTCCCGAAAATGTTGAAAGATTTTTAGGGGGAGTTCCAAATACCCTTGCAAATTATAACTTATTTTTAAGTTTCCTTTCAAGTTCCTTTATAACTGTTACTTTTTCTGACAAAGTTAATGATTTATAGAACTGTTGCTTGGACAGTGACAGCAAGATACACACATACCCACACAAACACTACTGTATAGTATGTAATAAACAAAACTAAAGCCAAACAGAAAACAAAACAGAATAATCTCACACATCACAAAATATCACTACGACCGAATCACTAAGAACAGCGCACGTAACCGCTCGAGAGGTTCGACCTTGACTAACGGATTACAGAACTGTACGTGTAAACACAGTCGTATGGGTGAGAGGGGGAAGGGCGTGAATAGGGATACTGACCGCATTCTAACGTCGCCTTCCCTGTTTCCAAAAATAGAACACGGTGCCGCAACTATAATTAGGAAAACAATACTGCACAGTACATTACTACTTAAGAAAAGTTCGAATTAACCAAAACAAAATTCGAATTATCCACAATATGTTAACATTGTTTTATTACAAAATTCATGGGACCAGGTGAAAAATTCGAATTAAAGACGATTTTCAATTACGGAAGTTTGAATTAGTCAGATTCCACTGTATCTCTGTTAACCAGAGTCTGAAACTTATCATAAAGTTCTCGTGATTGTCTAACAGATGGCAGAACTAGATGAATTTGAGCAAAAATTGGACTTCCTTCTATTTCCCCTGTAACATTCATATCTATTTTTGCTTGAATATAAATTACGTCTGGTTTTTATGAGCCACGACTTGTTAGTGTTGTACATTTAATTTGAGGGCTTCACGTCTTACCAACCACACGATCTATTTTTTTCACCACGTTTTAGTGATCTTTTTGGTTGAATAGCCTACAATAACTAAGCTGAGGGAATAGGGATGAGGAAGGTAGAGTTGGAAGGAAAATATATCCTCACTTTTACCGAGGTGAAGTGAGAAACAATTCAGTATGGACCATCCTAAGTTCATCCGACCAGTGTTCAAACCCCAATATCCCCATAAATGGCAATCCAGTCCATCACGAGACTGACACGTTATACCACGTGACCATCATTGAGGTTCAATCCAAACTATTGCATGGTTTCACTGATGGGGTAGTATGAGTAAAGTTAATTTAAGAGGTAGTTAGCTACCGTCTTCGTGCAATTGGGGAGTGTGGGAAGGGGAAATCATATCAATACATCAGGCCGTAAAACCCTAACCTTTCTCTCGTCAGCAAATAAGAATAGACGACTCTGATGCCTGATTCGTCGTGCACACCCGTACTGTTAATAGTGTTTTGGTGGCCACCTCTTGTAACATCAAAGCGTTTTAAAATCCCAACGAGCTATTTCATATAAAGATAAAGCAAAATACTTCAATGGAATTATAATGTGGATGTCATTTGGCAGAGTTGTGATTCCAACCTGGTTCCCTCATATCAGAGATCTTCATTCTTAGACAACTCATCATTAGACCATCTCCATTTCTTCCCTTTCCTTCATTTTGTAGACTTCAAAATAACACCTTGGGTCCTATACGTTTTTTTCATTTCTTTCAGTTTTTCCCCATTGTTTTCTACAAGCTTTTGTTTCTCTCTCTAAAAAACGTAAGAAAAAAAAAGCAAGTGGATTTGAAAAGGTTGGTAGCACTGCATGAAAGTGAAAAAGGGTTTGGGTTGGGAGGGGTAAGTATGAATATGTAAAGAGGGATTTGGGAAGTACAGAGGAAAGAAGCGGAATAGCCGCTGGCAAAATGTATCTTGACTCGGAACTGCCAACGAGGTTAGAGTTAAGAGTTATCTGCCTGGAGGTGTTTACCTGGATGCATGCGAAAACCCCCTGCTGACGTTCCTCACTAAAGATTCCCTTCAGCGTACATCATCGCATACGTTTCCTGGATGCTGTAACGGTCTTGGGTGGTGGATAACGCTTGTAAAAATATGTTTTATAAGATATATGTCAATGGTATACCTTACAATATACAAGACAATTTTCTTTACATGGATTAGAATTCAATTTTGAAGGGTAAGTTTCAGCTAATTAGTTAATTTTAACACTTAATTTGATTAAAAAGTTATATAAAACCAATATTTTAAAACTGAAAAAGCAATTTAGTACAATATTTTACTTTTAAAAAAATTATATATAAGTAACTTTAAATTATTATAAAAAAATCCACTCTCATTTTCATTTTAGAATAAAATCATGAAAGAGTATATAAGAGTTAATTCTCCATAGTTGTGGTCTTAGCTAACAGCTAGCATAAGATTTAAAAACTGTTGAAGGAAAAAAAAAAATTAAAAACAGATCGTTTACTGTGAATATTTTGACCACCAAAAGTTACACAAAAACAACATAATACTACCATGAAGAACATATGTAATAACGATTAGATATATGAAAGTATATCTGGTAGTTTTTATTAGCTTTTACCTTCACCTCTACCGAAGATTGGGTTTATTCGTGATTATCTCGACTAATGAGCCAAATGTAGCCTTAAATACGTTGTTACTGAACAAAACTTTACACTTAGTCCTTTAAAATTTTGCCTTCAGAATTTCAAATAAATGTTTTACCCTGTAACTATTCTATGCGGATTGAATGACAATTCACCACTCAATTAATGCAGGTTTAAAATCGTAACTAAAACGATGCTATAAATATAATAATCTAATAATAAAACAATGCCATACGAATAAATATAACTTTGAATGTTAGAATATAAACTATTAATCGATTAATTAGTACATAGATATTCTGATTAATAATACGAAAGCATCGATAAGTATTTATAATGTATTAAAACCGCTCACTTTTATAAATAGCAATACCCCAAAAACACACTATTTTCTATAAATTCTTTCATAAAATAAATGTTTTCTTCACAAAGATTAATAAATTCCTAGGAAAATATATAATACATGTTGTGCCATTTAATGTCAATTTTGTACCATAAAACATTAATTTAAAAATTGTTTGGTATTGTGTGCATCTTACTAAAACATATGTGGTTTTTAAGGATGCAATTTTTTTTGTCTTTGTAAATTTCTAATAAAGTAACCAACATACACACACGTATTTAATATGTATATATATGAGTATGCGAATATGTTTAATATATTTTCAAACGACTGCACTTACACACAATATATATATATATATATCCTTTAATTATTGGAACTTTAACAAGTTTTTGTAAAAATAGCCATTGGTCAAATAAACTACAGTAAGCATTTGCACAACTATTTTTCTAAGTAAAAATAACTGTAACTAAATATTATATAATATTGTGGTTTAAACTTTTAAAATAGTATTCAAAATGTCTTTCAGAATTATATAAATTATTACAGTTTATCGAGTGAGATAATAATATCATCTTTAGTTGGGTGGATGCTAGCACCTTTTCTTACATTTAACCCCTAAGATAATATTATTATTTATATAAGTGCTACATATTATGAGAAAATTATTTAAAAATATAAGTAATTATATTATTATTCAAATCATTTAAAATTGTATACTTGACCGGCTGTTTTCTATGGGTGTGAAAATTGTATCATACCTTTCATGACGAATAATATTGTTTATGTTCGAAAACAAAGGGCTTAATATAGTATTTTCTCCAAAATGTTACTGAAGATTGGAGGAGGCTACATATTAGTGAATCACATAGCCTGCACTTATTAAAATACACTGTTAGGTTACTCAAGTATCGTAGATTATGGTAGGCAGGACATGCAGCGCGAGTGGGAATATCTTGAACTTTGTTCAGGGTATTGGCCTGTAAACCCAGTCAGAAGAACTCGACAAAGTTGGGTGATGACATTGGAATGGAGCTGCAACAGATATAGTGTAATGAGGGGAACTGGATATAACTGGCTCAATATAGGAATAGGTGGCGTACTTTTGTAAATGTGAGAGTGAACTTTCGAGTTTCTAAAGTCATAGAGTAAGTAAATAAGTAACTTAAAAAATATAAAGCTTAGTTTGGATATATAATCTGGTCTGGTTTTGTCCACTGATTTTGTCTAAATGCTGGTTTAAACTGTTATGAATGTGAAATAATATAAAATAATTAATAAATTATTAAAAAAATTAAAAAATCAATTTTAAATACTTAACAAATAGAGTATTTCAAACAAATATTATAATTGTATCAAATTATGTTTATGCTTAAAGTTTAATAATAGCATAATATAATGTTTAAAACACAATTTATTTACGCATAATGCAATCAAAATACTTTAATCAAACCATTACTATAATGAATGTTTACACTCCATCATTTATGTTAATGTTTGCCTCAATGTACTATGTTAAAGAGATTGTAATTTTGTGTGTGAAATCTAAGTCTATGATTTAGATAACAGCTGCAATATTTTAATAACATCAATTAGTATTTTCATGTTTCATAATATAAATAAAAACGCAAAGTGTTATAATAAAATATAGACAAATTAAAAAAAATCTATTTCTTGAGATATGCCATGCCTAAAATATTTACTAATGAATTAACTATTAAAATATATTTTGCAAATATCATTGAGTAACACGCACATAAAACTACTATGTTTATGGAAAACATTGATTAAATGAATATTTATTTAGGGTATAAATAATAGCCTTCTACATTTGTTTGCACAATATTTAACAAGTGTAATTCTATATCATATATATGTTGATACATTTTTATATAAGATAGTTAATTGACATTCGCCTTGACTATATAAAATTTTATAATTCACCTAGATAAGACCATTTTGAGAGAAAGAGGAGCTTAAGAAGAAGGGGGCTTCAATTATAATATTGGATTACTTAGAGGAAATAACAACATGCTGGTTGTTGAAGGAGGCAGAAGGGCGTAAGTTCATTGACAAAAGAAATGGACCTGTCGTTAGAGAACTTATAATAATGGTAATAATAACGTATGTGAAGCAGATAATTGAGAATTTTGGCTATAATAAGATACAAAGAGAATAACACAGGATAAGAATAAATGGAGAGCCTTATCAAACTAGTCGAGAGATTGATGACATAAAAAAATACTATACATTAATCTAGCAGTTGTTTATTATAGCCGTGAAACAAAGTATCGTGCCCAAAAGGACGAAAATAAATATTGAATTTTCTCAAACAAAGTGCTAATGAAAAATTTGTTCCAAAATGTGATGAATATTATGGTAAGTGCGGGAAGTTACATAATAATATTTACTTAACCTTTTCTCTCGCCATTATTTGTAGGCAGCTGGTCAAATCTTGCAGGTTACAGTGGCCAGGAGAGGTAGTGAGAATAGAAGAAATAGAGCCGCGTTTAAAATATGGATTGACAAACTTAATGGGAAGAATACAGTGGGAAGACCTAGACCGAGGTGGGAGAATAACATGAGAATAGACATGAAAGAGGACATAATTAGATGGATTGGATTTAATTATTTCAAGATAGATGTAGGGTGTAATTAGGTAGACTGGATAGTACTACCTCAAGATAAGGATATGGTATAATGAAGTGAACTGGAATTAGCTAAATATATAGTTAGGGTGTAATAAGGTATACTGTATAGAACTAGTTCAAGATAGCGACAGGTGGCGTACTTTTGTAAGTACAGCGATGAACGTTTGAGTTTTTAATGCATTAAATAAATTGTTAAAGTAATTACTAAACAGAACACCTAATCCACCGTTCATAAACTCATGACTGAGAAAATCAAACCCATAATAAGCTTGAACTCTATTGGGAAGTCCATTAAGCAATTATTCTCTATAATGACTAAATATTATGATGATTGATAAAGTATGAAGATTGTTAGCATATTAAGACATTGTCTATACAACATTTTTCTTAATGTTACATTTAGTTCAAAATTAACAAAATATTATATTACCTGGTGTTAAAACTACATCGGTTTTACACGTTTACTAACTGGGTTTATAAAACATGACTTTTAATTAATGGAAACAAAAATGCAAATGTATTTCATTTTAATTATACTTTCCTTATTTCTTTACTATGAACGTAGTTAGGGCAATGTATCCGGTAGGATATGGTTTTAAACATATTGGGACAATTTGAATAAAGGTAGTTAGGAAATACCTGCAAAAAGAAAGTAGTTTTCGTGAAAAGGATGCTGATAAGATTACAATGCATTCGAACATGATTAAAGAAATAGTATTTAACATGAATGATGGCCAGCTACTTCAGCCAATAGTGAAGTTTTATTCCACTCTACGCAGAGCGTAGCGAGTTGGTTAGTTGATCTTTACGGAAGATAGAGGTGGCAAGTTTGTATAATAACAACATGTATGAAAATGTGGTTATGGGGGGGTGGGGGGGGGGGCTTTTAATGGAGGAGAGGAAGCAAAGCTTTGAACTGTATCTAGATTATCGCTTTGTGTTAATGGACATTCTCTATCGATATGAACATTTGATTATAGCTCATACACTTCATGGTATTTATTCAAGCATTCAAACATGAAATATAGATATTTATTACGTAACACAATGACACGAAATAAAATTTTAAATCAAAACAGATTCAACAATATTTTTTGTGTCGTAACCAAATATAAAATGAAAACTGTTGAAATGTTTTGTTTGTTTTTTACAATTCAACGATTGTTTGAATATTTAAAAATCAATCATTTACTTTTAGTGATATAGAAGTATTATGATTTTAAGATATAAAATGTGGACTCCAAATTTGGGTATTTAGATACTTACTTTAAGCAAATATAAAAGTTTTTACTTGTTTTTATTTTTATTTGGAACATCATTGATTAATTTAAAAAACTAATTATTATAGGCATGGTTATATTCCCACTTCAATATGAAAATGTGAACCTAGTGTGCTTAGAAAACATAATAGTTATTAATTTATCTTCTTAAATGATTGTACTTAAAAAATATTTTTAAAATATATAGTACGATTTAAATAACTACACATTTTGTATCATGAAAAATAAAACCGTTAACGTATTATGTTTTAAATTGTGTTGGTTAGAACTATAAATCATTTGTTGGAGCTATAGAAATTATTTGAAAAGTATAAATCTAAGACTTGCAATAAACAATCTGCTTTAGTAAATTTTAAATAATAATATTAATATTGTTTTTAGCTAGATAAATTTGAAAAAAATATTGTAATACTGAATGTAATGCTTTTATTGTACTACTCCAGGTTTAATATATAATATATTTATCAGAGTGAAACGATATAATATAAACCAATCAAAATATATTCGGGAACACATTAATATATTATTTAATGCACTAACATCGTGTCCTCACTAAATAGATAAATCGTAGTTAATGTAAATAATTCTATATAATGTAATGGCGGAAAGTATATGTAAGCTGTATAAACAAATTGAATTAAAATTTATTAAAAACAATTTTGGTCTTATTTTAAAATAAAATAAAATAAAATTAACTATAATATAAAAATACAATCTCATATTAGTTAACAAGTCAATATTTATAATCTTATTACTAATATATTATTATTTAATAGTTTATTTTCTTTGTATTTGTATCCTACAAGTGCATGTTAGTGGACTGTGTTTAATTAATTAATATACTTTATAGGTTCGAAACCTTCAACAGTTAAAATATGTTAGATTCAGTGATCACGGTCAATTTAAAGTTAAGTTTGGTCTAGATCGTTTTGATGTTTCTTAGCATATATTATAAAACTATTTAGGTCTAGTTATTAAAATACTTTCTAGCAATATACCAAAAATAATTTATTTGATTTATGTGTTTATGAAACCTGACCGTGAGATTAAGAATTAAATAGAGGTGTTTGATTGCTTAATCTCATTAAAAATATATATTCATATCCCCAGACAATGAAAATATTCTTTTACTCTCTACTTAGTCCTGACATTGACTATACTTACACTATATTGGGAACTGACTATACTCAACGTATCTACGGTGTTACGCTTACAAAGAGTACACCTCCATAAATATTTCAATAAACACTCCACAATAATATTCTACTAATTCAAAGCTGTATCAAACAATTCTCTTGGGGCTAACAATACATGTGTCAACAAATAAATAAAATATCAGAGTTTGGTTAGTAATACAAAACAAATAAATAAATCTACCATTAACATCCGGTGTTGAAATAGGCTTAGATCATTGTATGAGATTCTATGATCTCGAGATTATTGGAATGGTTTTAGGATAGTCACAACCTTGTATGACCTAATTAGTTATTTTAACAATCAGCCAACAATCATAAATTCTCCACACCTAGTCATGGATGTCAAAAATACTTTACAAAAACATATATACAGGGAAATGGAAATATCCTCAACAAAGTAAATATGTTGCCATGTGAATAAAAATGTATGAGGGTAAACATTAATTTGATAAAGAAAAAAAATTACATAAGTCTCATCGTTTGTCTTAAACTTAAAGTACTCTTTAGATTTCCTTAAAGCTAGGCATCCTTTGAAGCTTCATTGATATAATCTAGGTTTAAATAGCAATTAATCAACTCTACAGAAAAGGTAAATTATATGATAGTATTATTATCTTGCTTGATCACAAACAATTTTTTTTTTTTTATATTGCATTAAAAATTCATATATTGCTAACATAGGAAAAAAGTCTGCGAAAAGTACAGAAACATATTCTTATGAAATGAACAAAATGTATTTCTTATTAGCGTATAACCCGAAAGGTTAGTAAGACGTGGTGCTAAGAAAAATGGGTGTGTGTACTTATGTACGCGCGTGAGAAGTTATACTTCTTTGGCATCATTAAAAAACAGTTTTTAATTGCATGCAAATAATTATAAATTATATATTATAAATATATATGACATAATTTGTACTAAATATTATAAGATTCTTAATTTTAAATATTTATTATTGATTATTTAATATTTTAAAAGTAAATGAATAAATTTAATAATAAATTCAAAAATTGAATTTAAGTTTATTCATTTTTTAAATATTTATTATTTTCTTAATTTAATATTCACTTTTCATTTTTATCAAAAGTTTTCATTAAATTTGTTCATTTATTTTTATAGATATTTATTATTTATTCAATTTAATAATAAATATTAAAAATACATATTTTAATTTGGTGTTCGATTTAAATTTTTATCACAAATTTTTAATTAAACGTTTTATTAATTTTATTTCTTTATTTTGTAAATATTAAATAACCAATAATAAATATTTAACAATAATAATTTAATAATATTTAGTAATAATTATGTTAAATAATAATATTTTAATTTATATTAATAAACAATACATACGGATAGTTAACCTCAATTATATTTGAGCACTTGAAAAAGTCTATAAGCACAATTTTTTTCACTAATATTTACGAATAGTAAATCATATTAATAAAAATATTCAATTTAAATCACTACTGAATATAATTTATTAGCACATATATAATTCGCACTTGTATGAAACTAAAACACGTGCTGTGAATGTAGAAACTAGAAACATGTGGATAAATATTATATATATGAAAACAGTGATCAGAGGCGACGAGCGTACCATAGAGAAAGGAATAACATAGTATACATTTCTCTATGAGCGTACCAACATGCGCGACTAACAGAGGTTCTATTTCTATTTTGTTGAAGCTTTTTTTTTTCGAGACTTAATGATCGGTTTACCTTCAACTGTTACATTTGTGTTACAGTGATGTGCGCGCATCTTAAAATTACACTCTCATCATTTATTCATAACGCACCTAAAGAAGTATAACTTCAAAAATCATATTATCTTTACTTATCATCTGAAGGATTTTATTTTAACAAAATTTAAAGTTTTAGTCACTAGATAATAAAATTTATGTTTCCATAAAAGACAAAAAAACAAACAAATTAGTAGGCCTATGTCAAAAATTTAAATATTAAAATTAAATATTTTGAAGCATAATTTTACTAAGAGCCGGTCTTATGACTCTGTCCGATAAATATTTATATCTGGTCCATAAGTTAAAAGTGCGTTTTATGACTGCCAGATAGCATTTATCTACCAGATATAAGGCATTTATCCTTTACATTTTTATCGGGAGGTTTAAGTAACTGATAACTTTTATATAAAAGTTAAAATGGTCGTTGCCATAGTGACTCATTGTTTTTCACGAGGTTTCGCTTATCAGAATATGTTTTTAGGTTAAAATCTTGGTTCAACTGTTTAGTAGGGACAGGCCCAGGCTCTAACTATATATAAAGTTAGGACATTTAATTCACACTTTTATAAAAACTGACAAGCTATTTGTAGAGTTATAGCTCTATAAGAACAAATTATTTAAATGTTAGTACAATAAATAAAATTTTGTAAACGCACCAAACTATTTACAACATTTTGTCAGACACCGAAATTAGTACTTGTAAGACAACCTAGCATTTGCACCAACTTGACTCTATCTGTTTCCTCGAACTCGTTTAGCCACCATTATTTAAGTAATGTTGAGCCAATAGTTAGGTTGTAGCGGTAGCAGAAGGGTTTATACGCATGCGCGCATCAGTAAAATCAGTACCAACCTTTCGTTTTCGGCATAGACATTTATTTATCCGATAGATAAATTCAGTTCATAATACACGTAAAATATTAAAATAGCTGATAAACTTTATTTGGTCGCTAACTTTAACCTCCCGATATTAATATTTATTTAATAGTCATACTACCGGCCCTTTTTGAGGGTTTGATTGAGCTAGTTTGGTTCTTGTGGCAAGCATTTAACGTATGCTGGCTCACGTATATTTTAAAATTCTAGTATATTATGTAATTAGGATACATTTTTATGTAAATAACGATCAATGGCGTAATGGCTTCTTGAAAATAGCTGAACATATTTGGTGGGGTTTTGACTTATATAATTTAGGTAAAATGAGGTTGGGCAACACCCACATTCATTTTTGTAGTTTCCTGGCATAACAAGCTATTTTTGTAGACCATTTCCTGATATGAAGCACATTCCTCAAAGTTGATTATATAAATTACATAATTAAAACATCATCACTAAAGATGATAAAAAAGGAAATATTGAATTTAAGTTTAAATTGTCTGAACCGTTCCGTCCTCCATTTTTTTGAAAAAAGTTCAAATTTTAGTAACTAGCCTCACAAACCAAGGAGGATTTCACTTCCAAAACTCCTTGTTAGTAAAAATGATAAGAACTTAGAATTTAAATTAAACATTCAGGAGGCGAGCAGTGAAATAATTATATTAAAATTTAAAAGGACACAAAACATCTGTCTTCTGACAATATCATGCCCATTTAAGAATCAAAAACCAATGATACATTTTAATTACCACATGGTAGAAGCTCATTCAGATAACGTAAACTGGAACTTAGTTTCAGTTAGTTCTACGTTGTCACTAATGAACTCTAATTATAGAGAAGAAAACGGAGGTCTCTAATCCATTTCCAAAGAATAAAATAATATATTATTTTTGTTGTATAGTAAAATATATTCTATTGTCTTGTGTAGAGGTAAGACAAACAAAATTGCATAAATTATAGATTTCGGCCATCTATTAGAGTTTAATATTGTTTAGGAACATAAAGAAACATCACAAAAGGGAAAAAACACCCCATTATGGTTGGAAAAATCAATGCAAAGAATTATTATTATTATTATTATTATTATTATTATTATTATTATTATTATTATTATTATAAGCTAGCATTAAGTACCCGACGTTATCCAGGGTAATCACGCAATGGATTTTGTGGCTACACATGTCTTTTCTTCTCTTTGATTCAAAAAGATATAATCTCTTCATTTTATTTTTTCCTACTGTAGATGTTTTTATTTTAATTAAGAAATATATAATCAAAATTTTAATATTCGTTTATTGAGGTGTAATGTTTGTGTACAGGGGCTACAAATATTTGAATTGCAGACGTCCTCGTGGAATAAATATCGCACAATGTTTCATGGAAGTAAGACGCCCAAACTCTTCAGTTTATTTAAATATATAATATTTAGCACTACATTCTATTGCAATCAATTTATGATAAAATCAACTTATTCCAAGTCAAACTGTAGCGTGTCAATCAGATGGATTGAACAGCTACAAGTAAAAATTAAATATTTCGGTGTTTTTGTGCAAGATAGAAATTATATCAACATATTTAATATAAACTACCTCTAAGTTTATATTTTCGGATCTACTAAAGTTACGTATCGTCCTACATTCAAACACGTGGTTGGTCAAAAAATATTGTCCTTTGGTAATTACTGTACTAAATATCGAAGAAGAGGACTAATATTTTTGTATTTGTGAATAAGATACGTGAATGCATAGCCTTTGCTATAAGATGATGTCCACGCCATGCACAAGAAAATAGTAAAAATACATCCATATAACTATTTCTCATTAAAAATAATAGTGGATATTAAATAAGTAAATTAATACAGATACATTTTAATATAAGATGCTTGTGTAGTAGCTCACCTCGGCAAGATGTCTACAGATATCACTATCTCACTATCCACTTTTGAAACCACAGAATTGTCTATCATGGCCGACTCACGTGTGTCGCGACTAGTTCAGTTGGAGAGAATTACTGAAGTTGGGGGTCGACGCAGAAAGCTGCTGCGCACCTAGCGACGCTGGCGGCCAGTAAGAGAAACTCATGACTTGCTTCTCTTGTTTCCTTTTTCTCCACAATTTCATTCTTCCTTGTTTCTGCCTGTGTTTCGTAATTTATTCCCCCTTCCCTTTTCTTCATGTCCGAGCCAGGTTGAGGGTATATATAGGTCAGCCAGCGGTATTAAAGTACAGAGCGGTTCTACAGCGCAAAGAGTCAACAAGGAAACTCTGCCCGTTAGCAAAGAGAGGAAACATGGAGTCTGGGACGTCGGATTCGCCACCTTAGCAGTATCGAGAGGATGATGGATCACCTGATCCAAGTCGCCGCTATCTCGGACGACGTATCTGGGGTATTTGTATCCACCCGTCATCATCAAGTCCCTAGGACTTGGTCTCTAGCATAGTTAAGAGAAATTTAAGTTATGAACATGTTTTGAAGGAAATTTTATTTTAATATTTAGTGAGAAGCCTTTGTTTTGGAAAATGTCAATTAGAATATTTTGATTTTGGTTAAATACTTCAACATGGAAGTTTTTCTTGGTTAATTTATGTGTCGTTTGACACTGTCCTAACGTAAAAGCCTCTGGCTTAGAATGTGACTTTTTAAGTTTGGACTTACACTAAGTCACAAGTTACTATAATCTTGGAGTCAAAATTAATCATGACGTCCTAAACGTCATGAACATTAGTTCTTTGTTATTGATGGTTACCACCAGGATGTCTATTTTACCTTTGCCTTATGCAGTTCAGTTAAATGTAATAGAGATTTGGTGTTGAAGTCACTCTTTATGGAGAGTATTAGCTTGGGTGCGCAACCCAGGGAAATTTCACTAGTGTCATAGTGCGGTCCGCGCATATAATACTATTTTATTTTTGGCCTGTAATTAGGTTTTTAAGTTTGTATTGGTCTTAATAGATACTAATGTACTATTGAATGCTCTGGCAGTACCGTAGGGGAAAGTGACCAGCCGAAGTACTTTAATGACGCCTGTTTCTTAGCCATCAATTAGCTGGATTTATCAGCTGCGTAACTAACTTGTTCTATGGATTCCTTTAATGTTTAACGATACCAGACAAGACTGTATAAATGTTATCTTCTAAATGTGATCTTCAAAGACTGTATAAATGTTATCTTCTAAATGTGATCTTCACTGTTCTTTGACTAACTGTCCAATTACTCTCCTTCTAGAAATGCTTCTACGTGTGGCCTGCCGACTGTACTGCCCTGGTAGCCACAAGTAATCTCTCGAGTCTAATTGTTTTGGAAGAAATTTAATATACGCTAATATTCCTATATTCGTGTAAAACTTATATTTCCTAAATTTGTTTATTGTTTACTAAATAAATCTATTTTGTTAAAATGCCTCTGTTTTCTAAATGTAAAATGTACCCTGTAGGCCATTGGGGTACAATAAAAATATTTCAGGTAGAACATAATATGACACAGCTTTGTCAATATGGCGGAAAAGGTTGATGAGAAAGTTACAATGCGTGCTAAAAAAGAATTGAGTTTTGATTTAATTAATGAATCTGGAGATGAATTGTTTGAAAACAGTGGGGAGGAATACATCCCTTCAGATAATGAGACAAACCCTGATATATGTGCTAGCGCATTTTAATTATTTGGTGGCATAACATGATTTCAATGAAATATTATATAAGTATTGTTTCAACTTGTGCTTTAGTATATAAAATCAAAATGTCAATAAATTAATGATTATTGAACTTTTAGCAGTTCATCATAGTCATTGATATTATTGTGTATATGTGTATATTTATATCTGGGTAGTGTGTTTGAGGTATATCTCCAATAAGTTCTGACTTCAAAATTGGCTTCAAGCTTCCCAAGTCAGACATGCATAGTATGTGATATTTGAAATAAAATGTGAAATTGGAGCAGTATAGGAAATGATTAAAACACTAAAAAACTGGAAGATGAATGCCAATCATATTTATTATAAGCAGGTGAACAAAAAAAAAAAGCTACAACTGAATTTCAAGAAACACATCAAAGTGACTCACATGTCAAGCAATGGATGCACTACAGGTACTTCCAGCTTCTATGTTGGCTTCTGTTCCTGCTTTTTACAAACGTAAGATATGGACTTTTAATTTAGATGTTTATAACTGTGTAATTGACAAAGGATTTAGCTTGTTTTGGAATGAAACCCTGGCAAATAGAGGCAGCGAAGAAGTTGAGAGTTGTGTTCTCAAGAACCTATGTGCCGAAACATTACCTCACAGAATTTGATTGTGGTGACGTCACCATAATCTTGCCACCAGCTTGTGCCTTGTTTAGTGAATAAACAAATAATAAGGCGCATCTTTGGGGATATCTTGTGTGCAAAGTTGCGCCATTTCTAGACTTGTACCGAAGCAGAATTGTACTCTTTAGTGAATCCAGGCCCTGGAGAAGAAATATTCTGGAATTCTTCAAAGAGATCTAAAGAAAATTAAAGATGTCCAGGAACGTTTGTGTTTTGTGGCTCCACTTTATCACTATATTTATTTAAACTTGAAATACACTGGGTCAACGGTTAATAATGGCAATGTTAGTGATGAAGTTATAGATGACAGTCATGGTTGAACTAAAGATAAAATCCTTCATGACAATGATGATTAAACTAAAGATTAAATCCTTGATAACAGTAATTGTTGAACTACAGCCTAGTAAATAACTTTTGTTGTTGTAGACAGCCGATTTATATTCACTAATTATTTCATTGATAAGTTAAATATTATAAATGTATTATTTATATGAGTTATTAGATTTTACTGTTGGTATAGCATATTATTCTATATTTTTATCTGACAAGACATCTTGTGAATGTGAGGAATGCCAGGTCTCCACCGTGGTTGGGATTCCACGTTAAACTGTAGGTCCTTTATTTCATCTCACAATCACCCTACCATTACACATTATTGTAAGTGCGTATAACCCGAACGGGTAGTAAGACGCGGTGCTAATAATAATAATAATATATTTTTATGTTCCAACATTAACTTGCTAAGTCACGAAAAATATAAAAATAATTATAAATAACAATGTGTGTTCCTATACTTCCTTAGATATGGCAATAACATTTAAGTGTATTGATGTCTTAAAGTTCAAAGTTTATATCAAATTAAGTATAATAAGAAATATAAGGTCTAATAAATTATGGATTATTTTAAAACCTTAACTATCAAATATCTCTTAACTACTAATATGTGTCATAGCATATTATTGTCCCAAGACCTTCATCAACTAGCTACTAGTAAGCAAACCCCATATGAGCGAGGATTTAGGTTTCCTGAAATTTGGCTATAAGATTTAATCTCTCTATAAATATTGGTATTGTAACTAGCCTCACTAGTGCGCAAGCGGTCTAGAGTGTTGAACTTTGATTTCAGATAAAAGTTTGGAAAAACTCTAGAGGGGAAAACCTTTAAGTATCCCCTACTAATCAAGAAATGTTTCTTTGTTTTGAGGTGTATGCTTTTACAGGTCAATAAACATATTTTATTTGTTTGAGTATTTTCTCCTGCTGCGTTGGAGTTTCAATTGAGTTTTAGTAAAAGAAGTCACCTATTGGTTTTGTACATACCTATTAAAGTACATGTAAGATATTTGAAAACTAAGCATTATTTTACTAAAACGAACTCCAAATAACAAACTCAATCAAACTATAATGTTTGCTTCATACATGAGAAAACTCTAGTAGTTTTCAAGTTGTCGACCATGGTGGTCTTGGATTAAAGTGCTCGCCTCGGCTCCAATGTTAGTAGGTTCAAACCCAGCCTGGGAAGACGGATATTTCCTAGCCGAAAAAAAAAAATGGTGGCATAAATTAGTTTGGAGGATAAATAAAACCGTTGGTCTCATGTCAATTGTGGCAATTAAAATAACACTGGAAATAATGTAAAAAATATATTTCCAGTATAGATTAGTGGGCCCCTTCGCCCCCGCTCATAGACATTCTCTTGTGATGATATCTGTTGGTTCAGAAAATGCTCGTTAAATACCTCAAATAATTAAAAAATAAAATTGAATGAAATTCGAGCCAAACCCGTAAATTCAATTTTGATGAATCCCTAGGAATAGACAGACATCAGGCGAAAAAATAAGCAAGAGGTTACACAACTTATAAGATCCACTTTTTGGCCGTTTCGAGGGCCAAGATTCATGATAGGCTCGAGTCAGAAAATTTTGTTCAATAATACAATACGTTCCTATAAGATAAAGTAATAAACAATTATACCCTATTCAGTGGCCGCATGGTCTAAGGTGTCACTCCTGATAAAGTCTAGACAAACGGTGTTGGGGAAATCAGTGCTCAAATTCTGGTTGGATGTACTGAGGGTGGTTTTTCTCAAATTTTATTGTAATCTCCCTCTATGTAACTGTGAGTACACCTCCAAATTAAACCTTATTTATCTTCGTAATTAGTATATAAGTATACAACCCAAACGGGTATTTCTCTGCTCTGTAGGTATAGCTCGATTACCGCCTGATGCCATGGAGTGGTATATCTGGTTTATAATTTACTTTTTTATCTATTAGACCAGATATTACTAAGTAAATGACTGAATTTGATACGTAGAAACTCATTTTATTTCGAATGAAAATATCTGACAGCTACTTTTAATTATTATTACGTCAAGTCTTGTTATCTAAAACCAACATTTTTTAATTAAATTATAAATACCTATAAAATAGCACTAATAATATAGTAAAAGGCTATCAATGTTGTACCCCATCTTCTAAAAGGTACTCTAAATTCTCCCTTGTAAAAAATATCACACCGACCCCAACTTTCTTTTGTCCGGCCCAAGCGTCACAGTGTCACCACCTTGCTGTCACAAAATGAGTCATGGCACTTTGTAAGCATGTTCTTACAACCTTCGGGTCATCCATCACATCCCAATCAGCTTAACAGCTGGGAAATCTTACTTCGAACTTGAAGAATGGTTTTGATAAAAGAGTTATGTCCTGCCCTGACAGGTGACGTGAGTTTCTCTTTTATCATGTTCCATATATCTAGAAATAAAATTCAAACACTCATTCATGAAATAAAGAATGTGTTAAGAGATTCTGTTGTTCTAGAAATGAAAAATATGATTTTTTTAAATGTAGGACAATTTAATGTCTATAAACATTGAATAAATATTGTACGTAAAATTAGAATAAAATTAATGTAATTATTCATATATTATATAGAATAATTAGTTATATACAGCTATTTCAGTTGCCGCTTGGTCTAAGGTGTCAATCTAGTGTTAGACTAGACTGCCGATAAGGGGAAGATCGGAGTTAGAATCCCAGTCGTGTGTACTGAGAGTAGTTTTTACAAATTGGTTTTATTTCTTTCCATGAAAATACGGGTACACGTTCTATAAATTCAACCTTACTCATCCATAGTTCAGTAGCATATAACCTAAAGAGGTACTAGGACGTGGAGCTAAAAGGAAGAGTATAGGCCTATATATATTATATTTTATTAACAAATATACTATATATATGAAAGGTAAGGTGTAGATAATAAAGATTATTTTTATATACTTTGAACAGATTAGGGAAAATGACGCCCAGGAAAACTGAATCTTCCCAGAAAAAAGGGAAAAATTGCGCCCTCCTATAAGTCATCACACCATTAGTTAGTAAAAGTGCGCCCCACAAGCTGTTTTACGCACTTACAAAACAAGTACGCCCTAGGACCTAACAAAGTGTTTGAAGAGTCTAGCCTAAATTAAAAAATACAGTAAAAGTTTGTCAATAATTAGTTTGGAAACTTCAATCTATACATTCACAGCAAATGCTTACAAATAAACCATAATCTTTATTTAATTAAAAAAATAACCTAACCTAACCTAACATAAACAAGTCAAAGAGACAGATGCCATTAATCGATGTAATTTGACCTCCTCAAGACCTCATGATGTGAAATGAGTCGATTTGAAACACCCATTCTCCTAAACAAAAGAATAAGATGAACCGATTTACTCCGGTGAAAATGGTAAGGTCGTGAGGAAGGTTAGAAAAGTGCGCCCACATGACCTTGTTAAAATTATTTAGGTGAGACAGACAAGGTCGTGTGGGCGCACTCTCCCCACCTATTAGTGTGATGATTCATTAGAGGGCACGGTTTTACCTTTTTTCTGGGAAGTCACAGTTTTCCTCAATGCAATTTTCCTGACACAACTTAGACAAGTCTAATATATTTACATATAGGATGTTTTAATTTAATATGTAGCCTACCAAGATAATCAAAACGGATTCACTCTAAATAAAACAAAATTATAAGTGAAATATATAATGGTTAATCATGAGCCAATAAAATAAGTAAGTTACTTATGAAAATTATATTCAGCACTTACTGTTATGTACAGAATGTAAAATATAAAGAATATAATGATGGATTAAATAGCCAATATTTTATATTTGTAAGTTATGGGTATAGTCGCATGTATATAAAATCATATTCTTAAATTGTAAATTACAACTGTCCAGTTGTCACATTGCAATGTAGGAATATAAAGAATATATATATAAGTATATATATGTAAGTATATATAAGTATATATATATATCAAGTATATATAAAGTATACATAAAGTATATATATAAAGTATATATAAAGTATATATAAAGTATATATATAAAGTATATATAAAGTATTTATAAAGTATATATAAAGTATATATATAAAATAATAATAAAAATATTTATAGATATAATATTTAGTGTAACCACATGGTCTCCATTGGGTGACATTGTAGCAAATCACTCAAGTAAAATGACATTTACAAACCGTAAGCTGAACAAAATAGTAAACTGAAACAAAGGAATCCAAAAATGAGAATTAAAACTGATATATTCTGCATTAATATCATTTGTGTTATACTTACTTTAAGTTGATGTTCTCGGATACAAATACTATTCTTCGACAAACTATTCTGCAAGTATGGTGGAAGCGAGGGCGTGGCAGTCTTAACAGACGTCTGAACCCTTGAACACTTGTTGTTGACGAAGGACCTGACTGTCGTTGGTTCAATGCCTCAAGCTATGAGCACTGCTGCCCAAGCGGACTTCCTTGGTAACTCTTTCTCCACTATTTCCACCTCCCCCCTCATTCCTTTTCCCTCATTACATGCCCATATTTGGTCCTGTTTAGAATCATAAAAAATAGTATACAATGGGTGACCCATAGGTTCATTCTACTGTAGTTCATCATATTATATCCTTGAAGGAGGAACCTCTGCTCCAGCACCTGAAGAATAAACTGTTGGTCTTTATGTTTGGGTCGTGGGTATCACTGCCTCGATGCCGAGGGAATCTCGTCTGCTTTTAAAAGTATTAAACAAATATCCAAGTTCTTCAGACTTGTTGTAGTAGTCAAGGAGACTAATTTTCTTTCTGTCAGTCAAAGCGGTAAATATGTTTTCTAAGTCCTTAAGACTTGTTGTTTTAGTCAAATATTCTATATATTTTCCCTATGTCCATTAACATAGCTTAAATACAGGAGATTTTAACTCTATATGTAATAAGGACCTTTCTTTAAGATTCCTCTTCTCCATAATTTAATTATTCCGTTCTAAGTCCTTATGACTTCACAACATCCCATGACGGCGTGAACATCAATCTCACTTGTTAGAATTTGTGTACGACTACAAGCAGGTTCTCTAATTCCTTTATTTGAGGACCTAGCTAGGTCAGTATCTTTCAGCATTCTTGTTGGCACCCCTTTTTCTTTGTTATTATTTTGGTTGCGGAAAGTGTGGAACAGGGCTAGTTTTGTATAGTGGCCCGCACAGGTAGTATTTTCAGTTGTCCCTTGTTGTCACCTTATTTGTCCAAGTATTTAAGGTTAGTGTATGCTAGATTTGATGAATACCCCAGGAGTGGGTAGTGGTATAAATGTACTATTGAGTTCCCTGGCAGTACCCACTGGGAAAGGACCAGCCATAGTACAATTGTGTGTTGACACATGATTGTTAGCCATCTGATAATGTAATTGACAGACCGTCCTCTTATCATTTATTATTTAGTGTGTAAATGGGACCTTTCTTAATTTCAAATCAAACTAGCTAGCTTGGCCGACATTTAGCCTAGTAACTCTAAAACTATAGGATTTGCAGTTATATTTTTATTAGTAATTAATTCACCTGTTTTCGGTTTAGACTCTTCTGGTGGTAATCTGGTGCTAGCCCGGCTGTTTTGGAATCCAATACTCTCTATCAACTTAAATTCCATTTGACTGTTCCGTGTTGTTTTGGACACGTATTCTCCCGTGCTACGGGAAGTTCCTATATTTTTGGAGTTGTTAAATCCTATCATATTGGTCAGTTTAAAACTTAATGTTTTCCTTTATACTTCTAAGGGTTACATGTTTTCCCTAACCAATTTAACGGACATTTATTACTATTTATTATTCTTTGGTCATGCATTTAATCTTGTTTATCAATTGTAACCCTATATCATCTTTATATGTATTTTTATAATAAATCTATTATTGTTACCTATTTATTTCTCTTATTCTCATGAAATATTTCCTAGTCTCTACTTTGTTATACATTTACTTTGTAATAGTTATCGTTATCTCCTTTATGTATTAGAGTGAAGGGGAAGTCACGATACAACATGTTTGTGTAAACATTGTATATTGTGAGTGGCGAATGACATAACGAGTGTTACGAGGTTGTTATGATGATTCGATAAGCAATTAAACTAGAGGAGCTGACCCAAAAGATGGTGTCAGCATTCCTTAGGCAGAAACTAGGCCGGCAGCCTGGTTAAACTGGGAGGTTTTGGAGCTCCTTTGCGGCTGACTAGAGAAGGCCGTCATCTAGGAGTTCACGCTGCCTGCCACCGGGCCATATGGGCTAAGTCATGGGTCCATCAAGTACAATTTGGGGCTGCCGTTTTAGCTCAGAGAACCAGGTTCAATGACCATGCAGGGATGACCTCGCAGTCATATTGGCCATTGGGTAAGCCCCATAACACCTCGTTTTTTCACTTGCTTCTTTATATTATCTAAGTTCTTTACACTAACTTATTTTTTAACACCACACTTACATTATATGTAGTAGTATTAATAAAACTTCTAAAAGCCAAGTCTAACGTAAATCACAAACCCACACAAGTAATCATATAACCCTCCCTCTTATCCTCGACCAAGGACATCCTGAAAGATCCCGGGCCCACACATTTAAGATACAAACATGGGGGTGGGGGGAATATATATATAGTCTATATCTTATATATATATTGATTTGATATTGCACAAGAGAATCACAATTGCCCCTTTTTACTTTCTCGCTATCTTACAGGTAGAGAAAGTATAGTGATCGTCAAAAAATGTAATTCAAGATTTTGATGAATCTTGACGTTTTATGACCCCTCGAATCCAAAAAAGTTGTTTTTTATTTTCCGTCTGTCTGTCTATCTGTCTGTCTGTACCTCCAACTAGAGCTTAAACTATTTTACCGTTCCGGCTAAAACTTGGTATCTATGGTTTTCATAGGGTTGCCCCGAAGAGTTTTTGGAATTGGATATATAACCCTAAAATTGAGGGTTGTTTACTGAAAAGCAAAAATAGAATTAGTTCGACATTCTCAAAATCGGATCTAACGATTTTGATTAAATTTCATTTCTAAACATTTATAAATATTTCAAACAAAATGGCTTCTCTCAATATTTTGGCGAAATGACTTTAAGGGCTCTGGTCTGTGCGTAAATTATATTTTTTATACTATCTCCTAAACCATTTGAGATATGAAATTAGTTAT
>JBCFYV010001001.1:38085096-38096856 GCA_039000515.1 Timema cristinae
ACTTAAAATGAGAACATCATCCTCTGAATGTTATACAATAGACCTTATTAACCTTAATGGAACATGGGTATTAACACAATAAAATACATAATACATTCAAACGCACGTAATCATGTAAGGAAAACTTATTCACTGGAGTAAGTAAGGCTTGTCCCATCCCCGACCAAGTTCCATTATTCCTATTGCCCCACTTGAGACTACTCACAAATTTCGTGAAATTGGTTGCACAATTCACTGTTTTAAGCCTTAACCATTCAAGCCTGGATTTTGGCCCTACCTTGACGAGATAATGCATTTGACGTATCGTGGTCCTATGTTGACTTGTGAACACTCTTATTTAACCTTCTCTGCGTTAGTAAAACCACTTATTTTCTTTGAGCCGATTATACTCGTACAGTCAACCCTTTTCAACACAACATTCGAATTCTTTTTCTATGTAATCACTTCTTGACTTTACACAGAAAGTTTTTGTCCACCATGCGACACGATCAAAACTTGAGCACCTGGTGGATACATCTCTAATCTGATCTTTATTACTTTCTCACTTATATTTTACTGTAACATCGTGTCATACATAATAGTCGTGAAAACCAGGATTGTTATTTTTACATTGAGTTCTTGAATTCATTCGATAGCTCAAAACAGTGGTAAGAATATTAATTATACAAATTGCCCTAAGAAGTTGACATATAAGTTTTGGACTTTCTGCCTCAACAACTAAGGCGAGTCTCCACTGTTGGTCATTGATACTTAATCATTTTGAATGGATACCTCTATAAATTTTGTATAGGAAACTCCGTTGAATGTTTTTACGTCATCGTAGTGATTAGTTCTTTAACATAGAGTAAGATTTGTCATCACTTTAAAGTTAAGGATTTTTTATTGAGCGTGTAGAGGTGCAGAGCCATTCTTTATTGTTTGTGAGGAGTCCATTTTTATCTTATCCAAGTATAATTATATAGAATCTATAAGTAGAGTTTATAATATGTGGAAAGATAAATCTAATTTATTTAGAGACATGCACTTAGAATTTTATTTTTTGGGTCGAAGTGGCTTGCTCTTCTTTGGCTGTGTCCAGAAAACGATAAATTTCAATTTATATTAAGATGATTATGTCAACCTTGTTGACAGTTATTGTCTTTATTATGATAATGATTCAGTAAGATATATTCTTTATCTAGATGGCAACATTTCCCCCCTGGTATTGAATTTATCGTGTCATCTATAAAGACAATTCTTCGGCTTGGTAAATATAATTGATTCATTGAGTCATATTTGGTAACCAAGGAAAAACAATAATAATTGGAGAAGTTAATATGACACCTATTTGATGTGGTAATTATATATGTATCAGTCAGTCAAATTCTATATACAGAAAGAGAAACTCTTACTACGGTATATAGTTAACCTTTGATTATTATCTCTGGTAATAAAACGACCTCTGGGCCTTTATCAATTTCATGTCACATGTTATGATTTTCATCGAGCTAACCCTATCATCCTTTAACTCAAATGGTTGCACTATATAATTCTCTATATAGAGAAACGGTTGAATATATGGTCCATTTTGTCATATTATTTAGCCAAACAACAACAATGTTCTTCCATATTAGGATAATGATAGCTATTATCCATGAGGACCTTTTTTCACTATGAGAATAAGTTTTGCTCTAGTCAGTCACATTCTGTTTGGAGGAAAAAAAAACACTATTTATCCAAATCTATCACATTTATTCAGTTTGATAGTTAAAAAATGAATGGAGATAATCTAATAATTACATTTGAAATTTAGTCAATTATAGTTACTATTGTACTATTTATTATAAGCTTGTTTAGTTTATCTATTGGTTAAGTATAAGACCATGCAAACTATATTTAACCTCACCAACATTGATACAAATAAATACAATAAATAAATTTAATAAATGTCATAAAATATGTGGATATCTCTACACCTTGATAATCATGTATCGTTCAGTCAGTAGTTTAACTATCATTTCCAATGGTGTTCAGTTGATAATGTTTTCCAAGAGGAAAGTTCTTCGTCTTGTTACTGATACAGGTTCCAGTAAGTCACAAACTATATTCAGGCAATAACACTCTTCCTCTTGTAATGATCTGATCATTTCATTCACGAATAAAGTTCTTCGTATGAGAGTTTTGGGAAAATATCGTTTTGACTCTCAAATGGGTATCCTTTAGTCTAAGAATCATGGTTGAACGAGTTGTGTCACTTTATGGGAAATGTCCTATTGAAATTTATCTGGGCTTTCATAGTCTATAGTAAGTTTGATTATTATATTGTGTTAACTTGAAGATATTTACTTTTTACACACATTAGAGTAGTCTATTCTTCCTCCATACGCACCATAAAATGCATAGGTTTTGAAATGACGCATAAGCATTAATTAATATTCTAGCTTATCCAAGGCCATAGTCGGGGGTGCGGGGGTTGGGGATTCAACTCCCAGCCCAGAAATTTTATGAACCTAGGATATACGGCTTTATTTATGGCCCAAACAATATCAAATTTAAGGTACAAATTCAAATTAGGGGGCTGTGTTACTATTAAAGCACTTCAAAGAGCTTCTAAAGGTGTTTAATATTTAGAATTTTTCCTTGCCTTTAGCAGTTGGGGGTTATGTTGCCATAAAAAAAACACTCTACTTTAGTGAGCTTCTATAGGTGTTGAAGTAGATAGATTTTCCCTAGCCTCCGTCAGTTAAGGAGCTGTGTTTCCATAAAAAAAACCTTCATATAGCTTCTAGAAATGTTTATAATTTATAATCTTTTCTAGCCTCCAGCATGATGGTCCCACCATACCACTTCTGAAATTATTGACTTGAGCTTATCTTATTCTCAAGAGTAGTAGTATAGTCGGCTCGCATACGTTTCCAGGTCATCCTACTCTCTCCCCCCCCCTCCCGTCTTACAGGGATATTTGCCCCACGATAATAGACTTAGGTCTGCTACGGGGGATGTATTCGAAATTTCTCTTTGGGATGATAACTATTGTGTTTATTTAAATTGATAAAGTCAGTTAATATCTGCCAGTTTAGTGATGGGAAACTTTTGTTGTTGTTTGATAAAATATTTAAATTAGTTAAGACTCATGTATATTCATGTCATGAAGGACATTTTGTTTTAGACTTTTGTTATTTTACTTTGTCCCTCCATATTTAAGCTTATGATTAAGTTTATGTTTATGACGTGTTCACGCTAGAAATCCATAACATAACATATTTTTTTAAGCACCGCGTCTTACTACCCATTCGGTTTTTAAGTTACGTCTATATACTAATTACGCTCTTGTGTTAGAGATGATGAGGATTGAATTTTAGAGAGAATGTACCCCAATTTGCTTGGAGGTAGATTGGAATAACCTTTAGGAAAAGCCACCCTCAGTACACACAACTGTGATTCCATCCCCTATCTCCCTGTCATGGACCGGATTAAAAACTAGTAAAACATTTAATTGGTTTTATCTAAGAAACTAATGGTTTTATAAGAAAACTCACTTTGCTTGTTTAGCCACAAGAGACCTCCAAACAAAGTTCCGAACCGATTTTAAAGTTGCTCCACCATTTTGATGTTTTTTTCAGGAGTTAAAAATAAAAATGTTGAACTTATTGGAAATTTTCCGTCGGCTACAGGCTAGAAGCTGTAAGTTTGCCAAATTTCAAGTTTCTATCTCATCTGGAAGTGGATAAACATTAATGTCGGTGAGTGAGTCAGCGGTGTGGCCTTATAGTAGTTTAATTTTCTGTTTAATATTTCTAATTTTGATAGTATTACAAAATTACTATAATAAGCTAGTTCGTATCTCAAATAGTTGCGGAGATATTTTCACAAGTGTATTTACTTTACATCTATCACTGTTTCTAGCCTGTGGTCAGTTTTTTATACAAACCCTATATTTTCCACTACCAGCTTGTTAGGCCTGCCTGATAATCTAACTTAAGACTAGAAAAGGCACACCATGCAGCTCTCAGACGTTAATTTATCATTGTGAAAGGGTAAACCCACCTTTCACCAATGATAAATTTATCAGCCATGCCGGGAATCAAAACCAGGGTCCCTCTAAACTTGTATTTGGTATACAAACCAGGGTCACCCTACACTTTTGATTGGTCAATGAACCCGGATCACCCTACTTGTATTTAACCATCAAACTAGGGTCAACCTAAACTTATAATTAAACATTGAACCTGCAGAGGTTATCATTAATTTTATTGAGACGGTGACCTGGTGGTCTAGGGGTAAGGTGTCAGACTTCTGTGCTGGTGGCCGGGGTTCAATCCTCGGTCCCGGAACAGATTTAACTGTTTACAAAACTCTTCCTTCACCTCTGACAATATGTATATTAATCACAACTTGTGAATGTGGGGAATGCCAGGCCTCCACCGTGGTTTGGATTCCACGTTAAACTGTAGGTCCTTCATTTCATCTCACAATCACCTTACCATTACACATTAGCGTAGGTGCGTATAACCCTAACGGGTAGTAAGACGCGGTGCTAATAATAATAATAATAATAATAATAATAATAATAATAATAATAATAATATAATAATAAGTCGACCATTTTAACCGCAATGAAAGTAATGTCTTTTTTCAGTAGACATAATTGGATTTTATTATTTAATTATTAAAATGTAATTGTGTTTTTACAGGCATAACAAATTGGCGTGTTCTAACAAAGAGGTCTACACATTGTTGTTGCTAACAAAGTGGAAGGAGATTTTTGATCCCTCGCGTGTTTTTGCGGCCCTGCGAGGTCGTCCATCATATCCCGGGCAGGCAGAGACTCCTTATGAAGGAGAGTAAGGTGGGAGGAGGGTGTTTAAAGACTCCCCCCCCCTCCCTACATCCATGTGACAGCTAGAGTGATGGAGCACAGTAGAGTACCAACATCCGCGGGTGCGGGTTGGAAAGGGAAGGGTCAACATGTCTGGATGTAGCAGTGAATACATTTTACGGTGGTTAATATTAGTTTCGTGACTTGGCAGCTATTATATATTGTTAGCAAAATATACAATTCATGTACATTTTAATAAGCTATTATTATTATTATTTATTATTAACATGAGTATTTATGTAATAAATGTATTCATAATGCTGTTGTTTTTAATGTGTTTATTCATTATTCCTTCTAAGACTATGAATATGTTTTTGTTTTTTTAATTTCAGATATGTTTCTATTTAATAGGTCGTATGGACGTCAACACTATCTTGTAAATTTCTTAAATTTATCGATATAATGTATTATTTTAGAACTAGATAATATATTAATTTGGGGGAGCATAGTTGATTATACAATTAATTGTGTAACATAAATAAGTCAAAATAACACATCTTCTCAATTTAATAGTATAAAAAATTAAATGTATGGCCAAGAAAATATAATTAAATGAGATTTAATAAATAAAAATTAGTAAAAATTAGCAATACTATGAGAAGTAAATTACTCTAGTCTTTCTCTTGGAAATTCGTTGCATAGACAGTATTATATGGCCTAAAAAACTGTAGACCACCGTATTGCTAAGTTGTGTGATTATGTTAATATAGTTGAATCTACACACTTTGTTCAAGAAATGTCAGGGATTCAAGTAACAGCTCCATAACTACTATATTGGATTCTTTCGTTTAGAGTATGTATACAAATAATTATTGTTTTACTATAAAAATATAACAAATATAAATGGATGGAGAAAACTTCAGACGTGGTTTGAGTAAAAACTATGTTTAATGCAAGTACTACTCCAGATAAAAAAATTTATTGCCGTCAAATAATAGTTCTTGTACAACTTGTGGCGGAAATAGAACTTTTGTCTAAAACATAATTTCAACAATTATTGTAGAAGTAGAAACCTCTCCAACCAAACGCCCTCGAATTTATCCAACTAAACATTTTTTTATTAAAAGATTGTTTTTCTTTGCACATATTTTACTACCCGTTAGGCCTACCCAAGGGTGCCTGAATGCCGAAGAGCAAGCTCATCACTCCTCGAGGTGTACAGCATTTTCACGGAGAGATGGTTGAAGATCATTTGGAAAAAGTGACCCTTAGAACACTCAACCGAGATTCGAACCACGATCGTCCCGTCATCTGTGGTCCACTCTACTGGGTAGAGTAGTGCCTTAGAGTATGCAACCACCACAGCGGATAAAGATTGTTCTTCGCTCCCCATTCAAGATAAGTGAAACAATGTAATAGAAGAAAGGCTACTCAAGCTATTATTTATATTTGAATTTTTGTAAAAAAAATAGGGATAAAGGCTATATTTTTTGTACCCCGTATCTTACATCAGGTTCGGACTACATACTCCAACGTTTCAGGGAAGATAAAGGACATATTTATAAGAGCCTGCACTTGCGTGAAGTGAGATAAGGAAACAATTAGTAAAATACATCTTGAGTGCACCCTACCAGGGTTGAACCTCCGATATCCTCATAATCAGCACTCTGGTCTCTTACGAGATTGTCACTTTAGAGCATGCGATCATGGAAGCTGGTAGAGTATTAATTGTAAGAAATATGGGGAACGTCAACCATCCGAGCTAGTACTACCCCTACTTTCCGTCATCAGGTCAGGATATGTTGCAGTTGTCGGATTGGGGGCTGTGCACCTATCCTTCATCCAACCCCAACAATAGCTAAGTGGCTTTAAGTGCTAGATTAGCATTTCACTTGGTCATCGCTTACAGTAAGGTTGGTATTTGAATCTTTACTCAATTCTCTGGAGGTGTTTTTCCGCATTTTATTTTCTCACCCTTACCATTTAAATACTACAGCCTCTGTTATAATAAACCACGACAAAATGTTAACATATAGCTTTAAATGAATCTATCTATAAGAAATAAATACAAATCTTAGTTATCAATTGAAATTGGAACTTAAAATATATATGTGTAAACTCTTTATTTTAAAGGTTGGTTCCAAGCAAAGCTTCTCGTTCATCTACCTGTAAAGGTTAAAAGTGTGTTCCATCTCTCCCAAAATCCCTCCAAGTAGCAACTAATGGAAAGTTCACAAACCATCAACCTTCAATCCTCTTCATTCCCTTCCAGTAAACATGTAAAACTGTAATCCCATGGCACGAGTAATTAGCACGACCCTACCTACCTCTCCCCATGTCCCCGCTTCAAAGGGAAGAAGGGAGGTTAGTAAAGGGAGACAGAGTGATGTCACCTGTAGGAATCAACAAAACGGCAATATTGGAAGAGGGTTAGCAGTGGGCAGCCTCACCTTCTATAGCCACGCCATTCTATAGCGTATATTAATGTATACAGGGTGTCCACAATAGTCCAATTCCATGGGACTAAGGAACTAAATGTGTTATATGTGGTGTCCATTACAGGTTAACAAGCAAGCCCTATGGAAAGGGGATTTATGGCCAACATGTATATAATATTTTATATATGTAAAGTATATAAATCTAGTGTATATATGTATATATCCAATTCTATGTGTGGAAAATACTATCGTTAAGTGGTCACTTCCAACCCGATCTGCTTGATAATTTTCGATTTCCCCATTAATGTGAAACTTTTCAATCAAATATAATTATTAAATATGTATGTTTTTAAGTAAATCGATATTGACAGTTATCAAATGACGTTTGGTATTAACTTTACTAATGAGGGTTTCATTTTTAAATGGTATTATTCAAAGTGTTATGAATTTAGCGGTCCTTCTCAAAAATGAGCAATATGTGTTTGTGACATAATATTAACTATCTTCTTCAAATTGTGAGGAGAAGACCCCTTTACGAAGACGATTACTTTTACTTAAAATATGGTTGCATCATATTATGAAATTTGTAGAATTAAGAGATTCCAGTGCCAAAAGCAAGAGTTTTCCGTTGAGGAGTAATGAAGGGTGATATCCTCAGCCGGGTAAATACCTACACCTGATTAACACAGTGTGTTTTTATTTGAGAATGCGGCTACATGTCATAACAGGTACATCATTTGAAAACTTACGTACCGTGAACAACGTAACCCACGTATCCTATTAATTAGCGAGTTAGTAAGGCGCAGGGGGGAGTATTAGAGGATACTTACACTGAAATAGTACTTTATAAGAAGGCTACTCTGTGTAGATCTTCTTCCTTACTCAAATATTTTATTCCCGCCATATTAAAATTTTAATCCTCTCACGCTTTGGCTCGCACACAGGGAAAGTATGTCGGAAGATATTAAAAATAGTATCAGAACAGAGAAATAGTTCGACAATATGAACTTTGATAAAATATGTTTAGTGTAGTTTGGAGTAAACTCAACCAAATTTTAAGTTCTCTCTCACTCAAGATTGTGAAGGACTAGGATTTTCCTACCCCCCCCCAAAAATGGTACGAATATATATTTAGGAGAAACGACAAAAGCCGGCCATTTCTATTACAAATTTTGAATATAAAAAAATCCTCTGTTGAACACTAAACCAATTGCTTTAGGATAACAATCAAAAAAGTTTTAGGACAAAACCCGGATGTGGAAGGCATTTATCTCCACGGCGTGTCTTTCTCCCAAGTGACGTGCTTGTCACCCCCCCACCTCCCCCCAAACTCCCAGCCTGGAAAACCCTTAGCCAAACCCTCGGCCAACCTTCAGCCAACACTCCTACACTACCACTCAGCCTCCCGTCCTGTGTAAACTATAGAATAAACAATATAGTAAAGTTGTATATAAATGATAGTGATAACTATTAAGAGGCTTACGGCATATTGTACCTCTGCATGTAGCCTAACCAGACCCTTGAGTTTGACTGTAATAGTAATGACTACTAAAATAACTCAAACCTAATTTCTCGTTTTTCAGCTACTTTTATTCAATTTATCGCCCTTCTGAGGTTGTCTGATGGTGCCACACTGGGCTACAGCCCCCTCAGCCCTCCTGTAAATCCATCAATAGAAGCAGTAACTACTCAATCCTGATTATAATATCACTATCGTCATTTAAAAGAGAAATCTCGCCTTAAGATTTGTTGTTCAATTAAAACAAATGTTCTGTTTGTTTATTTTGATAACAGAACTATTTGCAGTACATTGAATTGTTGAGACTGATGGTACATATTTTATCAACTACAAAGTTTTCAGCACGGTAAGCTCTAACTAATAAGTTGCGTGATTTATTCTCTGTACGGGAGATTAAAAACTCTGGAACTAGAAACGCTATTGTTTGAAATATAAGGTTTTTTAAAACGACATAATGCGATAAAAGCCGTGAGATAAAACTTGTCTAGAATTCAAAGGTATCTGTATCATTCTAAGTTCCATTCGAATTACTAGGAAATTAGTTAAATTGTTATCAAATATAACTAACTATACATTAATATTATTGAGTAAACAAATTAGCATTTTTCATGATGTGGTAACTTCTAGTAACATTTATTTTACATTAAAAGAACAAATTAGTTTCAATTAAGTACAATATTTAGATTTTTTTAAAGAAAAATATTTGATCCTAGGACCCAATATTAAATAAACTGTAAACGTCAACCCTTGATCGTTGTTTGTGGGAATGGTCGTAAAGGAGACAGTCACAAAGACGACATCATATTGAGTAGATTTGGATGGAGTTTATAACTTGCGAAAGTCACCACAGAACGACTTTATTATACAACCAACACAAATTAGTGACACGGGAAATTAGAAGGAGTAACATGCTAGTAGGCTTTAGCCATTATCAGCCGACAAAACTTCGCACCTTATCAAAAATGTGACACAACTCAAAAACCGTTTATAAGCTAAAACAAAAGGGAGATGCACCAAGGTGGTGTACACCATCAATGAAACTGACAAGTCTGTTATTCCAAATATGGCCTCCAGAGGTTGTGTTCCTTTTCTCTTGATCGATTTTGGTATTCATTTCATCATGAAAAGTATCACTCCAGAGTTACAACACTGAATCCTATGCCTATTAAAGAAGAAAAACGATAATATTTTGACATAAACAAAGTTTAAATATTCTCAAATAAATAAGAAAAACGAACTGAAATGATCAAAAAAATTGGCATAATTATTCTTCCTAAAAGAGACACAAATAAGAAACAATACATTGAGTTGACCCAGAAAAGTGATTCAACTGAATCGACCTTGTAACGTCATCATGAAAACCAGAAATTTTTAAAAAATTAACAGTATATTTTTATAAAAGTATAGTCCGCATTATTACTATCGTGTATTTATGTAATAACTTTCATTCATTCAAAAATATAATATTCATGCAATGTTTTGGGGCTTAGCCAAAGTGGGTTTAAATATAAAAATAAATATTGCATAAGTCAAATAAATCAGAAATACTTTAAAGGTTTTTTTTTAAAAAAATAATCATTTATATAATTAAAAAAGCCCATTAAATCGAAAGAAATCTTAAAATATAAATAAATGCACTACACTTATGAGACTATTAAAAATCGGATTTCCTCTAATATGTAATTCACTCTCTTTTTTTTTGGCTCACTTTTGTCAAAATAAATGTAAAAATAAAGTGTGTATGAACATTATTACAAACACTGTCACAAACAATGATTTATTTAATAATATACTTGCAAAGTCATTTTTCCTCTTTTTTTCGGGCACATAAAAAACTCCAAATTATTTTTACAACGAAGCATTAATTTTTATTTTTATCTATTAAAGAATTAACCTAAAATTTAATAGGATTTTTTTAAATGTCGAGTAAATCTAAACACTAATTGGGCACAGACACCGTTAGCTCAAGGGCTCATCCTAGTCTGACCATTTCACCTTTCAACTGTTGCCATACTTGCAACCCAGCTAGACAGAAGCGTAAAGCTGACGGAGTGTGTATGCTCATCAAACTTGGTGAGTTGCAGGTTTCTGTTGTAAGCCCTTATACTCAAAGTGTGAGGGTGCTTGAAAAAATGGGTGAAACCAATTAAATGATGGTGTATTAATTATTTTATATATCTAGTGTATTAGCCACTTAGAGGTGAGTTAATTTTGATAAAGAGTTTGTGTATGAATGGGCTGTGGGATTGATATTTCATTTTCAATGGGTGGACAAATATTGGTATATACAATATTTCAAAAAGGATTATATCTTCACAATTACATGTTTGAAAATAAATGTATATTTCTTTAGGCACTTTGAAAAGCTATGATTGTCCAAAATATCACATTGATATTTTGATGAATGTCGACTTTTAATGACCCGCTGAAACGGTAAATGTGGTATTCGTGATTGTGTCTATTTATATCTCATACTAGAGCCAAAACCACTTTACCGATCGGTTTAAAACGTGATATTTAGAGTTTACATAAAGTTTCCCCGTGTAATTTTTAAGATTAGGGGTAGTTCACGAAAGGGCTAAATAAGAAAAAAATCAAATTTTCTCAAAATGCACTTTAATGATTTTGATTTAATTTGTTATCTAGACAAGTTGGGGAGGCTGATGTTCCAAACAAATATGGCCAGTGGCTGGAAGCTGTTCATGATAATGAAAATGATACTGATTATGATGGCGATGATGATCTAGACACTGATTAATCTTAGAAAACAAAATAAATTTTTTATATTCCCACAAAAACAACTTTAAGTATAATTTACACCATCGGAAATTTCGAGAAACGGAATAATTTTTCATTGTAAATATGTAGTACTATACTATCTATCTATGTTTATGCTTACAGTAAAACTGTAAATTTTTACGTATGTTCAATTTCATTATATATGGTTTTTTACGGTAAACTAAAAAATAACCTACTTATCAGTTTTATATGGGACTTCTTCTGTT
>JBCFYV010001001.1:38096956-38231901 GCA_039000515.1 Timema cristinae
AGGTTTAAAAATGTATATGACTGGTCGCGTTGTATGACGCGTCACTATATGGTTAGAATGGATGGAGGGTGAAGGAGATCTTGGAGGCCATTCTAATGTTTTGAGAGTGGGTTTTTCATTAACGGCTTCTCACTCATATGCTCTGTATTTATGTTTTATAGTGAAATAATAGTGGACTCGTTCTGGCTCAAAAAATGTACGTTACTAAGCAAGATCCGTTTATGTTATGAAATATATATATATATATATATATATATTATATATATAAACAAAATTGTCTGAACACAGTTTAATAATCATTAATGTATGGATGAAATATAATGTAAAACATAACAATATTATTTGAACACAGTTTAATCTCTACTAATTGTTCCTAGTGAGAAAATTTGCTTTCTCTTAAAACGTGAATTTTTAAATAGAACGTAAATTAATTTATTAAATAAAACAATATTTTTTGAATTTTTAATGAATAAGTTATATGAATAATATGAAAAAACCATTAATTTTAAAATTAAATGTTTTTAATGAAAAGCTATAAAATTTTATTAAGAAGAATGATTATTTAATAGGCAAAATAGGCTTTATTTTAATTAGGTTATTCGTCAGGCAACTAATTTTGATAACTTATTTATAAACAAAGTTGTTTGTGTAGAACAAATTATTCTTGCATCAATTATGTTTTCTTCATTAAATAGTATATTTACGAACTGAATAAGTTGACTCGGCTGAGCGCAACTTTATAACTACCCATGTGCAAAGAATAGTTTTTTTTGTAAAAGTTTAACTTTGACTATTATTAATGGTAATAGCAAAAACAACTGTAACAGAAGCTGCGTGCGTTATAATTTGAATGGAAAAACGTTTTCTGAAGTAGATCATTTTAATCATTGAATTACTTGTTCCCATGGTATGCTCCAGTAAATACCTCGCAATCAATGGAGTTATTGTTCATATGTTTCATTGGTATTCTTCTACAATATAAACCGTTCCCTGTGTTTAATCCAAGCATAAATAACACAGTTGAGTTTTGTTTGAGCTCTAGTTGTGCATGGGCAGTTCATTTACATCCAGAATGTTTAAAACCTATATGGGAAACGGTGGTGGGTCATTGAGGTCATTGCAAACAACAGTACTGAAAATACTCCTAATATCGACAGGAAATTTCCCTAGAAATTCCTGTTAATAATGATGTAGTCTTCGATTTTTAAGAGCCAAAGTTGTTACGTCAATGTTTGATTTCTCAGCGATATTTTTCTCCAATTTTAGTAAATAAAGGATAAACCATGTAGTTATTGACCACTTAAGGAAGATGTCATGTTTAAAATTTCTTAAAATGGTTAGATATTGAAAGAGAATAAAAGTGGAAAGATTTTCAGAAAACGTGTTTATTTATTAATTACATATCAAACAACTAAAATCTAATATTTTTTAGTAGAGAATTTATTTTTATTATAGTAAAGATCTACCAAAATGTATAGTTTGTGGCCAATTTTGCAGCTACTGTCCATGATCTATATATTAGTTACTGGCCATTTTAATGTTATGATTTAACAATACTACATTATCTTAGTAAAATATTTAGTTATACTACAAAATTGTAGGTGATGTCTACTGCTGCAAACATAGAAAGCACGATTATCTTTATTAATTTAATTTGTTGAATAGCTTCTGTTATGCTGTTATTTTCCGTGATTTTTCTGCATTTTACTTTTTATTTCTTCTTCACGTTGTATTTTTCTAGTTGCCTTTTATTTTCCTTGTTGAATTCTTGCTTCACGTTTCTTTTCAAACATATCCTGGTATTTTTTAGATGTTAAAGCAAATGGGACTCTTTCACCAGCCATGAAAAAAAATTCCTCAATGTCATAAATTTTGGTCACTTTCAACAGTGAATAACTACTTAATATTGTTGT
The DNA here is from genome assembly GCA_039000515.1 of Timema cristinae. Lineage (NCBI taxonomy): Eukaryota > Metazoa > Arthropoda > Insecta > Phasmatodea > Timematidae > Timema > Timema cristinae. The sequence goes on from JBCFYV010001001.1 coordinate 38,098,870, forward strand.
ACCTCACTGCTCAGTCAGCCTTGTATCTTTCTTCCGCACTCGCACCGGCCGCTCTAATCCCCTCCCTACTGCCTGGACCGTTCGCGATCCATGTTTTCTGAGCCGTCCGTGACGCTCTTACCTCTATAATCAACTCCCTTCTTCCTATCAGCCTCAGTGGCGTAGTTGGCTAACGCGCTAGACGTGTAGATCTCGACTGCTGAGGACGGTGAGATCGAGGTTCGAATCTCGGTCGGGTGAATTGAGTTTTTTTAGAGGCGCAATTTGTACCGACTGACAACCCGTCAGACCCGGTGCACGTTGCGCACGTGGCGCAGGTCATCAGCGCGGTCTCGTACAGACCCTTGGATGAACCCGAACCCACGGAGGTGACAGAAATGTCACGGGCGATAGCCGCTCTAAGACAAAACAAGGCCCCCGGATCCGACGGTATCAGTAACGCGGTCCTCAGAAAGCTGCCCTTGGAGGCGATTAACTTCCTTGTGGAGTTATTCAACGCCGTCCTGTTCCTGAGTCACTTCCCCGAGCTCTGGAAGCATGCCAACGTCCTCTGCTTTCATAAACCGGGTAAGGACCCGGCCCTAGCTTCGTCCTACCGACCGATCAGCTTGCTCGACTGTCTGGGCAAGTTGTTCGAGAGACTAATAATGACGAGACTGACCCGACATGTTCGCGAGGGGGGCATCTTGGTGGACGAGCAGTTCGGCTTTCGGGCGGGACACGCTACGTCTCATCAACTTGTCCGGCTCGTGGAACAGGTTACGAGGAACTTCAACATCAACAGGCTGACTGGTGCTGTCTTTCTTGACGTGGCAAAGGCCTTCGACCGTGTTTGGCACGAGGGTCTCCTTTTCAAACTCCTCTCCCTGAACCTGCCCTTCTACCTAGTTAAGGTTGTTCAATCTTATCTTTCCCATCGCACCTTTTCCACTACCTTTGGGAACGCCACCTCCCAAGTCAGAAGCATCCGGGCTGGAGTGCCGCAGGGTTCCATGGTGGGCCCGCTGCTCTTCAGTCTCTATGTGAACGACATTCCAAAATCCCCAGGCACCGAGTTGGCTCTGTATGCGGACGACACGTCTCTAGTAGCGGAGTCGTGGCGAGGGCAGCTGGTGGAGAGGCGACTCCAGACGCACCTGACGCAGTTGGAGGGTGGCTGACAACCTGGAGAACAAGTATTAACGTGGAGAAGAGCACTGCAATGCTCTTCACATGGAAAAGAAAGTACTACAGGCCGGCTCCACTCCGGCTGTTCGGAGAACAGATCAGATGGGCGGACAGTGTTAAGTACCTGGGACTTACGCTGGACACAAAACTGACCTGGAGACTACACTGCAACGAAAGACTCAACAAGGCGAGGCAAAGGCTGGGAGTCCTAGGCCCACTGCTTAACAGGCGTAGCGCCCTGTCTACAAGGAACGGTCTGACGCTGTACAAGCAGTTGCTCAGGCCGATCCTCGACTATGCGTGTCCCGCTTGGGGTCACCTGGCGGACACGTATATGAGGAGGATGCAGGCGTTCCAGAGCGTATGTCTGAGGATCATTGTGGGCGCACCTTGGTATGTCCGGAATGAGACTCTTCATCGTGACCTGGATATGCCTACCATCAAGGACCACTTCCGGAAACTGGCGCAGTCTTTCTACGCTAGACTTCCCGGTGCCACCAATCCTCTTATCCAGGGGCTTGGGAACTACGTCATCGACCCTGGTGGGTGCCATCGACGTCCCAAAGCCCTGCTCGGATAAGCGAGATGTGTCAACAGTGGTTTGGGAGGCTCTCACCCAGCCCCCATAGAGTAGTGTCTCCGCACGTAACTCTAAAAAACCCTTAGTCGGTTTCTCAATTTCTTACCCCCCTTTTTTACCCCAATATTACTAATATTTTGTAATCTCTGTTTCTTTGTTTCAGAACTTCGCGAAACGCGACAACCCGTTCTTAATTTTTGCAAACCACACGGTGTGACCAATTGGTCGGTACGTGTTGGAACTTGCTCTCGTGCTCCCCTTCTGGAAGCATCGGAGCATGCCTTTTGTCTGTGTCTGTGTCTGTGTCTTCCTATCAACAAATCGGCCCTTTCTAGGGCCAACAAGGCTGGCGTGACCCCCCAATTTACCGGGGAGGTGGGCGCAGTCCACAGCCAAGCGGGTGGAGGTAGCGGGGCCCCTCAAATTACTGGAGGTGAGCGTGCCGGTAGCCACACCCAGTCGGTTTCACCCTCGGGTGAAGTTTCGGCCCTTATCAGGGCCAACAACTCGGCCAGCGTGACCTCGCCAACTACCGGCGAGGTGGGCGCAAGTGGCCAAGGTGAAGCCAGCGGGGCCCCTCCAGCTACCGGAGGCGCGCGTGCCGCTGGCAGATCCGCCGGGGCTTCCGGCACTGCACCCTCGGGCCTCGGCTTGAAGGACAGTGCTGGCCCCCTTCAAAGCGTCGGCAGCAATGCCGATGCGGGCGAGCCCAGCGGGGCCCCTCCGACTACAGGAGGTGAGCGTGCCGCTGATGGCCAAAAAGTGCTGGAGGCCCTTATAAGGGCCGACAGCCCGCAAACCGGGGAGGATGGCGAAAGCTCCCGCCAGCACGATGGGTGGAAACCTAACGGTGCCAACGCAAGCCCTGACAAGGGGGAGCCTAGCCGTCCCCCGCCAGTAAAGACCGCTGCAAGCGGCACTGACGCAAGCGCTAACGCAAGGGTCTCAAAAACCCGCGTCAAGTCCGGCACCTCCCGCCAAGGGGTGTCGGTAGGTGTGAAACGCCCGGCTGAATTTTCTTCAGATTCGGAAGACCGGGTCGCACGCTTCGCGCGTGTTGACAGCTCGGGCGAGTCCGTGGACGTGGAGGGACTGTCTTCAGGATCAGACCTCCCGTTGATGCGCGATGAGTCGAGCCAGGGGTCCGATGATGAGTCTGAAGGATTTCGGACCGTAAGAACCCGCCGAAGGGGGAAGGCCGGCAACACCAGGAAGCTGCTGGGGGGCAACCCTAACCATTTAGGCGGCAGCTCTGGTGATGAGAGCGAGGCAAGCGGTGGCCCGGGCCAGGGTCCGCCAGCGCTGGGTAAAGGTGGGAAGCGGCGGAACCCTGCGGGTAACAACGCAAGCCGTGTCTCACCCCAGCCTGGTACTAGTGGCTCTGGGCCGGCTGGCAGAGCGAAGGGGAAGATCCCTCCCATCATATTGTGTGATGTGGAGGGCTACTCCAAGTTGGCGAGGGCCATCCGGTCCAAGGTTCGAGAGCCTGTGGAGGCGGTCAGGCAGCCGGGGGACCGAGTGCGCCTCCAGTGCGGGTCGGAGGAAGATTACCGCGCCCTCCAGAAGTTCTTGCCGAGCTTGGGGATCCAGCATTGGTCCTACGAGCTGGGACGGGAGCGACTGGTCAGGGTTGTGGTGAAGGGACTCCTGACACGGACAAACCCTGATGACATCCAGGAGGAGCTAGTGGAGATGGGTTTCCCCGTGAAATCCGTCACACAGATGCTCTCCCAATGGAAGCGGTATCAGAAGACCGGAGAAAGGCAGCGGTTGCCGAACTTCGTTGTCTCTCTGACGCCCGGGGAGCACACCGCAAGGCTGTATTCCATATCAGTCCTGTGCGGGCTCCGCGTCAGGGTGGAGAAGTACAAGTCTCCAGGCGGCCCGGTTCAGTGCAAGAACTGTTTCCGGTTTGGTCATGTGCGGAGGGATTGCCGCGCTAACCCTAGGTGTGGGTTCTGTGGTGGTGACCACGAGAGGGGCGGGTGCCCGGAGGAGAGACGATCTCCCCCGAAGTGCCTGCACTGCTCAGGAGCCCATTCCTCGGCGTGGCGGGGCTGTCCCACGTACAAGTCCTTGCGGGCGGCAGGGAATGTGCGGGCCTCCAAGCCTCAAGAAGGGAGGACGGATGGGCCAAGTGAAGGCCAGAAGCCCTCGGGGCACGTTGCGGGACGGAGGGCGGAAGTGACTCCAGCTCCAACACCAAAGCCACTGGTACAATCATTCGCCAGTGTGCTGTCAAAGAGAGATACCCCTCCACCCCAGGCCGAGGCACCTGCCGAAGCCACCAAACCTGAACCGGTGGAATCCAGTTCAACCCCTTTGGTCGAGGGCCCGCCCGAGACCGCTCCTCTCCCTATCCCAACCCACACTGCAATCCTACACCCTTCCAACATTTCCTTCCACTCCCAACTCCCACCCTTGTCACCCCTGCAACCCCCACCCCGAGGATGATGCTGCAAAGCTCAAAAATTGCATTGAGCTACTCAAGGGTATTCCGGGACTGGACCCATGGGACTTTTCATCGAGTCTCTGGAGGAAGGTACCAGGAGTCTCCGAGGAGTAACCGTGGCCACCTGGTCATGGAGCACATCATCCTCTACCTGGTCTCTCATGGCAGTGCACCCGAATAGAGGACCACCAGTGCTGAAGGAGCTCACGGTCGCACTCTGGAACGCCAACGGAGTCGCGGGGAAGAAGGCTGAGCTTGAAAGTTTCCTGGCAAAGCATCGTGTCGATGTAATGCTGCTAGGAGAAACCCACTTGCGCTCCGCAATGAGGTCCTCGTTGGCAGAGTTTATCTGCCATCGTAGTGACCGAGCGGGGGATGTGGGAAGGGGCGGGACGGCGGTTCTGGTCCGAAGGGGCCTTGACCACCACGTCGTTTCACTTCCTCCCCTCCAACACATGGAAGCAACGGCTATCCAACTCGTGACCTCGACTGGCCCAGTGCGTCTCATTTCCATCTACTTCCCTCCCTACCACCGGTTCGACCAGGCTACGAGGGCTGACATGGAGGTGCTGCTTCGAGGTACCACGCCTGTTTTAATCGGTGGTGACTTCAACGCTAAGCACCCTTCATGGGGCTCTAGGATAATGTGCGCTCACGGCGGATTGCTCCGCGACGTCATAGATCTACACGGCCTGGTGGCTGCCGGGCCTCCGACCCTACCCACTTCCCTTTCAATCCCGGCTATCTCCCGGACGTCCTAGATTTCGTTGTCTCCAGAGGGATCAGAAGGCGGTTAGTGCTGAAGTCTCTAGCTGAGCTAGACTCGGATCACAACCCCGTTCTCGTGAACCTGGGACGCGCAGTGTCCTTCATAGACCCCCCCGAAAAACCCGACCTAAAGCGCACTGACTGGGACAGGTTTACGAATGTGTTGAGAGAGAGGTTGGGACCCACCCCTACATTTCGAACAGCAGCAGAAATCGATCGCGGTGCGGAGTTCATAACTTCCGCCATCAAGGGGTCGCTCGAAGCTTCGACGCCGAGGCACCGTCCTAAGAGGGCGCCACAGGCTTCTTTGCCCGATTCTATCCTCAGGCACGTCCGGGAGAAAAATCGGCTGAGGAAGGCTTGGCAAATCTCGAGGGACCCGGTAGACAAGGCCAACTGGAGCCGCAAAGTCCATGCAGTTCGGGAGATGGTCCGAGAATACCGGAACAGTGTCTGGGAGGACAAGATTGAGAGCCTGTGCGTGCAGGACAGGTCCTTGTGGCAAATGACGAGGAACTTGATGCGGGTCCCCGCACCAAGGCCGCCTATTGTGAGTCGCAACGGGGTGGCCAACTCCAACCAGGAGAAGGCCGATGCTCTCGCTGAGCACTTAGAGGCGCAATTTGTACCGACTGACAACCCGTCAGACCCGGTGCACGTTGCGCACGTGGCGCAGGTCATCAGTGCGGTCTCGTACAGACCCTTGGATGAACCCGAACCCACGGAGGTGACAGAAATGTCACGGGCGATAGCCGCTCTATGACAAAACAAGGCCCCCGGATCCGACGGTATCAGTAACGCGGTCCTCAGAAAGCTGCCCTTGGAGGCGATTAACTTCCTTGTGGAGTTATTCAACGCCATCCTGTTCCTGAGTCACTTCCCCGAGCTCTGGAAGCATGCCAACGTCCTCTGCTTTCATAAACCGGGTAAGGACCCGGCCCTAGCTTCGTCCTACCGACCGATCAGCTTGCTCGACTGTCTGGGCAAGTTGTTCGAGAGACTAATAATGACGAGACTGACCCGACATGTTCGCGAGGGGGGCATCTTGGTGGACGAGCAGTTCGGCTTTCGGGCGGGACACGCTACGTCTCATCAACTTGTCCGGCTCGTGGAACAGGTTACGAGGAACTTCAACATCAACAGGCTGACTGGTGCTGTCTTTCTTGACGTGGCAAAGGCCTTCGACCGTGTTTGGCACGAGGGTCTCCTTTTCAAACTCCTCTCCCTGAACCTGCCCTTCTACCTAGTTAAGGTTGTTCAATCTTTTCTTTCCCATCGCACCTTTTCCACTACCTTTGGGAACGCCACCTCCCAAGTCAGAAGCATCCGGGCTGGAGTGCCGCAGGGTTCCATGGTGGGCCCGCTGCTCTTCAGTCTCTATGTGAACGACATTCCAAAATCCCCAGGCACCGAGTTGGCTCTGTATGCGGACGACACGGCTCTAGTAGCGGAGTCGTGGCGAGGGCAGCTGGTGGAGAGGCGACTCCAGACGCACCTGACGCAGTTGGAGGGGTGGCTGACAACCTGGAGAACAAGTATTAACGTGGAGAAGAGCACTGCAATGCTCTTCACATGGAAAAGAAATTACTACAGGCCGGCTCCACTCCGGCTGTTCGGAGAACAGATCAGATGGGCGGACAGTGTTAAGTACCTGGGACTTACGCTGGACACAAAACTGACCTGGAGACGACACTGCAACGAAAGACTCAACAAGGCGAGGCAAAGGCTGGGAGTCCTAGGCCCACTGCTTAACAGGCGTAGCGCCCTGTCTACAAGGAACGGTCTGACGCTGTACAAGCAGCTGCTCAGGCCGATCCTCGACTATGCGTGTCCCGCTTGGGGTCACCTGGCGGACACGTATATGAGGAGGATGCAGGCGTTCCAGAGCGTATGTCTGAGGATCATTGTGGGCGCACCTTGGTATGTCCGGAATGAGACTCTTCATCGCGACCTGGATATGCCTACCATTAAAGACCACTTCCGGAAACTGGCGCAGTCTTTCTACGCTAGACTTCCCGGTGCCACCAATCCTCTTATCCAGGGGCTTGGGAACTACGTCATCGACCCTGGTGGGTGCCATCGACGTCCCAAAGCCCTGCTCGGATAAGCGAGATGTGTCAACAGTGGTTTGGGAGGCTCTCACCCAGCCCCCCATAGAGTAGTGTCTCCGCACGTAACTCTAAAAAACCCTTAGTCGGTTTCTCAATTTCTTACCCCCCCTTTTTACCCAATATTACTAATATTATGTAATCTCTGTTTCTTTGTTTCAGAACTTCGCGAAACGCGACAACCCGTTCTTAATTTTTGCAAAACACACGGTGTGACTAATTGGTCGGTACGTGTTGGAACTTGCTCTCGTGCTTCCCTTCTGGAAGCATCGGAGCATGCCTTTTGTCTGTCTGTCTGTCTTCCTATTGGAACAGGTTACGAGGAACTTCAACATCAACAGGCTGACTGGTGCTGTCTTTCTTGACGTGGCAAAGGCCTTCGACCGTGTTTGGCACGAGGGTCTCCTTTTCAAACTCCTCTCCCTGAACCTGCCCTTCTACCTAGTTAAGGTTGTTCAATCTTTTCTTTCCCATCGCACCTTTTCCACTACCTTTGGGAACGCCACCTCCCAAGTCAGAAGCATCCGGGCTGGAGTGCCGCAGGGTTCCATGGTGGGCCCGCTGCTCTTCAGTCTCTATGTGAACGACATTCCAAAATCCCCAGGCACCGAGTTGGCTCTGTATGCGGACGACACGGCTCTAGTAGCGGAGTCGTGGTGAGGGCAGCTGGTGGAGAGGCGACTCCAGACGCACCTGACGCAGTTGGAGGGGTGGCTGACAACCTGGAGAACAAGTATTAACTTGGAGAAGAGCACTGCAATGCTCTTCACATGGAAAAGAAAGTACTACAGGCCGGCTCCACTCCGGCTGTTCGGAGAACAGATCAGATGGGCAGACAGTGTTAAGTACCAGGGACTTACGCTGGACACAAAACTGACCTGGAGACGACACTGCAACGAAAGACTCAACAAGGCGAGGCAAAGGCTGGGAGTCCTAGGCCCACTGCTTAACAGGCGTAGCGCCCTGTCTACAAGGAACGGTCTGACGCTGTACAAGCAGCTGCTCAGGCCGATCCTCGACTATGCGTGTCCCGCTTGGGGTCACCTGGCGGACACGTATATGAGGAGGATGCAGGCGTTCCAGAGCGTATGTCTGAGGATCATTGTGGGCGCACCTTGTTATGTCCGGAATGAGACTCTTCATCGTGACCTGGATATGCCTACCATCAAGGACCACTTCCGGAAACTGGCGCAGTCTTTCTACGCTAGACTTCCCGGTGCCACCAATCCTCTTATCCAGGGGCTTGGGAACTACGTCATCGACCCTGGTGGGTGCCATCGACGTCCCAAAGCCCTGCTCGGATAAGCAGATGTGTCAACAGTGGTTTGGGAGGCTCTCACCCAGCCCCCCCATAGAGTAGTGTCTCCGCACGTAACTCTAAAAAAAACCCTTAGTCGGTTTCTCAATTTCTTACCCCCCTTTTTACCCCAATATTACTAATATTATGTAATCTCTGTTTCTTTGTTTCAGAACTTCGCGAAACGCGACAACCCGTGTTTAATTTTTGCGAACCACACGGTGTGACCAATTGGTCGGTACGTGTTGGAACTTGCTCTCGTGCTCCCCTTCTGGAAGCATCGGAGCATGCCTTTTGTCTGTCTTCCTATTGGCTCGCTTGGCGGCCAATAGCACTCTCATTTTCCCGAACCAATGGGAAGCTCCCTCTTCTCTGATTGGACCAGGCCAGGCAGCAGCGGAGGGTATATAACCCGGTGAAATTTTGATTCGAGTTCAGTGGTGACCCAACCTTGGAGAACCACCTTTATGAAAGAGCATAATAAACTATCTTTATTCGTTTGAATAGAACATTTCATCGTCACTCCCTATCCTCCCACGAATATCCCCGACCTCCCACCGCGACTCTGTGTTGCCGGGATGGTTATCCTGCCTCCCACCACGACTCTGTGTTGCCGGGACTGTTCCCCTGCCTCCCACCGCGACTCCGTGTTGCCGGGACAGACCCTTACCTCCCACCGCGACTTCGTGTTGCCGGGACTCTGACCTATCTGTTTTCTCCCCCATCTCCCTTCCTTAGCCCCATCCACTGGACCCACGAGATCGACGCCTGACAACCACCGTCGCCCGGAAACTGGACTTCGACGAGACAAAACCACTCCACGCGAAGCCGCATTAAGAGGGATAACAATATTCCTACACAGCCTGTTTCTAAAAGATCATTGCTGAATCAGTCACTATGAGGAGCAGAATCTGTAACTACAATCAATGTTCTGTTGCCAGTTTGAAGAAAAGACTGCATAAATTCGTGTTCGCCTTCAGGAACTCACATATTCTGCTAAAGCTCACAATATACAAATAACTGCCAATTATAAAGTGATTATTGGAACATCACAAATTAGTATTTGTAAAATAATATTTATGTCTGTTCATCGGGTCACTATGGCTAAAATAAACTATCTTATTCATAAACTTCGTTCCTCACCTACTGGTTTTCATGGGCACGAAAAAAGAGGTCATCACACTCCTAAAAACAAGTGGGTTGAAGAGCGGGTACAGATAAGGACATTCATAGAAAAGTTTCCAAAACACGAAAGCCATTATTCCCGCTGGGACTGTCACAAAGAAATATTCTTGCCAAGCCATTTAAATATATAAATTATGCATGACGAATATACAAAATGAAGCTAGAAAGTGGAAAAACCCAAACCACGTGATATGATATATTAAGGGATGTTTTCAACAAAACAGGATACAAGTTTAACCAACATACTTGGATACCTGTAAAACATGGGATGAGTTCATCTCAATGAAGCGCCATGCATCCAGCACAAAGACAAGAAAAAAAAGTTCTGAGCAACATAATGCCCATGTCATAGAAGCACAGAAAGGTTATGACAGTAAAACTAAGGACAAGATTTCTGCAAAAGAAACGGAAAACCAAACATTCCTAGTTTATTATTTACAACAGGTCCTCCCATGTCCATTTCTATACACAAACATTGTGTATTACAAGATACTTATATCAGTGTAAAATCTAACCATTAGAGATTGCTCTTCTATGGAATCTTCAGAATGCAGAATGCATGAAGCAACTGGAGGTAAAGGTTCTGATGACATCGCATCTTCCGTCTACAAGATAACCATAAGTCTACCCCCTCTAGTCAAGCACCTAGCACGTAATCACTTATTCAGATGCTACAGGTGTACAAAATAGAAATATTAATATGGCCTGTCTGGTCACTTTTGTTTAAAAAAAAAACACTAAAATTGTTTGACCAGAGATTTCTTCTACCTGGTCACACTAGACTTGAATGTGAAAGTGATCACTCGAGAATAGAGAGAGCTAAAAATTAAATAATTGAAGATCAGAAAATGAAGGTTATTGTTCCTCGTGACTGGTTTCAGTTTGTAAGATTGGTCAAAGGACAGAAACCCTTTAGTGTCACTGAAATAACCTAAAATGTTTTTTTGGCAGTTTTTAAGCTCTTGACAAATGTTCTCATTCACCGGAAAGAAGACAATGAAGGGAATAAAGTGAAGTGGCTGAAATTAAGATGGCTTTGCTATACACCTGGTTATGGTGTAATACAATATAAGTATTGGTTGAATGAAGTAGAGCCATTCAAAGTTCTTAACCTCAAGAGGGATGTAAGGTGAGGGAAACTCGGCAAGCAACAGCCTAATCTTGGTGAAACAATGACAACTGTTGTTAATTGATCATACAATCAACCTTTGGGTATAAATCCCTTGAAAAAGCAGGACTTACTGTCCATGTTAACCCCAGTAGATCAAGATTGCCACGATTTCTATAAGAAGCTGCCTATTTCTGATCAAGCTTTAGAATTTGATGAGATCCAAGATCAATTTGAAGAATATAACTAATATAAGTTTTTTTTGTGTAATAAGAACATCTATTTGTCATAATGAAAATAAAATGTTTCTCAAGCATTCTGTATTTTTTTCAAAATCTCAAAATACTTAGTTATCTCAATTATCAGGTTTTCCCAACTTACCAACAAATCTTATATACATTGTTGTAAGATGACAAAACATAATAGGTTGGAAAATTAAGAAAATCTATGTTTGTGGCCAACACTTATCAATAAAACTTAAACATAATATTCTATATGTATGGTTCAATGAAAATATTTTATAATAATATTTTATCATTTCTAAACTGCTAGAGGGACTCAAACTATCACTGAATTGAAAATAGCTCTCCTGAATAATTATCAATAGTGCACATATAGGTTTTTTCATCTGATCAGACATTACTTTAGTGACAATTTGCTTTTATGGCCACGTGGTCTGAAACGCCACCCTCAAAGTAGACTAGACTACCAATGGCAGGAGATAAAGGCTCAAATCTCGGTCTGGTCACCCGAAAGTGGTTATTTAAAATGGTGTACTACTCTCCCGATCAATAAATGTTGGTATACTTCCTCTAAATATAACCTTCTTAATCCCCAAAACCATTACCGTAATTCGTGAATAGGCGTATAGCAAAAACAGTTAGGAAGATGCACCAGCAAACAAAACTTTCATGACAAGATTAATAAATGTTCCAGATTCCTTTCATAAATATTTTGGACATAATTGGTGCCTATTTTTGTAATCACTTATAATGTATAGTACTTTGAAGTAATATTTATGTATATAACAGCTTTATCAAATATGTTTTAAGCACTTTATTTATACATGTCATAAAATTACAAAAATTAATTTATAAAATATATATTTCAGCGTGATACTACATAAAGCAAGTGTTTGAGATTTTTTATGTTTAATTTCGTACCACGTATTACTAACCATCCATGCTATCCACATTTTTACCAAAAAAATAGGCTAGAGAGAAACAAAATTGAGTCTTAAAGGAAATACTCCTGTGTATTTTTTAAAGGAAAAGTGAGACCCTATTTAGGGGGGGAAACCTTACTATAAAACAATGGATATTTGAATCCTAAACCTCTCGTCTGTAGCAAAACAGCTTTATTGAGAGTGATAAATGATTAACGTACCCATTGAAATAATTCTGTTTATTAAGAGTGGGTTATAATTAACCACTCTTTCATAACGTACCAAGCTATAATTACTAATAACATAATATTATATAAAGCGTATGTAACAACTGTGTAAATTTATGTAGGCCTTAATTTTCTTATGGTTGGACATTTAGAGTAACTTTTAGAAACAGAAATATTTGTCTTGGATGTATAGAATAAGAATGCCTAATTTGGGGAGGGCTCCTAATTTGGTGAGGTCTTGTATCTCAGTCGAGGATGCCTTGATACCTAGAAGAGAACCTCTTAAATACACCAGAAATACATTTTAACTTGTTACTGGTGGCAGCAGTTTTATTGAGGTCATGTGTTTTTCGTGGTGAGCTAGTTTATTTTGAGTATTTCACAATATTTTTCGCTTAAACATTTATTGAAGCACATTTAATGAACGAAAAGAGATATTTCATATGTATCTATTGATAATTACTTACCAATAACTGTAATATTAAAACACTAGAAAGCACATTTGTGTAACAAGTTTTCTGACTGAAAATTCTAGGTCAACAACAAAACTTGTGGTATGCCTTAATTTGGGGAGGTCTCGGGTTCCCAAATTGGGGAGTCCCAAATTAAGGACACAATTAATTTATTTTAAAAACAACAGGGCTTTTCGTTTAGAGATAGCTCCAAGAAAGCAGTGGGATAAGGAGCGCACGAAATCTGGTGTAAACGCAGTTAGAAGAAAGGAAATGGGGAGTTTTAAGGCTTATAGAGATTTACATGTCCTCCAAACAACATTGGAGAGTTACGTGAAAGTTTATTTTAGTGATAAATTATCAGTTAGACCTATTGGTAGACAGCCGACATTGCCAAAACTTATACGAGTAGAATAAGGTTTAGCAAAATATGGTACAATTATTAAAGACAAATGTTATGGTTTGACTACAAAAGAGGTCCATTATAATGGCATACCAACTAGCGTCAATAAAAGGTATAAAACATAGATTTTCTCAAAGCAGTGAGCAGGTATTAAGGAAGTGATTCAAACAATTTTTTATTAGAAATCCAAAGCTATCTTTAAGAGAATCACAAGAGCTCTCTTTTCCTAGGTCAAAGAGATTCAATCCTGAGGATGTTTAAAAAATTTTGAATTGTATTAACCATGTCTACAGAAAATTAAGAACAATATTTCACGTTTATATAATTGTGATGAGACTGGAATCACTATTGTTCAGTACAAGCATACAAAAGTAGTTGCACTAAAGGTAAAAAAGCAGGTAACATCCCTTCAATCTGCAGAGCGAGTGTTCCTAATGATGAATGTAACTTATACAAGTCCTTCGGTGATAATTTTTCCTAGGAAAAACATGAAACTGGAATTTATTAATGGCACACCTCCTGGTTTTATTCATGTTTGTCATTCCTCAGGTTGGATTCAATCCCATTTTTTTTACTGATTTGTTACGTCATTTCATTAGTAATATCAAGCCTACTGAAGATGTCCCTGTTGTATTGGTTTAGGACGGGCACTTTATCCACACCCGGAATATTAATGCCATTAATATAGCTCCAGAAAATCATCTGATCATAGTTTTCTTACCACCACACAGTTCTAATAAATTGTAACTCCTTGTCGTGGCGTTTATGAAGGAAGCCCTTCAATATATTTTACACACAAGCAATTGAAATGTAGCTAAGAGGATACAGAGGAAGGGTTGTAACTGTTTATCAAATTGGTGAACGGTTTGTTAGGGCCTATATGAAAGCAGAAAACGCTAAATCAGCAGTAAATGTCTTTGAGAATACAGTTATGTATCAACTTAATTGTTTCCTTTTTGGGCCACAGGACTTTACTCTCCACCCTCAACACTAGGATAACTCTAACGAGACGACTGAAACATCAGCCGTTGGTAATGCAGGAAAATCAGTTAACAACCAGAAATTCTCCAATACAGAATCACCCAGTGAGACAGGGGCCAGTGTACCAGCCTGGTCACATAACTATTCAGAACCCTCTACCTCTGCAGGAGAAAGACAAATAGCTCTTGGTCTAAGTGATAACAGGAAGAGCCCTGAGACTTCAAGTGTAAGTAAGGAAAATAGGGCTGCACGTGAAATTGAAGGTCGAATTGTCAAGGTCTCACAAATTTCACCTGTTCCAGCTTTGAATACAAAAATGAATAAACATCCCCGTACTGGATTAGCTGAAGTAATAACTAGCTGTCCATATAAGAAACTAGTTAAAGAAGATAAAGAGAGGAAACGACAAAGGGAAATGAAGAAATTGGAGCGAGAAAACAAGGTAAAAAGTAAAAGGGAAAAGAGAGGAAGAAAGAAAAGTTAAGGTTAAATGAAAGGGAAAGAGCTGAAGAAGCTGAAAAGACAATGGTTAGCCGCCCGTTGTTGACAAGTATCTCATCAGAGTCATATAATGATGACTCAGCTGACGAATGCCACTTGTTTTCAGATGAAGAGAACGACGCAGAATGTCTATATTACAAAGGACAATATATATTCAGAAGATCACAACGGATAAGGCTGGGTGCGCTGCACATATTGTTTCAGATGGTCCCAGACAAATTGAACTGATATTTGTTCTGCTGTGTTTGTGTGCAAGAAACAAGAAGGTTATGAAACTACTACAAGACATTTTTTTTAACACTGTAAGCTTTTTAAATTTCATTTAATCTTTTATTTCCTATGTTAAATAAGGTGAAACAAAAAACTCATTAGGCTTGTTTACTAAAATATATTAAAAATATGCTGTCCCTCCATTAAAATGTATAATATAATAAACTAAAAAATTAATAGTTTAATGTTCTTTAAGGGTTTTCTTTTAAATTGTCCACATTTTCATTAAAAACTAGTGTATAAAAGAGATGTCCCCTAATTAAGTGCACGTGTTTTTAAAATGGGAGATCACATAGTTTTCTATTTTATTCATAATATTGAAAAAAATAAAAATCTCATTTTGGTAACTTAAAATATGCAACGAAGTTAATAATCTATATTTACAGTGTTCCACAGGATCAAAAACGTGTAAACAACAAAGATTTAACTAACAAAAATCCTCCCCAAATTAGACATAGTTACACTCTCTCTCTTTATATATATATAGATATATATAAATTTATATAGATATACATATATATAAATATTACTATAATTAGCACCGCGTCTTAATTCCGTTAGGGTTATATGCACTTACGCTAATGTGTAATGATAGGGTGATTTTGATATGAAATGGAGGATCTAAAGTTTAATGTAGAATCCGAACCACGTTGGAGGCCTGGCTTTTCCCACATTCACAAGTTGTGATAAGTCCATGTCTTGCCTGAGGTGAAGGAAGAGTTTGGCAATCAGATAAATTTCTGCTGAAACCGAGGATTGAACCCCGGACCCCCAGCACAGAAGTCTGACACCTTACCCCTAGACCACCAGGTCACCTTTATATATATATAATATAATTTGAAGGTATTATATATATTATGTAAGTATTATAAATATGTATATATAATATGAAAGTATTATATATAATATGAAGTTATTAAATATATTTTATTAAAGTATTATATATAATAGGCCTATGAAGGTATTATATAAATAATATGAAAGTATTAACATTACTTCTTGAAAGTGACAGGTTAAGATCACAAGACTGGATGAATGGCTTTATGAAAATAGATCTATTAATTTTATCTAATTGCCTTTTGCAAGAAAATTGACGTATATTGTACCAATGAGACAGAATGTTACATGGTTACCTTGGCAGTAATCTTCGCATCCTCTCTCTCTTACTGCCTCCCCCGTCAACCCCCTGCTGTAGTTTCTTATCCTCGTTCGACGATAATGCAAGTAGAGCCCTCATCATGGTGTCCCTCTTGGTTAGATGGTTAAAGTTGTTGATAGTCTGTGATAAAGCTCACTAATAAAAAACAACCTCTCTGCCCGTATTGTAAAGAGGAGCGTATCTCCAGAAGTAGTCTTGGGATTGGTGAATAGGTCAGGGCGGGACATAAATCGTCGGTAGACTAAATTTTTGATTTGTACGAGTTGCTGCAAGATATAGCTAATACTATGGAGGTGGAATACTAACGATCTCTTGCCAGGATATCACGAAGAGTGGTACGCACATAAACCGACTAACCGACAATCGGTTATTCATCAAAACACAAAAGTATAGTCCAACTAGGATAGAAAGGAACGTTTTGACAGTTTTTAAATACTATAGTTCTATTTACATTAAGTTTAAAATATTAGTGATACCTAAGATCTTCAATCTTCAATTTTGATATAAATTATATTATTTTTATTATTATTATTACTATTATTATTATTATTATTAGCACTGCGTCTTACTACCCGTTTGGGGTGTAAGCACTTACGCTAATGTGAAATGGTAGGGTGATAGTGAGATGAAATGGAGGACCTACAGTTTAACGAGGGATCCGAACCACGGTGGAGGCCTGGCATTTCACACATTCACAATTTGTGATTAATACACGTCTTGTCAGAGGTGAAGGAAGGGTTTGGTAATCAAATAAATCAGTGCCGGGACCGAGGATTGAACAGATATAAATTAAAAATACCTGGTAATACTAGTAAATAAATTATATCAAAGTTGATTGCAACACATATGTTTATAAATTTTTATTTTCTCTCTTAACTAGAATAATACTCAATGTTGTTTATTTTGAATGGTTTGGGCTAAAGATACTGACTTTCTTCCCCTTGCACTCACATTATAAAACCATATTAGTTCAAATAAAATAACTATTTCATTATATTCCACTCCTGATAGTTGCCAGCTTATGTATATTTCTATGTACATTTCGTTCACCCTGAAAAATAACAAAGCTTAACTTGCATAGATCCACTATGAGATAGGACCATAATGTAATACGTCAAGGAGAGGCAATCACTTTTCTGGGTGAACTAAGTTTGCTCTTTGCATACAACCGGAAAGGGTAGTGAAATGCGGTGAAATAAATAATCATTTACACTCACATAACAAAAATAAATAAATCGGTTAAAAGTTATATACATAAACAAAAGTTAACACTTTAGATTCCTTGCTGAGCTTTTAGTCTAACTCAATACAGTAACGTGGGATGTAGTCACGTGACCACACTCTTACTTTACACTGCATAGCAAGGGGGAGGAGGAGGGGGGATGAAGGGGAATGGAAACACAGATTAATAATAATCCCCCCCATTTTTATTTTCTCACCACGTCTCCCTAATTGTTCAGCTTACACGCAAGGTATGTACTAATTACTATCATGAGGTGAGGATGAGTAATGTGGCATTTAGAACAAGTGTTTCCGCATTCACGTAGAGGGATGATTTTGAACAACGATCAATACACCTGACTGAGAATTGAACTCAGTTCTCCATGACATTGGCAATCCAGTCTATTGCAAGAGTAACAACTTGGACAATTTGATCAAATATGAAGGACTTTATTGGAGGTATAGGGGATATTATGGACTTATTTATAGGTAAAAGGGTTATTTAAGGTATTTAACTACCTTTATTTCAAAAGTATAGGTTAATAAGGACTTTATTAACGTTATATAGATTACTAAGGGTTTTCTCTCAGTTTTAACTATGATTGATTGATTGATTGATTTATTGATTTGGTTCCAACAGAATAGTAATTCTAGTTTCGTCTGAACACAATGTTTAAATGGTAATCTACATTTAATACCACCCGCCCCCACCCTGTTTGTCATTGAGTTTATTCTACTATAACCCGCTTTAATGGCCGCATCGTCTAAAGTACTACTCTCGTATTAGACTGGATTGTAGATGACGGGTAGATTGATGGGCGAATCTCAGTCGGGTGTACTGAGGCTGGGTGTTCCAAAATGGTTTTCCACTCTTCCTTTACCCAAATATGGGTACATTTCTTCTAAATATAATTGTTCTAATCCCTTAAGCCATTAGCGTAATTAGTACATAAGCATACAACTCAAACGGTTTGTAAGACGTGGTGATTAAAAAAAAATCTTCCAACACCCATCTTGAGCCATATTTTTTTACGCATGTGCATTACGCATCTTGGGCTAAGTGTTGAACCGGCGCAGTGCTGGATTGTTAAAATAATCAAAAAAATGTTGAAATTTGGTTTTCAGTTTGTTTCACGTGTATTTAATTAATATTATATTTATGTTTTATATTTAACAAGTGTTCTTACATTAAAATGGAACCGTTAATTGAACAATTCAAATCTCCACATCCAACACTTGCTTCATCTTCCGAAACATCTGATAATAATATCAGCAGCTCCTCTTCGTCAGTTCTATTATGTTAAAACCAAACTGACAAAACCTTAGTACATCATAACACAGTTTAGCATAGATTATCATTCATCGTGAGTACGGCCTTAAGCATTGTGCTTTAAACTTGAAAGTAATAAATCGTAGTTTTATAGAATTTATCTAGTAAAAAAGTTGATTGATATTACATTACCATATTGAAATGTGTAATCGTGTCACAAGGAATTAACTTTTATATAAAATAAGTCTATAATCAGCTTAACTCACGCAGGATACTAAGCTCTCTTCATTTCATGTATCGAACTCGGTGGGAATTACCCTATTAATCTCCCACGTCCTCATAAATTTCCCCAGATCAATCAATAAACCAACAAAGGCTGTTTATTGTCACCCCGTCTAACTATCCCTAAGGGCTATACACATACGTAATAACTACTAATTAGTTGAGAATCAGGAAGGTTAAATTTTGAGGAAGTGTATTAACATTAATTGCTTTTAGTGAGAGTAAAGAACCATTTAGTTTAAAACACCCTCAGTAAAGCCGACTGGGATTTTCTATCACCGATCTCTCCGTCATTGTCCGTGTAGTATATTGCGAAAGCGACGCCTTAACCCTTCTAACCACCTTGTGTCGTCTAGTCGACTTGTTCTCCAACACCCCTGTCGGAATGGAGTGGAACTAACTGTAAGTCTCAAGTCACAGACGCGTAACGAGAGTCATTGTAACCTCGTTATGGAGGAAACGCCTTGTATTTATTGACAGCTAACAAGTATGTATGGTTACTGTGGTCTCGGCTGAGTAAAAAACATGTCGTTAAGGGTTTTATTTGTTTTCATTTCTTGGAGTGGCTGTATTCTGTGTTTACATCAAGAGATCACACCCAAATAAGAGATTAGATTCAATACCATACATCTTATTTAATACACCCTTACGTGAGGTAGTTTGATGCTAGAAGCCATGGTGGGGTGTAATTAACAATAAGATAGTAGGCCCTTTTGTTTAGTTTGTTTTTAAAGATTTTACACATGTCACAATATTATTATCTTTAACATTTTTGCTCGTTGAATGATATAGTTATCATTCACTAATAATATGGTTCACCGATGACAGAGCGATGGAGGTTTAAATACGAGTTGGGTGCATTGGAAGTGACTTTAATAAATATTTGTCCACAATCCCGCCACAGAAATGGAGAAAACCTCTTTCTAAAATTCAAACATTCTTAACCTTAACACATTTATTAGTACATGTTCGTGTTAACCGATCAGGTAGTGAGATGTGGTAATAGTAATAATAATAATATTAGTAATATTATTATTTTATTATTATTATTATTATTATTATTATTATTATTATTATTATTACCTTGATTTTAAAATTGCCAGCACCACATTTTAACTTGTAATATACAAAACAAAAGTTTTACCGGTTTTTCTCATTGGTTGTGAACAGTGTAAAATACCTTACACGATGCAAAGAGAGTGCTAGAAAAAAGGTGATTATGAAAATATCTTGTCAAAAAGGGATAACTATATTAAGGAGTAGTGTGAGGTTTTTATTACAAGAGCTGCGCAGGTAAAGGTTTTTCTCAAAAGGAGAAACAATAATATAATTACTAACAGAGATAGTGAACAAAATATGCATGTAACTTTAAACAGTTTTGCTTGATTAAGCTTTCATAATAATACCCATTAAACAATTATAATAATCAGGAAAATCTGTTTCTTTAAACAGCAGTAGAAGGCTATAAAACAGTATCAACAATAGGGTACTATGGCTGGTCATATTCCTCTTTGGTACTACCGGAGCCTTCAATAGTACATAAAGATTTAATAGCAAGTGCATTGAGAGCAACTCAAACTATGGGAGTCAATTAAAAGGCAAAAGTAAAAGGGTATTATTTGTGCGAACCCCACTATGATTCTAGAGCAGTTCCCTGGGTTGCGCACCCAAACTAATACAGTACGTGAAGCGTAACTACTTGGCCAGCTCAAAACATTGGTATCTATTAACTGAACAGTAATAAGAATTAAACCGACAACCTGGTAGTAGCCGTCCATAAATTGAACTGATGCTCACGACGTACAAGGCGTCATGAAAAACTTTGACTCAAAAAGATTAATGGAACTAGTGGAAGTATTTTATAAGTCAAAAACAATGACATTATATCTTTCTAGGCCAGAGGCTCATAATGTAAATACATCATTAAAAGGATACATACAAATCGGCCAGGACTTGACTTACTAAGTCACTAGAACCGGATTAGTTCTTCAGACTATAAGACACAATATTTAAAGAATCAACTGAAAAATTCCCCATCTTGAAATTAACCAAAACTTTACCGGATTAGCTATCCATTAGATATCATTTTAAAACAAAACAAACTTCTTCCCAAATAAATATAGAATTTAAATCTAAAACTACATTTTCTAGTTTTTAAAACAAAAAACTAGACCCCAAGTCTTAAGGATTTGACGACGGCAGCAGGATACTTAATTACCCTAGACATGGCGTCCTAGCCAGCGAGGTGGTGGATCTGACGACCCCAACTCCATAGATGTCGTTCAGTCGGTGGATCTGACGACCCAAACACCACTTCGTTACAGACGGCGCAGAGTTACCTTCTTCGATGCTCGGCGCTGTAGAATGGGTCTGTACGGTGGATCTGGCTGGTGGTCTTTATATAGTTCAAAATCCGATGCGAATGGAGCAAATAAAAAGGTGATAAACTCAGAAATATAGATAAGGATAAGGAAGGATGAAGGCAAGGTGAAAGGAAAACAAATGAGGGTGAACAGCTTGCGGGGTGAGGTAAAGGTAAGGTTCGTAGACACGCCACTAGGCAATTCCGGAAGCAGGGGTCTCGAGGTTGAGGCTATCCTAGATTTCTTGGCGTGTGTGAGGTGGAAGAGAATATACGTATACTGAAGCGGCCATGCTGTTGTTCTTTGAATGTTTCCTCCTAACCATCCTGCCCAGAGAATCCGAGGACATCTTAAAACGGTGAGTAGAAACAAGAGCATATTTTATTTAAATAAATCTGTTTTCATTATATTATTTAGGATCAGATATTATTTTAACGAATATTTGTGATATAGATGTTCTTTATTATACTTTCTTGAAGACAGCATTGCAAATGTATATAATTTTATCCGGCTCCATCCAACTGGAACAGGTAAGCGTCAAGGTATTTAATTCATAAATACGATAATATTAATCCCCTTCTTTGATATCTAGTACAGTATTTATAAAATACGATATTTTGTACCAACCACGTGTTTGAATGTAGGGAGATACGTAATTTTATTAGACTGCATCTCAGCAGAGAAAATAAACTTCGCGTTAGATTCAATTAACATAGTCTCTTTCTTGCATACATTATAAAAATATTGATTTTTAATTGTAGCTGTTCACTCTGTGTGATTGACATGCTACAGTAGAAGTGGTTACATACTGTTGAGTTGTATATTCTGTACTCATCACAAGGCATTGTGTAGCAATTATTGCTCCAAGTCGACAGAATGGGGACAGTCAAGTATAAACATCACTTACCCAATACCACTAATCTTGCCGAGCACCTCGCGCAACAAACATCCGACTACACAAACCACAAGCGAACAACTGCCAAGACTGAGCCAAGTTCCGCATCTCGCCACTAGAGACCGGCACCACCACTACCATGATCCATCCGCCCAACTTCAAGAAACGAGAAGAAGATGGTAACTGCCACGCTTTGCCAGAATAATATAGAATGTTCTTCTGCCGGCGCGCCCCCTTCCTTTGTGCCTATCCTGTTCGATGAGTGTGCCATATAAAAGACCATCCGTCGAGGAAGACGTCACTCTTGGACTTGGCTGTGACCATGTAGGACTAAGCGTAAGGACTAAACGGACATATTACGTTAATGTAAGAATAAAATCCAATTTCGGTTTAAATGTAAATTATGGGAACTAGTCAAAATTCTTTTTAGATCTTTTTATCAAATTTAATTATAAAGTATTTGCGTAAATCTTCGTCTTTGATTCACTTTATAATGAGAGTATTATAAAGTCCGACATTTTCTATGTTATTGATATTAGGCATTATGCGCGAACTTTATACTCAACCAATTAACTTTATTTGTTTCTCAGTAGTATTTAGGTTAGATGAGTGTAGTAAATATGAAATTTGAGAGTGGTGTTAGATCAGAACATTTCAATATTATCCATAATGAATGAAAGTCAAACATTTCAAAATTAACTTTATTTCGTCTCAATTGCAAATGTGGCATTTTGGGTAAATATTAAGGTGGGAAAGTGTTTAAATATGGTGCCGAGATTTTCAATATTAGTAGAATGGGGTATTGCACTAGATTATTATATATATCAACTTAAAAAATTTCCATTAGAAAAGGCTTCCAGCCCTCTCAGGTCCTCGAAAATGAAGCCCGTGCTTTTTGTGTTAAAAGCTTGAGTAAATATATCAATAGAAAAGAGTTTAATCCCAATAGTAAAAACAATTTATTTCAAACGAATACTTATATATATATATATATGTGTGTGTGTGTGTGTGTTATATCTAGCCTTGTTCCCTGCTTCAGTTTGTAACGTTGCTTGAGATCAACGTTACAAGCAAGAAGCAAATATGAGTTAAATAACTCCAAGTCTACAACCACGAAGAGTGGACATAACAAGACTCACCAAAACTGCCCCGTTTCTCGGTCTCCGTGTGTGAAGTCTCATCAACAAACATCCCGGCCCGTGTACATTGTTCTCGCCCCGAGTGAAAAGGCGTAACTGATAGACTGTGGAGGTGTGGCGTGGTGAGCGTGGCATTTCTCACGTTGCCCCATGGGAAGTGGTCAGACAGTGATCACGTGATGTTCCCGACGTCTCTCCAATGACCTATTTGTTCTTTACCACCAATCCCGCTGTTTCATGTGAATGTTCTACTATGTTCTTTTGCTTCCCCTATGTTCCCCTCCTCTCAGAGAAAAATTGCTTATAATCTGATGTCGTTTGCCTTAAGCGGCACTTCTTGGTTTGCCCGTGTCTTGGACACACATCACGGGATGGGATTATTCCCAAAGGTATAAATTCAAATTTCGGCCGTACTACTCAAAATTTACTGTTTGGAAAATATTTAAAGAATATTTTAAATAGACTATAGGTTAGGTCTAAATTCTCTTTTTGGCCAGTACATTCTAAATTTCCTTTCGACTTTCATCTGTCATTTTCTGTAATATTGTAAGAATGGCTAAGTACGTAGATTAATATGACGTAATGCTATATATAATTTGTTAAATATATTGCCAGGGTTTTGCCCTTCCGGCTTGTTGTCCCGTGATTGAAGCTATGAGGGACCTTTTATATATTTTTTTTTAACTTACCTTTACAAGGCGAATGCCTGGGTTAATTTGGGCTAAGAATAATATAAGTATATTACTTTCTTTTTGGGTTGGCATTTAAGTAATACGCCAATGTTTTGTAACTATGAAGCGCGCACTGCGGGTTGCCGCTGAGGCCTGTTAAGGGGCCGTAAGCTACGTAGTGAATGTAATCGTTAGGATAAGGTTGCTATGGCTACAGCGCCTCAGTATAGTTATGGCATAACCCCTTTACCCCTTTTTTTTTGTTTATGTAATGGCTACATTGTAAAAGTAACCGTTAGGACAAGGTTGCTATGGATACAGCGCCTCAGTATTGTTATGGGCATAACCTTTTTTTATTTTATGTAATTCTCTTGTAACTATCTGTTGTTACTTATATATATATATAGTCACATATATACATATATAATTATTGTTAATCTATTCTCAAATAAATAATTATTTATTAGACTCGCAATCTTTAATTTACATCGACAAGTTCAAAGTAATTTTGGCTGATCAAACAAAAGACTCTCGTACCGTTCCTTTTGAGTCTTTAGGTATAGTAGTGGATGGTGATTGAGAAGGGTTCATGGCGGCAGATGATTGAATAGGTCCAAGTATAGGCCTATCAACAAATATGTGGTCCTAACGCTCTTCTGCAATTAACTCATTTTCTTGTTGTTTTCATGCCCTCTTTACCTTATTGTACGTGTTCACCTGCCCTTGTCCAGTTGAGGAGAAGGGGGTGTAACACAAACTGCGCCACTCTGCTCTTGCAGAAGTGAGCGTTTCAGGACTAATATTTATTTTTGTAAATTTTGTGTTTCATGAACTCATCATCGGCCATGGACTCCGCCCTGGAATGAGCCGGATTTCTTCAAAGTCCGAGGTGTACACACTCAAAGGAGAGGAACTCATAGCGGAGCTGGACCGGAGAGGAATACTGCACCCCCCCAATGCCACGGTTATCCAGTTGCGGGCTCTTCTGTCAAAAAGTTTAAGTGAGTCCAGCGTTCCTTATTCTAGTGAACCCACCCTTAGTGTGAGCCAAGCCCCCTTAGATCAGGGAAAGGAAGAAGTAGGCGCAAATAGGAGGCTTGAAGTAGGGGAACCAACTCCCAATAGTGTTGATAACCCAGCGGACACTGCCCCCTCCATTAAATTTAAGTTAAATATTGCCAGAGATTGTTTGAAAGGTATAGTTACTTGCGACGGTCAATCTAGCACTGCGTTATTTCAATTTCTGTTAGCAGTGGATAAGGTGAACAAACTTAACTTAGTTGGAGACCCCGATTTTTTAACTTTGTGTATTGGCAAAACTTCAGGGTTTTTGGCCCATATCATTTCTCAGGGTATCCAGTTGGGTCTATCTTGGAAAAAGGTTAGGGATAGAGCCTTAGAATCCTTGGTGAATAAGAGGGAGAGACAGAGACTTAGTAATATTTTTGTGCACAGATTTCAATATCCTGATGAGTCGCTTAGATTGTTTATTCTGTCGATCTCCGAAGCGGCGGGAATTTTGAATATTGAGCTCTCAGAAAAAGAAGTGGTAGAGTCAATTCTAGAAAATGTGTCCCCCCTGACTCGTAGGCATTTTGTGTTCTCTTTCAAACCGAGTACTATTTCGGAGCTATATACACTCGCTTCGAGCATTGAAGGGTCTTTACAGGCCGAGGGAGAATATTTAGAAGCCCACCCGGTAGGTGTTTGTAGGAAACCGGCCATTGTGGGAAGTGTAAACGCCTCTTCTTCTAGAATGCCCGAACAATATAGGACCCCTCCTCAGTCTAGTAGTAGGGCTAATTTAGATTTTAAGAGCAAACCCTCTCTCCTCCCAGATAGGTCTAAGGTTAGATGTTTCAAGTGCCGTCAACTTGGGCACTTTCAGCGCCAGTGTCCCTTGGGAAACTTGTAACGCGCACTGTTAGTGGAGGTGCCGCTGCGCGTCTCAATAGAAGGAAATGTCCCCCCCCTTCACCTGTGGTTGAGATTACTATTGGTTCGTATGTCGCGTACGCGTTATTGGACTCTGGTTCTTGTGCGTCTTTTATCAGTTTTGAGTTGCTTGAAAAGATTAGGAGTCTAGTTAATTGTAATCAAGAACTGGTGGAAGAAAAAAAGTTTTTGTTAGGTAATGGAAGTTTTTTGACTGTTAATCGTATGGTTTCAGTATCCATCAAAATGTCTGGTTTTTCATGGGTAAGACAAATGTTTTGTGTGTCGTCAATCCCATATGAAGTCATTTTAGGTAATGATTTTTTGTGGCAAACTGGAAGCGTGTTAAATATGTCTCGGAAAGAACTGTATTTTGAATTTGCCCCCAGAGTTAAAATTCCATTTAGTGATAAGACTGCCTGTCCATCGTTTGTTTATTGTGATAATCAGGATTTGGTCGTTCAGGAGGTTATCGCGAGGTACCCTGACGTCATTACTACAAGGCTAGGAGAATGTAATATTTTGCCCTATAACATTGTTGTAGAGGACAACGTCCCGGTTAGATCTGGTCCATATTCATGCCCCCCCCCCAAAAATGGAGATCTTCAGACAACTCATTCATGATCTTGAGGTTAAAGGGGTGATCCGCCCTTCCATTTCCCCTACGCTAGCCCAGCTTTTATAATTCCTAAAAAAGGGGAAGGACACAGACTAATAGTAGATTATCGCAAAATAAATAAGAAAATTCAATTCGACCCCTACCCTATGCCGAGTGTAGAGTCTGCGTTTCAATATCTGGGCAGAGCTAAGGTATTTAGCGTTATTGATCTCAACGCCAGTTTTCTGCAGTGTTCTTTAACTGAACCTTCCAAAAAGTATACGGCTTTTGTGACACCATGGCAGCAATATGAGTTTAACAGAGTACCCCTGGGTTGTAGTATAGGAGGTCAAGCGCTTAGTCGCGTCCTCGACCATGTTTTTTCTGACCTGAAATATAAATATGTTTTTAATTACCTTGACGACATTTGTGTGTATAGCGATAGTATCGAGGATCATGTCGTCCATCTTGATAGTGTGTTGTCTCGCCTACGTAAGGTTGGATTAACCGTGAACCCAGACAAAGTTGTATGGGCCAAACCCTCGATCAACTACTTGGGTTATGTGATCTCTTCTGGTAATTTACATATTGACCCCGAGAGGATTAAGCCCATCGTAGAATTCCCCCCTCCCAGAAATTTGAAAGGGGTCATGAGATTTATCGGCATGTGCGCCTATTACTCTCGTTTTATCCCCATGTTTTCTGACATAGCCGCGCCCCTTAATTCACTCAAAAAAAAGGGAGCTACCTTCGTGTGGGGCGAAACCCAATCTCAGGCCTTTGAAACCCTCAAGAAAAAACTTATCTCCCCAGAGGTCCTTAGGATGCCAGATTTTTCAAGTCCTTTCTTGCTTCATGTGGACGCATCTTCTTTAGACCTGGGCGCAGTATTGTCCCAAAGATACCCTGAAGGTGTTAGGCCAGTTGCTTTTGCCAGCCGGACGCTCACGGATTCAGAACGTAAATATAGTACATATGAGAAAGAATGTATAGCTTGTATTTTTGGAGTCGAGCGATTTGCCGACTACCTCGAACAGAGAGAGTTCGAGTTATACACTGATAATATGGCTCTTGCTTGGATGTGGCGGCATCCCAAGCAACTTGGGAAAATTGGTAGGTGGGTTTGGCGGTTATCTCGTTTTAAGTTCACTACTCATCACATTTCGGGAAAAAACAATGTCACTGCTGACGCCTTATCGCGCGTCACTGAAGACCAAGCCCCTGTAACTCCTGACGATATGAATGTAACTGCTTGTGTTATAAAAAGCATCCCTGAGTCATTTATCTCTATTAATAATCACCAACGAGATGACCCCTGGTGTAGAGACATTATAGAGCGGCTCGAGAAGGGAGAGAAGGTGGGATCGTTTGGATTGTTTAGAGGTTTGTTAGTATCTTACAATGTTCGGGGAAAAGGAAGAAAGGTAGTTGTTCCATTTGCGGTGAGACATATGTTGTTAAAGTATTTTCATAATTCTGCTATTGGAGGGCACCTAGGTGTTTTGAAGACAGTTCGAAAAATTTCTCATGAGTTCTTTTGGCCCGGCCTGTATAGTGACGTCAAGTCCTGGGTTAGTCGTTGCATTGATTGCCAGAAGGCTAAACCTACACAGAACTCCCGTATAGGGCTGCATTCGGCCGATGTGGCTCATTACCCTTGGGAGAAAGTCTTTGTGGACTATATTGGCCCGATCACCCGCTCCACTCTGGGAAATACCTGCATTTTGGTACTTATTGATGCATTTTCTAAATTTGTTTTTCTAATCCCTCTACGGGATATGAAGGCGTCCACGACTGTCAATGCTTTGTGCAAAAGGATTTGGACATTTTTAGGAGCCCCTCGTGCCATAGTTAGCGACAATGGTCCATGCTTTAGGTCAGCACTATTTAGAGATATGTGTTTTGGATGGGGGATTAGGCACATCACTACGAGCCCATATCATCCTGGCCCGAACCAAGTTGAAAGGTTCAACAGAAATTTAGTTATTGCTCTCACTGTGTTCCACCATCAGGTTCAGAATAGGTGGGATCAGGAGTTAGAGTTTTTAAATTTAGCGTTTAATACTGCCTATCACGATTCTATTAGTTCCTCCCCAGCTTCTGTTTTTTTAGGAAGAGAGTTAAATCACCCCTTGTTAGCTGTATGGGACATCCACCCTTTGCTTGATGAGAATGACGTTGTTCCCCACGCAGATAGGTGTCGCCTCGCGCTAGAAAGTTTGAAAAAGGCTCAACGTAGAGTAGCAGCAAACTATAACAAAGGTAGGATCCCTGTTCCCTTTAAGGTCGGAGACACCATCCTCTGCAGAGAGTTTCCCCTCAGCTCCGCTATTGAGAAGATCTCAGCGAAAATGTGTGAAAAATGGAGTGGTCCATGGCTGATCGATCAGTTTCTCACCCCAGACAGCGTGCGTCTGAAAGACCAGGAGGACGATAATCTTTTGAGAAGAGCCCATGTTAGCCATCTTAAAATGTTGCCGTCATAACTAAATTGATCAAGAAGTCACTGGGTCGTGACTTGGTGGCCACCGTTGTGACTATCAAGCCACTACCTAGTTTAGGTTAAGTTTAGGTTAAGTTAGGTTTAGTTACATGTTAATACTCCTTTTCTTAAATTTGTCGTAATTATTCGTGTTAAATCTGCATGCTTCGAAGCATGTGCCGTATTTTTGTTATCATGTAATTAGATGTTAGGTTTAGTGTTAGGGTTTAATCAATTCTCTATTTGTGGCATCTACTGAATGAACTTTCGCCATGAAGACATTCAGTGAACTTCCGTATAAAATGATGTGTCAAAATTAAGTGAACTCTGTGTGAGCAATTGTTTGACAATAAGAAAGAGACCTTGTTTAGCAAGGCCAGTGGTACGTATAACGTAAAAGATGCTCAGACTATTGTGGAACTTGTCCCTGTGAAAACTAATGACTTTGGATAAAATAAGTCAAATAGTGCGGTCGGGCATAGAAGCCCTTGATATGTATAATCAAGGACATGTTACTGCTTTTGTTTTTTGTTTTGTTTAGTGATCTCTGAGAGGACTTCCGCTCCTGTTGAGCTACTCCCTTCCCATCCCCCTACATTGGAGAGGCTGGAATGGGATCTGTTTGAAGACCCAGGAATATGGGAGCGCTCATGCCACAGCCAGGTGCCTACGTCATGTAAGATGTATCGGGAAGGATGAGACACACCGGGGCCTACTGTAAAGAAGAGAACTACCCGTGTATCGAGACTGTTATGTAAAAAAGAAAAAGGTAGCAAGAGAACTCATCACCCATCTGTACAGGGGGCGAGATTTGTAACGTTGCTTGAGATCAACGTTACAAGCAAGAAGCAAATATGAGTTAAATAACACCAAGTCTACAACCACGAAGAGTGGACATAACAAGACTCACCAAAACTGCCCCGTTTCTCGGTCTCCGTGTGTGAAGTTTCATCAACAAACATCCCGGCCTGTGTACATTGTTCTCGCCCCGAGTGAAAAGGCGTAACTGATAGACTGTGGAGGTGTGGCGTGGTGAGCGTGGCATTTCTCACGTTGCCCCATGGGAAGTGGTCAGACAGTGATCACGTGATGTTCCCGACGTCTCTCCAATGACCTATTTGTTCTTTACCACCAATCCCGCTGTTTCATGTGAATGTTCTACTATGTTCTTTTGATTCCCCTATGTTCCCCTCCTCTCAGAGAAAAATTGCTTATAATCTGATGTCGTTTGCCTTAAGCGGCACTTCTTGGTTTGCCCGTGTCTTGGACACACATCACGGGATGGGATTATTCCCAAAGGTATAAATTCAAATTTCGGCCGTACTACTCAAAATTTACTGTTTGGAAAATATTTAAAGAATATTTTAAATAGACTATAGGTTAGGTCTAAATTCTCTTTTTGGCCAGTACATTCTAAATTTCCTTTCGACTTTCATCTGTCATTTTCTGTAATATTGTAAGAATGGCTAAGTACGTAGATTAATATGACGTAATGCTATATATAATTTGTTAAATATATTGCCAGGGTTTTGCCCTTCCGGCTTGTTGTCCCGTGATTGAAACTATGAGGGACCTTTTTATTTTTTTTTAACTTACCTTTACAAGGCGAATGCCTGGATTAATTTGGGCTAAGAATAATATAAGTATATTACTTTCTTTTTGGATTGGCATTTAAGTAATACGCCAATGTTTTGTAACTATGAAGCGCGCACTGCGGGTTGCCGCTGAGGCCTGTTAAGGGGCCGTAAGCTACGTAGTGAATGTAATCGTTAGGATAAGGTTGCTATGGCTACAGCGCCTCAGTATAGTTATGGGCTTAACCCCTTTTCCTCTTTTTTTTGTTTATGTAATGGCTACATTGTAAAAGTAACCGTTAGGACAAGGTTGCTATGGATACAGCGCCTCAGTATTGTTATGGGCATAACCCTTTTTATTTTATGTAATTCTCTTGTAACTATCTGTTGTTACTTATATATATATATAGTCACATATATACATATATAATTATTGTTAATCTATTCTCAAATAAATAATTATTTATTAGACTCGCAATCTTTAATTTACATCGACAAGTTCAAAGTAATTTTGGCTGATCAAACAAAAGACTCTCGTACCGTTCCTTTTGAGTCTTTAGGTATAGTAGTGGATGGTGATTGAGAAGGGTTCATGGCTGCAGATGATTGAATAGGTCCAAGTATAGGCCTATCAACAAATATGTGGTCCTAACGCTCTTCTGCAATTAACTCATTTTCTTGTTGTTTTCATGCCCTCTTTACCTTATTGTACGTGTTCACCTGCCCTTGTCCAGTTGAGGAGAAGGGGGTATAACACAAATTATATATATATATATATATATAGTATATATATATAAAACTGAACTATTAAATGTTCTTCAAATAATATGCTTATTATTTAATAAAGTTTGGCATAAATTAAATATAAAAATTCTAAGACCTGAATTTATTCTATTACATAATTACGCCATATTATCCCTATGTCTAGAAAAGGTGCGGGGGATTAGCCTTCAACCTTTTTATATATTAATATGTTAGGCAACCTGTGAAGGTGGACCGTAGTTTCCCGCTACTCACAAGAGTGAGTTGCGTGCGCTGGGGACATGCTAAATGTCCAGCATTTTTTAACTCACAATTTTAGGATATTCACTCTACGCGCTCCTCTATATTCCATTTTATTTTTCTTTAACTGTAGGTTTTGTTTATATTTATGTATTAAATCCCTCTAGTTTGGAGCTTAGGGATTACAATTGTTCAGATAATCTAATATCACATATTGCGTTGGTCAGAATATGCATCGCGAACGTAAGAATCTAAAGCCTTGTTCCCACGACCTGATGTATGGTAGGCCGCTAACTGCTCGTGGTTCGTAGATTCTCGAGACTTTGGTTCATACATTTACGATCCTAACCATTCCAACAGCGCGTGATTCGCTCTACTCGTGTCTGTGGATGTGGCATGATCCTGTCGCGACATACGGTGGACCACTGGAGCGTCATCACACCAGTGTTACCAACTATATAATCTCTAGCGATATACATTGACCTGAAATGGATTGTATTTAGACCAGTAGGATACTACTTTCTGACATTATATTGATAAATCCACCGATTTTCATAAACAATAATAATTTATATAAATTTGTTACTTTATAGCAGGGTCACAGGATATTACTTGTAGAAAATATCCTAAAATTGGATTGTACAGGTATTGAGATTATATCAAAAGTAGTATCCAGATCGTACAGTTGGCAACACTGCGTCAGACGAACCATAGGCCTCTGATGTTTCAAGAATTTACCGACAATTAACGGGAAGGCCTGAGCTGTACCGAGCCAGCGCGCATCTATCGGTCTTAAGACCTGGGATAGTGTAATCTGCAAGCCGAATCCGTCAAAGCACGCGCCTATGGAACGGGCCTTATCCCTGTTAAAGGTATTGACTGTCAAACTTAATGGGAAGAAACTGTTGGTAAGACCTAGACGCAGATGGGAAGATAATAAGATAATATAAAAATGAACCTGAAAGTGATAGGGTGTAATGAGTTTAACTGGATAGAACTAGGTCAAGATAGGAATAGGTTGTAATGAGGTTTACTGGATAGAACCGGCTAAAGATAGAGGTAGGTGGCCTACTTTTGTAATCACAGAGATTAATTTAGGAGCTCCTATTTAAGTACTGTACATTTTTTAGTGCTATTCTGCTCTGACACCTCATCTCAACAAGTGGTACGCTTTCTTATTGTAATAAGATTCTCATGTTAGTTTCCGGCATTGATTGTAAAAAGGTAAAATTGATGAGCTTCTCAACTTAGAGCTGACTGCTGAAGGACTGGAGGATAAAGGAATCACAGATTTTCAAGCGTGCTAAGCAAGCATGGTGCTTGAGCAAGCATTTGGAGTGTCTATGGGTTTGATTGATGGCTTTTGCTTGAGCTTGACAGGTATCAAACTTATTTAGTTTTCCATCTTCAAGTAAGAGTTTGCACAAGCGTGCTTGATAGTGCATGATTGTGCTTGCCAATCACGTCATTGGCGTACTAGTAACCGTGGGGAGCGTATTCGTCTCGGGAAGAAAAGGTTTTTGGAGTATAGGCTTGACGTTGTAAAACACAACTGGGAATTGAATTACACATACTGTGTAGAAGCGATCGAAACAAATTTGACAGTCCATGGGCCCGTTTGTGCCTCTTCTAGAGTTACGTGAGCTCAACAGTCATACGCTGATTTAATAACTTGGTTCACTACGTACACGTTAAATAATGATAATAAAAAAATTATATTCTATTTTAATATAAGGTGGTTTCTTTGAATTATTGAGTAGTTACATTAATGTGATGTTTTAAACATAAGTTTCAGGATAGTTTTGTGCTATTCAAATTATCTTTAGATTTAATTAATTAAATTTAAACTATGTTAAAAAGATTTAATTTCAAGTTTTGTAAACAAAATTTGGCTATATGAATATATATTTTATAGATTTGTGTTGCTCTGAGTTTGTGCAAAGGGGTGTTCATTTGTGTCTAAATTTGTGTCTGGGCATCTCCGCATGCGTGCGCTTTCCTATGTATGTGTGTGTATTTGAGTTGTGAATGTTGTGTATGTCAAACTGAACACGTTTGTGTACAAATACATATTTTTTATGGCTGTTGTTTGTTCAAGGGTTTGAGTACGTTATTGTGTGTTTGAGTGCATGTGTTTGTGTGCGTGTGATTGTGTACGTGTATTTATGTGCGTGTGTTTGTGTGCATGTGTTTATGGGCGTGTGTTTGTGTGCGTGTGTTTATGGGCGTGTGTTTGTGTGCGTGTGTTTATGTGTGTGTTTTGTGTGCGTGTGATTATGGGCGTGTGTTTATGTGCGTGTGATTGTGTGCGTGTGTTTGTGTGCGTGTGTTTATGTGTGTGTTTTGTATGCGTGTGTTTATGTGCGTGTGTTTGTGTGCGTATGTTTATATGTGTGTTTGTGTGCGTGTGTTAATGTGTGTGTTTTGTGTGCGTGTGTTTTTGTGCGTGTGTTTTGTGTGCGTTTGTTTAAGTGCGTGTGTTTGTGTGCTTGTGTTTGTGTACGTGTGTTTGTGTGCATGTGTTTATGGGCGTGTGTTCTTGTGCGTGTGTTTTTGTGCGTGTGTGTTGTGTGTGTTTGTGTGCATGTGTTTATGGGCGTGTGTTTTTGTGCTTGTGTTTATGTGCGGGTTTTGAGTGCGTGTGTTTATGGGCGTGTGTTTGTGTGCGTGTGTTTATGTGTATGTGTTCGTGTTTATCAACGTGTTTGTGTTCGGGTGTAAGTAAGTTTGTATTTGTGTTTAAGTGCGTGAGTTTGTGTGCATGTGTCTCTGAGTATGTTTATGGACTATATATTATTTTATAAGGGTGGTATCCATTGCCCATAGCTTAAAGATGATTTGTTGTAATGTTGAAATGATGCCCCTCTCACATATCTTAGAGCTAGGCCTACTTATTTGGTTAATAGTGAGCAGTGGATAAATCAATCACGTGACATTTAATACATTAATAGCCCCCCTCGACTCTTCAACTAGATATCACTGTAGAATCATGGTAGTTGATTGATTCTCTAAAAGGTTTGTTTCCAAGAGAGAGAAAAAGATGTTTAAGGGTGTCCAAGAAAATTAAAAAGTATTTTCTAACATTTAATTTGATTTACCGTTAAACAATACTTCATTTATTGACTAACAAACAGTGGTTTTAAAACAAGATTTGCTGAGGACTTTTCTCAACATCGGAATAATTGTTATAAAATAAGATTTGAAAATGTTTATTGAAGATTATTGAAATCTTACTATTAAATCATTAAAAATTTAGTAATACCTATTTGTTTTTTAAATAGAAATAATAATAATAGTTCAGATCCCATAAAGCGAAAATAAATTGTTTCCTAGCAAAATATAAATGATAATATAAGGCTTTCTTGAACATTCTTAATGGTTAATATACACATGGGTGTGACTATCTATAGAGGGGAAGAGAGAGAAGCATCCATTAAAAAGAGTTTACACGTGCATTGGTGGTTGCACGGTCTAGTATGTCACTTTAGTGTTGGACTGGATGATTGATAACGGAGAAATTGGAGCTGTAATTTAACTGAATGGGTAACTGAGTGGTTAACTGAATAGTTAACTGAATGGTCCTCCACGCTCTCTCTCTCTCCACGCAAGTGGAGACCCATTTAATCTAAATCTTATCTTCCTCCTCCCTAACATATAAATGTTATTGATATATTAACATTTAGTGCAAACGAGTAGGGAGACGGGGTGTATATTTAAAAAAGATTGTGATGTAGTTTTATATAAAATAATGAATGATTGTTAGTTGAAGGAGACCATATTGATCAGAGGGTTTGTGGGACAAGCTTTCTACGGCACCACCAGCAAGTCTTACTCTAGACCAGAGGTATAACCTCTTTATGACCAAGGCCAAAAGTTTCTGTCCCTTGTTTACTCGCGGGCTGCAATACTGTGCCAACAATATTTGGGTTGAATTTACATTCTATATTTGTAGTATCTCATTCTTATATACTTATATTCACACCAGGGATTAAACCTTTCTTCCACAGGTGAAGTATAGGATTACTCGTTGTCTGTTTTTTTTCCTACTTTAGATTTTTTGAAGCGAGGTGTAATGCTATAACGCTTGTCTACTAGTGTTGTTATTCACCGTCTCAAAGCATATTTGTATAGAAACGTAATACTTTCCTTCACTTAAAAGCAGAAATCCTATATAAATAACGTAAAAAATATATTTAGTTTATTAGTTGATTATAAAAAATATATAATTATCTGTATTTGTGATTTTTTTCTCTCTTGAATTAATTGTATATTTTTCACGAGACAGCGGGTCATAAAAAATGTTATAGCGGGTTGCAAGTGGCCGGTGGGCCACGGATTGAACACCCCTTACCTAGACATAGTTTTGGATAGTGTCTATTTAAAAGGGTTTTTATTATTTAAGTACAAACATCAAACAAAAAATGGCATATATAATTTAATTGCTCACCTTTAAGGAAGTACGTGAAAGGGAATGTTAGACAATAGTCACCAGTACCCTGTGACGGCTTCAAAGATAAAATTAAAGGTTTTTTTTCATGGAAAACTCAAAGTATAGCCGAGACTGATTAATTTAATATTATTAATAGTAAAGTACTACATACGTACTGGACCACTAAACTTTGTCAAGGCAAAGGTATGGGAACATTACGGGACTAATGAATAAAGTAGACTAATTGGATGGCATTCCTCCCAGCACAACAAACCCTATCCCTACAGATTTCAGTACTGATTAACTAAGGCTTAGAAACTAACAAAAAGTTTTTACTTCTTCCTTTATCCTTTCCAAAATCCATCCCATGATATTCAACAACGGAACTCGATAAAAGTTGAGGATATCGACCAGATCTAAGCCCTTGTATCCTCTCACGCACAGCTCTGGCCATTACACGTACCAGTGCAACTACATGTAACATTGCAACTACATGTAACAATGCAACTACACGTACCAGTGCATGGACCCAATACACCTCAACCCACATCATCCTATATGCAAGAGGAGAGTAATTATCTCGTGTTATTACATCATGAATAGTAATTAATTAGGCTATTTCCTGTCTAAATTGATGTTATAATATTTTACTTCCCCCTTTCACTTACAGTAAAAATATGTAACATTAATTTGAGCAAAATTCAGAGCAATTAAAAACTTTTTCTTAGTTTAAAAAATAAAAAGGAAAGAACTATTAAAATACAGGGTGTGTCAAATATCCCAAAATTATAATTTTGAAAACTATTTGCACTTAAATTAGAGAATACTACTGTTTCCCAACTGTTTGCCAAATGTTTCCCAACTTTTTCCAAAACAAATTGGGATAGTCTGACACTGATCTTCACACCGATTACACAAGGTCCCAATATTTTCATTTGTCATGTCGTTGACAGTTGAAAAAATTACTGGATTTTATTGAAGTTTTTCAACAATCATACTGTTGTGGGATGTGATATCTGAGGATTATAAAAATAGCTTCTAAAACCGGAATATTTTGAATGAATTAAGTGTAAATTATAAATAATTGTAAATCAGGGATTCCAAACCTTTTTCATTTCAAGGCACACTTAGCTGTAGCCAATATTTTTACGGTACACTTGTATAAGACTGTAATTTAGTCAATTTTTTATAAAATTTAGAAAAATAATAATTCTAAGATGCGGTTGACAATCAGATTATTCTTATATCGGTGTTTTTATTCACTTTCAAAAAAAAAATCTGTTCATTTAAAAATGTTTGACCAAATTTGACCGATGTCCTCAATTATTTCAGCAATAATATTATTACTATACAAAGACATTTTATACATTTGCTCTTTATATGTATTATAGGCATGAATTCAACAATGACCTGAGAAGATGGTCAGATATCAGTTCGGAAACATTGAATAATGCTTCAGGTGCTTTATTTAATACTTACTGCCTTGTGTTATGGCTCTAAAAGACGTTCAAAATAATATATATGATAATGGTTTCTGGGAATCACCGAGATGTTTGGTGGTTAAATGCCACTTCATTTTACTCGGAACCATTGTCTCATTGGTCAGGCTTTCTCAACAAAAGATTAAGATAGAAAATGGTTGGACACAATAGTCATTCCAATTAAAACCGAAAGCTAGATATCTGTGCCATTTTTCATTATAGCTTTTATGGGGATTAAAATTGAAACTAGTAGCATATTTATCAATAGATGGTTTGTTGGATAAAAACTTTGTGAAGTTTGAATGTCACACTTCCAAAATTGGGCAGCACACTGAAGTGCAATGCAACAATGTTTCCTCATAAAAGTCTGGACACAAAACAATGTTTCACAAATGTTTGTCAATAATCTCTTTCCCATGTTGGCCAACAGCTGGAAAAGAGTTGGAGAGTACAGTTGAAAAATGTTTAGAAACAGTTGGACAATATTTTGGGAACAGTTGGCCAGCAATTAGCAAACAGTATTTCCAATTACGTACTAGTCTTAAGGAAAGGCCAATAATCTGCCGGCTGTCTGTGTTGACGCCAGAGCTTACGTATCATGTTCAACTGTCCCAGCAGCGCACTATCGTTAGGTAACTTCGACGAGTGTTTCATCCGCTAGAAGCATCTTATTCAGCCTGGCAAAGAGCTACTGCTGAAGCCGCTAGTGAATGAGCTATGGCCACTGGATTCAGAAAAAGTGTCACCTACTGCAATTATTTTAGGAACGTCACTCCGGACTGCGGCAAATATACACGCATTGCATGAGGTTCTACTTCACCCAGATAAAGTTAAAGTGTGGTGTGACATGTTTATAAGGCAAATTGGGGAAACATTTATTTTCGAAACTTTTGTTAGCTCAGGTGTGTACACAGAAATCAATAATTTTTTTACATGTTTCAAACTAACTAAGTTGGTTTCAACAAGATAGTGAAACGTGCCACACGTCCAACGAAACAATAGAGATGTTCAGTTAACTTTTTCTGATCGCGTAATCTCAAAAAATATTTGGCCACCTTACTCATTGGACTTGAACTCTCCATATTATTTTCTTTTTGCGGTGCTATCTGGAGGATACGAAGCATATCAACAACCCTAGAAAACTGCAGGACTTGCAGTACAACATAAACAGAATCGTGAGCGATATATCAGTTGGAATACCGAAAATAATGTCCACAAATGTACGCCATAGGGAGAATCTGTGTTTTTTACAAGATGGAAGGCAATTACAGCAACTTTTGCAAATGTTTGTAAGGGTTTCTGAGCAAAACATTTCTAATGTAAGGCGTATATTTAATTTAAATACACCATTTAAATCCAAGTTCAAGCAATATTGAATCAGCCCTTAAATCCTTTAATATTTCGATGATAGCTACAGCGTTACATTGACTTCATTGAAAAGATGAAAAGTTATATTTTAAGTGAAAATCCAGTAATATCTGCAAGACTACAAGTACTACGAGTATGTAGTACATTTAATTAAGGTTTTAAGAAAAATATCCAACTGTACTTTCTTTAATAAATTATATATTTTAATTGGTGGGTGTAAAATCACTGTGATAATTGTCATAAAATCTCCATGTCTAAATGTAATGAGCCATGAAATAGAAAATTAAAACAATATATCCACCCGTACCATTAAATTTTATTTTTAAATATGAATAAAATTTATTGTTTTCAGCACTTTATAGTAATTGTGTCTTTAAAATGACAAAGGGGAAGGAAGAAAGTAGATTTGGAATAATTATAGTCACTGTATTAAGTATCCAAAACAAAGAAATGGTATGTCAAAACCCTATTTTGGGATTCTCACTATTTATTCTTTATTGAGCGTTAATTAGATATAATTTTTGGTGAAAGCCCGTATTTTCTTCAGAACTTTAAAGTAGCCAATTAAAATAATATACTGCTGTGGATATAGGCTTTGTATGTTTAAGTGAAGTAGATATTCATCATTTATCTTACAGTAGTTTTATGAAATTGGTAATCCTAATACTCTTTCAAACGAAAGAAGGTGTGTCTGCTTAAAGAGATGGAGGGCTTAGCAATTAAAGTTTGTTCAAATTGGGCTCCATTTTTAAATAACATTTATAAACCACAATCTTGAACTTTTCTTCAATTGTGATAAAAACGGGGTAGCGTAAATCCAAAGCAAACCAAAACATTTGTTCCCATTTGACAGGAATAAGCCAATTTTAGCTCTCACTTTCAAAAGAGCGAGAAGATCTTGTCACTGATACTCTGGAAATGAAATCACAATATAATCACCAAGATGTAACAACTCGGGTTTCATAATTACCAAGATGCCAAAACAAGTTCTTTATATCACGATATAGAGCGTGAAGACCCAACATTTGACACTTAGCTGTCAAAGCACGGACGTTTAATCGGGTGCCGATTGAATCAAACTCTTGTTTCCAGTGTCGATTGAATCAAACTCTTGTTTCTAATAATTAGATGTAAAAGTGTTAACTTTATATTCACCAATATGTAAAGTCAATGCCCGTAAAACACTTGTGAGACTACACTGTGGGGGGTTCAATCAGAATAGGTTGAATGAATGGCCGAGCTATTACTAATTTTATGTTTACCAAAGAAAATTGGACTAATTCAACGGTCTTCATCGTGATGCGATGTTTGTGTTCAGCTGTCGTCCAGTCACCTAGTCCCGTCTTTTCTACACTTCAAATCCTCTATTTAGGTGTCACACGTCTACACTTTGTTAACAGGCACATGACATGTGCGTCATGACTATTTTGTTGACACTAACACACTCTTGGGCAACTCTCTACAGCCAAATTCGTTAACCACTTTCCTAACCATTGTTTTACCCATGGTGCTTAAGGCATGTCGTTGCTGAACTCACATATCTTCCCGACACTCTCTACAACAATTACTTAAAACCAACTACCTGGAGCACTGCTCTAGAACACGCAGCAGTTCACACAGATATAGATAATACAAAATCAACTAAATATTATCCTCTAATGTATATGATTTATGGTCATTAGGGCTACATTATGAGGAACTTGGAAATAACAATGTTTGGCTAGCGAAAACAAAATTTTCAATTTATTTATTTCTACTTGTAACTCTTACAAGATGCAGCCGCTAAACATATCTGCTATGGATTTTTTTAAGTAATATTATATTATAACTTTGAATATTTGCTGCTATTACAGGATGTATGGTCAATGCTTTTCAAGTTAGAGATATATTGGTAAAAGTGTATTTAGGATCCTCCAAGTTCAAGATGGTATAAAAATGGGTTTAATAATTTGGGTTTTTATCAAAAAATCAGGAAATCCTGTGTTATCACAAATATGTGACGTATTACGAATCATTTTCCTTGTCTCTTCCGTCAATTAAAGTTTCATATCAAGGTTAAGATCATAAATAATATTTCGGAAACGCGGGCTTACGAGAAAAAGCCCATAATAAAATATCCTCAAGTAAAATATTGACATTTAAACTACAAAACACCGACCCTCTATCGATAATTTTACCCAGGGCTCAAAATACCTGTTCTAAATTTGCACAAAGTAATCACCACATTCTCAAATTAATTAATATTGAATAAACACAGGAAAAAATGCAATTGATCTTATAATAAAAATAAACTATTTGTTGTTAAGAAAATATCGTTATTTAATATTAATATAAGACGATCGAATGAACTTTATTTATATTCATTACATAAACAGTTAAGTCATGCTTCGGAGGAAACCGTAATGCCTGTAATAAAGTTGATCTGTACGACTTTAAAGTCTGTTCAGCGTAGGAATTGTTTTCTGAAAGGCCTTGTTCCGAACTAGAAATCTATTATATTGTAGGGTATTGGTAGGAAAAAAGATCTTTCAAAGAGTAATTCCTACCGTGATTGGAGTATATTTACCATGCTGAACTATTTATGAAGATCACAAAGGGGAAAAATTGATAAAATGTGCTAAATGCTTTAAAGGGCCGCGTATGGTTTGTACTGTATGCAATGTTAAAACTTATGTGTGTGGTATCTGTGCTTGAAATGCCATCTTTGGACCCTTTAACTCTACTTTTATATTGATATAATTTACTATAACTTTATTCTATTATGTTCGTTAGACCTACACATTAGTAAGTATTATTTTTTATTTACTAATGCTCTCTATACTAATATTGCTATACTTATTACAGCTAAAGAAATAACACAAATGCACATTTTAAATCTTCTGTATCTAGCGTATTTTATGGCATTTACAAACCTACACAATATAGGAGAACTTTTCCCTGCTATCGATTTCTAAAATGATTGATATATGACCGAGGACATTGCTAGCACATTCATATTTAACTAACCAATATTTAGTTGAAAAATCTACGATTGATGAATTTATGAGTGGGAAAATGTCAATAATCTCCATCTCAGTTTAAACTAAATTACTGCAATTAGATTAGAGGGTAATATATTTTTATTTATAATTCAGTTCACTGTTAATATCATTAAATTTTATTTAAAAATATCTCTTTATATTTATTTCATTTTCAAAATTTTATTTATGGTGACAAAGATTAAACCAAAATAAATTTTACATAAAGGTTATATTTTTATTTTTATCCGGAAATGATAATTATTTAAAATATTTGATTTCTGCTCTGGCAGTAAAGAAAGTGTTTGGAAAATATTGTTGAACTTTGAAGTAAAGTATTTAATATAAGGTAATATATATATATAAAAATATTTTATACTGAATTCCAATCATTTTAATTTCGTGTTTCCTGTTTAATCAGTTTCAGAATATAAACTCCTTGTGATTGTTTAATTTTATAAACTATAAAAGTAATTTAAGATCTAATGGATGGATGAAAAACATAAACTCATTACTAATTTTTCGTAGGCATATAAACCTATCGACCATTGTCTCTCCCACTATTTTAACTAACTGATAAAAAAAAAATTCACTTCCGTACATAAATTAAAATAAAATATTTTAAAGAATATTAAAATGCTAAATTACTAAAAACTAGTATTTTATAACAAATATATTTTTATTAAAAAAGATTTCCAGCTAATTTAATGAATTATTTTTTCTAAAATTGAAATTAGTTTTGTGTATGTATCTGTACATATAATAAATTAAGTACCATTAATTTAATATTTTATAATCCAAACATTAATATAATATAAATAATGACCCTTATTAAATAGTAAATTGAGTAGGTCATCAAATGTATTTAATAATGTAGATTATGGAATGGAAGGAGAGCAATAATTTAGTTATACTCCAAAATAAATACAAATTTAAAAGTTAAATATAT
Organism: Timema cristinae; assembly: GCA_039000515.1. Lineage (NCBI taxonomy): Eukaryota > Metazoa > Arthropoda > Insecta > Phasmatodea > Timematidae > Timema > Timema cristinae. The sequence continues at coordinate 38,141,369 of JBCFYV010001001.1, forward strand.
AGTTTTTTAGTGGGAAACCAGTATTGATTAAATTAAAATATATAAAAAATGCCTATAATATCTATAATATCTGCATTCATTAGAAATCGATTATATCATAAAATTATATTACAATTCATAGAACAAAAGTTCATTTATTTATATATTATATGTTAATTTGATATAACTGTAAATAAATATGATTAACTTTAAAGTATGCTATTAATTTTTTTAAATACTTTGTGTTAAAACAGCAATGCTCTCTTGTTATGGTTGGTAAATGTGTTATATGTTGGTGAATGCCTGGTATATCGTTGAAAATATTATATTATATTATATAGATCAAATTAAGCCAATTTAAAATAGAAGATCTACAATAATAACCATGTGTTCAATATTTCCAAATATGTTTGCTGTTTATCATCATAAATAATGGAAACTTGTATCTCAAAATGTAATACAAATCTAAATATGTTTAAATATCTCCCTCAATCATTCTGAGGTTTACTAACTGTCATACAGGTCTGATTTATATTTTGTACCATAACATGTCGGTCAACATTAAATCAAATTACTAAAACAATTTCGCAGTAGAAATATGGCTACCTCTAGATGTGAAATATTTTAAAGCCATTACAAGTTCAAATATTTTAAATAATAGTATATCGGCCAATGCCATCATTTCACAACACGTTATTGTTATAAACAAAGAGTAGGATTGATAACTGCTATCCAGGTTTTTAAATTAGTTTAATTTGTAACTCATTTATTTAAACATTTTATGTATTGATTTATTACCTATAATACGAGTGTTTAATTAATAATACTTACCAAAACAAAACATAAATATTAAACCCGTATAATTGGTCACGCGTAATGAACCTCAAGACCCTTAAGACAGGTTTTCCGTTGACTAAGAGATCAGATTCCAAATTTGAGCAACTTGTTCTGGGAATGGTCTTATCAAACGGTTTACCAATATTTCTCAACGCACATGTTTATACATTTCCTATAAATTCCACATTCTTCCAGGCTACCCCATCATTGTAGTTGAATACCCGGATGGTTAATTAGACCATGTGCATAGAAACACATTAAAATATCATTTTAAAAATCTTAATTTGGTTACCAATGGTAGTAAATTAAATTCCTGAGAAGTTTATCAATCCATATTGTAGTATTTCATAAAAAAATAAAATGTTTTATTATGAATTATAAATTTTCTGTGTCTAGTATCAGTGACTTCTGAATCTTGTTTACATAACAACAGTTAATGTCAAGATTTATAAAAATTGTGCTATTTGTTGGGCGCCACTTCTAGTATCTAAGAGAAAAATAATAATAATAATAATAATAATGAAAAACATTTACCTCGGCTAATTCAGACAGTGGCACGACGAATTTCAATACTCGAGACCACTGGGGAATACTTAAAATAAAACATGAGCAATTGAAAAACAAAATGGATTGTTGAAATATAATGTAATTTAGACTACAATAAAAATAAATGTATAAAATAACAATTATTGGAACTTTTGTGGGTTTATTATTGTTTACTTTTTTTAACACATCTCAATCCTACCTATGGAATTCCGAATAGTTATAATTCTAATTTGACAAAATAAAATAGTATTGTTGAGACAAAAAGAAGAAGATAAGAAAAAAAATCAATACAATTATTATTTAGACATAAAATAAAATTTAATTAATTCTCTGAATTAGATTGTCTTTGTGAAAGTTCTTACATGAATTATGATATTTGATAAAAGAAAAAAAATAATCATATGACTTTAAGAAGATAAGAAAAAAAATCAATACAATTATTATTTAGACATAAAATAAAATTTAATTAATTCTCTGAATTAGATTGTCTTTCTGAAAGTTCTTACATGAATTATGATATTTGATCAAAGAAAAAAAATAATCACATGACTTTAAAGTTGAAGAGTTGGCTTGACCTCACCCATGAATTAGTTCATGCTGAAACAACACCAACTTCAGAAATTTGTTTCACTTCATTAATGTTAACTCGTCCATTTGCTACTCACACTTTACTTTACAACCATTACTTCACTTTAAAAATATATTAAATTAAGAGATCCACAGATTGTGTCCACGTTAGACCAACACTGAGGAAGAAGACCCAGTCTCCTACAGAAAGTCTTCCAAAATAAAATTTAAAAATGTTCTATTCTTTACTTCCAAGTCCAAAGAGAAAACTAATATATTAAATCAAATGGACTAGGGATAAAAATCAAATACAATGCAGGTTTAAATAAATATTGAAATATATGCCAATGAATGTGAACAATGTTTTTCTTAAAAAATTTAATGCTTATTTCTATCTGTCAGAATTGAAAAGTGCGCTAGTTTGGCGTTATTTACATCTTTCTTTGTTTCCTCTTTTACAATCATGAGACCCGCCACTCACTTGTTTGACAGATCTGCGCATGCGTTGAAATCAATCATGGTCGATATTCAAAATAAATAAAGGAAGCGTCAACAAACTTCTTAGAAGGATAATTAATGTGTTTAATAAAAGGTAAGTGTTCTTCCTTAAGTCAAAATTCCTTATTTAAATTATTTAAAACAATGTTATACGTTGTTTCTTCTGTCCTTTTACTTTATTGAATGGATGTAAATAGTATTGTTTGTCAGGCCGGCAATACAGCGGCCGAACTTTGAAGTGTTTAATTTCATACGAAAATAAATTGGAAACTATTCACAAAAATTAGAAAAATATATAGAAATGCATGGTAGAGTGGCAAATAACGTCACAATATTATACATCAAGACTTTCAACAATCTTAACCTAGGACATCACACTTAATGTTATTATAGCAATGTACACATATATTTAAACTCATTAGGTTTAGTTGGTAGGTTTAGGGTTAGTTGGTAAAGCTTTTGAGTAGGATGCTGTTCTGGTGGTTTTGCTCTGCTCTGAATGAAATTACAAATACCGTAAGTCCTTCCTTCTAAACGGCCCTTGGATAATCTATAATCTGTAATCCAAACATAATGAATCCAATTTGACTTAATTTACTCAAAAACATTCATTCTAGGGGTATGTTAACCATCAAGAGTACAAGGCTATTTATGAGTGTTTCACTTTACACGTGAGATTCAATATAAGAGATGTTATGCAAGAGATACAGTTAGTCGCCTTCCCCCAAGCCAGAGATTGTGATATCTGACTTTGAGGAGCAATTAATACATAAGATGAGAAAGGATACATTTTTTGAATCATGAGCCTTTTTTGTATGAATGGTCTGAAAAAGGAAGGAATTTGATGTTTGTGAAGAATCGGCATAGCAAGATGAAATAAAATAATAAAAATACCTGTATTTGAAGAAAGTCTCGGTTTCTATGTTCAGGTTTTGGCCATTTAATAAATCTCATTGATAGTAAGGCCACAATCTTGGTTACAGATGAATTAAACTAGACCATCCATCTCACGATGAACTTATAGAGCCCATACGGCCTATGTTCTTCTTCCTCCTTGGGCTCTCAGAAATTTTTTTAATTAATATTAAAGTCACTAAGATTTGTATCCTCCTAATTCCTAAGCTCCTATTTTCATCAACCTTTCCTGCAATGACGTCGTGCAGAAGACAGTTCCTCCTAACGACATATCCGATAGAGTTTGCTTCAACTGCAAAAATCAAATCTAAATTAAATTTCTTCTTACCACTCGTTTTTAGAATACTTCATTTGTCACCCTGTCTGTCAACCTGATCTTCTGAAGTATACATTAGTACCACATTTCAAAACTCTTCAAGAATTCTTTTCCATCTTCTTAAGAGTCCAGGTTTCTACTCCAAACAGAACGATGTTGCAATTGAAAGTATTGAATCAGGTTCATCCTCAGGTCCAAACTCAACTCGCTGGTAGCAGTATCCTCTTCTTGTTGAAGGCTTTATTGGAAATGGCAATTCTTTACCTAATTTCCTTATTGAAGTAAGAATCCTTTGTCAGCTAGCTTACCTGGTACTTGAACTGATCTATGTTTTCCAACTCCTGGTTTTCAATTTTTATTTTCAGCGGCTCTTCATTTTTAGACATCACCATTACTTTTTAGTTCTCAATGTTTACCTTCATGCCATATCTTCTCCCCATCTCCACCAGAATATCCATTATTTCCTGCAACTCTTTATTTATTTCTGGCCAGCAATGCTAGATTATCCATGTATTGTATTGTGTTGATAACGGGCTCTCCTATTCTTAAATTGCCACCTCTCTCTAGGGTTCCTTGACAAACACTCTCCATAAAAGTTGAGTAGACTAGTTGAAAAGCAGAACCATCTTTTTCCCTCCTCTTCCCATCTCTACATATAGAGTCCTTTCATCATCCACCTTCATTCGCTGTCCCACGCAGAGGTTTGCAATCAACCCTGTGTATCTCAAGTTGAGGCCAATCTTCTTCAGTATTTCCATCATTTTCTTCAATTTCGCTCTATAGAACGCCTTTTACTGGCCGATTAAAACAATGTGTACTTCTTTCTTGACTTCCTTCACTTTCTTTAAAATTACTTTAAACATCAAAAATACATATCTGGTCTATTTTAAATTTCTGAATCGAAATTTTTCTTCTACCATAACACATTATATTTTCTGTTTCAGTCACCTGTTGAGTATTCTTTCCTCAATCCTTCCCACATAAGAGATGAGGCTAATGGTCCTGTGGTCACTAAATTAATTTATTTGTTTCTTCTTCTTGATTTGGTTTGATCTAGACAGTCCTTTGAAAATTCTCCTGTTTCGTAGATCCTATTTATAAGTTTAGTCACTCATTATTTGGTTATTTCATGGCTCCTTCAGAAAGTCAGCTAGTTATCATCTCCAGCAACCTATCTTCTTTGTATATCTTTTATGGCTCTCTCCAAATCATACTTAGAAATACCCAGTCATTTTTATTCTTTCTACACCTCTTCTTCTGCTTCAATCTTTAGGTTTCCTGGTTGATTTTCTTTGTCACACAATTTTAAATATATCTTTCCTAAATCGTAACTCTTTATTATCAATCACTATCTGACCTATGTATTTTCTATTCCTATTGTTTCCAAAACTTTGTTTTCACTCCATCCCAGTTCCTTTTCTTTCCCGTGCATGAGGTCATACTTTCTTTTTCTTTGCAGTTGAAGTATATCATCATATGTTTTATTTTATGTAATCTTAAACTGCTTTGTTTATATTTCTCTTTAAATAGTTGCTAGTCTAGTTTATTCTTCTTTGTTGAAGATTTATCTATATCCTTCTTTCTTACATTTTCAAAAAGATGTATATTGCTACCCATGCCTTTTGTGCAGTCCTATTCACTTTTCCAACATAGTAATTAGAATCTTAAAAATAATATTCTTAACATTATTATAATTCTCTTCCACACTTACACTTTCTTCTCTCACCCCACTTAAATTTGTTCTATTGAATTTATCACAATCTCACTCTTGCTTCTTAATAGTTTAATGTCCAAACTCTGTTCTCTCTTGCTCATCTTCCTAATACTATATAGCCTTGTTTCAGTGTATGCCACCAATATTAATTTGAACTCTGGTAAGTTAATCTTCCAAGATAACAAAAATGACGTAAATTCTACATGGGGTCCTAAAACTTCTATTGCAACTACCTTAACTGCAGATGGAAAACTTGGTTCTATAGAGGTTAATGCTCCTATAGAGGTGGCTGCTAGTGTACCAGTTAATGTTATAGTCGTGAAGGATGGAGCTCAATTAGGGGCGGCTCAAGAGTACAAGTTGATTAGCAATGGTAAAAATCTAATTCTAGGTAATGATGTACGATTTGGTCCTCTAACAGTAGCAAAATCAACAAATAAAGCATATGCAAAGTGGACTGTTTATACTAAAGATTATACAGATGTTTACTTGTTGCGTTCAAATGATGCTGCAACTGTAGCTCCAGCTGATATGAAAGCTGCTGATGGTGATTATAAAGATCAGGAAAATGCTACTTTGCTTGGTCGTGAGGCAGGGGCATTAGCTGCTATGACTGATATTGGTACGTTATCACGAGACCCAAAAGTACGTGGTAAAGCACTAAAAAGAATTACAAATGCTGAGAATGCACTAGTAACTGATGATGTCGAACATACTAATGCTGGGATTGCTAGTTTAGTGGGAGCAAGACTTGCCCAAGTTGATGATCAACAAAAACCTGTATGTAGTGGCTCTGATGATGTAGCTGGTTAATCAATGGGTGCATGGGCTATGCCATACTATAATCAAGCTGTTCAGAAGGGTGAAGGTAGTGTTGTTGGCTATAAAACGAAATCTGCTGGTGGAATCCTTGGTTTCGATGCTTTAGCAAACGAAAATCTATTGATCGGTGCTGCTGTTAGTATTGTTAGAACTGATATGAAATACTAAGATTATCAAATTGGAGAAAAAACAAACATTAATACTGTGATGCTCTCTATTTATGGATCACAACAACTTGATAAAAATTTCTTTCTACAAGGTGTGGTTTCTCTTGGTTCAAATAAAATTAAGAATAGCGATCCTAGAAAAGTGCCTACTTCTCGTAATGCTAGTGGTCAGCAAATTGCTAAAGCTAGTTATGATTCTCTGTCTTACGGTGGTCAAGTATTATTTGGTTACAATGCTAAAATGTCTGACTCAATGTCATTAATACCGATGGCTGGAATTCGTTATACAGGATCTAGCGATGAAGGTTATAAAGAAACTGGTACAGACAACGTAAATAATGTCTTTGCTAAGAAGACTAACAATAAAGTTGAAGCTGTGATTGGTACTAGATTTGCAGTTTCTGTAGATACTAGCGGTATTACAGTGATGCCTAAAGCACATGCTTTTGTTTCTCAAAAGTTATTTGGTAGTTCAGGGAAAGTTAGTGCTAAATTAGATGGTATGACTAGTTCGTTTGCTACTAGATCTAACAAAGAGGCAAAAACATTATTTAACCTTGGTTTAGGCGTTACTGCTAAAGCTGGTAATATGGAGTATGGAGCTGGTTACGATGCATATTTAGCTAGTAAATATGTTGGTCACCAAGGTACTTTAAAAGTTCGTGTAAACTTCTAAACTAATCTTTTAAGTTTGTTATCCCTTTTACTGCGGCTTCGCGTGGAGTGGTTTTGTCTCGTCGAAGTCCAGTTTCCGGGCGACGGTGGTTGTCAGTCGTCGATCCCGTGGGTCCAGTGGATGGGGGTAAGGAAGGGAGATGGGGGAGAAAACAGATAGGTCAGAGTCCCGGCAACACGAAGTCGCGGTGGGAGGTAAGGATCTGTCCCGGCAACACGGAGTCGCGGTGGGAGGAAGGGGAACAGTCCCGGCAACACAGAGTCGCGGTGGGAGGCAGGATAACCATCCCGGCAACACGGAGTCGCGGTGGGAGGTCGGGGATAGTCGGGAAGGATAGGTGACGACGATAAAAAAATGCTCTTTCCAAACGAAACAAGATGGTTTATAATGCTCTTTCACAAGGGTGGTTCTCCAAGGTTGGGTCACCACTGCACTCGAATCCAGATTTCACCGGGTTATATACCCTCCGCTGCTGCCTGGCCTGGTCCAATCAGAGAAGAGGGAGCTTCCCATTGGTTCGGGAAAACGAAAGTGCTATTGGCCGCCAAGCGAGCCAATAGGAAGAAGGGAGTTGATTATAGAGGTAAGAGCGTCACGGACGGCTCAGATAACATGGACTGTGGGCCGGACCGGCAGTAGGGAGGGAGGGTGAAGCGGCCGGTGCAAGTGCGAAGGAAAGAAGGCTGCCTGAACAGAGAGGCACATCAATCCCCCACACTGGCCTGCGCACTTGCACACGGGTGACCTCTGGTCTACATAAATTTTACATCAACAAATTATTTACATCTTACATATATCTTAGGGCTAATTTAATACTAATTTTAACATTGATTAGATTCAATAGTTCTGATGGACACAGAGAGAGAAAAAAAAAAAAACGTAAATATATGACAAATAAATAATAATAACGAAAATACACTACGGCCCTTTTTAGGGCCAAAACTATACAGTAAATAAGACGGCCCTTTCTAGGGCCAACAAGTTATCGCACATAATCAGCCCTTTTTAGGGCCACACTTTGACAGTGTTTACTGAGTGGGGTAGCCACAGTGGGTGTGATTTTCACCACGCACCGTGATGTTGGCGTCACGCACTTGGTTGTGGAACTACGCACCATTATGTTCACGTCACGCACTTGGTTGTGTAACCACGCACCATTATGTTCACGTCACGCACTTGGTTGTGTAACCACGCACCATTATGTTCACGTCACGCACTGGGTTGAGGGACCACGCCTGTGTTGGCGCACCCACGCATCGTTTTACGCATCCCGCATTGGTTGTTGTGACCACGCACTGTGTCACGCACGGCGCTTGAGTAGCCGTGTACCCGGGTCTTTGGCCTCACCCTGTCTTGGGAGGGATTGGAGGTCGTCGAGGTCGCAGTCTGGTACTCCATCCAGAACTATTTGGTAGGGGAGGGTCCAGTCCTTTTGTTCCCTCGGTGTTATTGGGTGCGGGGTCCATGGTTGTGAGTAGTTTGGGTAGCTGCGGTTTCCCGGTGTTTTCACCAGGGGGTGCAGGACGTAGTTGTCCCCTGTGTATTTTCTTGGATCGACCATTTGGGTAGGTAACCCAGTAGACCCCTCCTCTTCGTTTGCTCACCGGGTAGGGTCCTTCCCATTTGGGGGCAAAGCCGGCGTAGTAGGCCTCTGTTGCGTTAGAGAGGGGTTGGGTGCGGACCAGTACCAAATCACCGTCTTGAAAGGGTTGGGCGGCCCGTGCTGGAGGGTGGGTGTACCGTTGTTGGTAATTGGCTTGATTGACTCGTGCCTGTTCTTCTCTTTGGAGGGCTCCTTGGCTAGGGCTCTCGTTGTCTTCCTGCTCTCGTACTGGGGTTTCAAATCTCCACTCCCCGGGCCTGTATAGCGTTCGGCCAAGTAGTAGTTCACTCGGAGACATTCCGGTGGCCCCATTCTTGCGGCATCGTAGATTGAAGGCGATCATAGGCAGGAAGGTATCCCATTCTCGATGATTCTCCGAGATTTGGAGTCGGATTCCCTTCTTTAGTTCCTGGTTCCTTCTTTCCGTGGGGTTGGCTTGGGGGTGGTAGATTGGGGTTGTCCAGGCTTCGACATCCCACTTTTGACAGGCGTTCGCCCAAGCTCGGCTAATGAACTGTGGACCATTGTCGGACAGGAGATGTTTTGGGTATCCCCATCGTGGGAAGAATTGTTGTTCCACCGTCTGGATTATCTGTCTGACCTCTGTTGACGCGAGTGGAAATACTTCTACCCATCTTGAGAAGAGATCCGTAATCACTAGGATGAACTTCTTTCCTCTGCGACTTCGGGGGTATGGCCCCATGAGGTCTAAGGCTACCACTTTCCAGGGGCGTTGTGGTTGACGGGGTCTTAGTGGCTCTGCCCCTTGATACCCCCCGGTCTTACGACAGGCACAGAGCATGCAGTTTCGAACGTAGTTGCTGACTTCCGTTCGGAGGCCTTTCCAGGTGTAGCCTCGCTGAATGGCTCGTGTCGTTTCGTCTTCTCCCGGGTGCCCTGCCTGAGGGTGGTCGTGGTATGTCCAAATGACCTGTTGCCTGATTTGAGCTGGAACGATGAGTTTCCATGGTCCTTCCCTTCCTTCGCGTCTCCAGATATTCTCTTCTTTAACATGGTGTTCATTCCAGAACCGAGCATCGGTTGTTTTGGTGGGGGGTTGCCTTAGGCTGTCCAGAGTCTTCCAATGGTTCACTAGAGTTTGGATGTCTGCATCCTGTCTTTGTTCTGTCTTGACTAACTCATGTAGAGGTTCCTCTTGGGGTTGTAGGACTAGTATGGCCTCGGGTTCGGGTGGTGCTAACCCTGTGACCGATGGCGGAGTCATCCGGTCCCAGTCTTGAGTCGCTGAACTGGTGTTCTCGCTATCGGGTTGACGTGACAACGCATCAGGTAGATCGTTCAGTTTTCCCGGACAATGTTCTAGGGAAAATTGGAACTCTTGGAGTAGGAGTGCCCACCGCGTTAGCTTGGTCCGTTGATCTTTCATCGTGTTCAGCCAGGTGAGAGCTCGGTTATCAGTGCGTAGTATGAAGGGTTTATCTTCTAAGTAATGTCTATATTTCTTGATGGCCCAGACAATAGCGAGGCACTCCTGCTCGTTGCTATGGTACCGTTGCTCGGTAGGGGTTAGCTTTGCGCTGGCATGACTGATGATTCGCTTGCCCATATCATCTTCTTGGTACAGGACTGCCCCTAGTCCAATCCCGCTAGCGTCGGTTTGTAGGGTGAATGTTCGTAATGGATCTGGGCGGCTAAAGGGTGGTAGGTCTCGGAATGCTTCTTTAAGCCTGTGGAGAGCGGCTTCAGTCTTGGAGTTCCATATCCATCTGGATTTGGTTCTTAGAAGTTCGGTGAGAGGTGCTGTTACTTCCGACATCTGGGGCACGAATTCTCGTAGCCAATTGCAGAGGCCCAGGAGTTGTCGGAGCTGTTTACGGTTTCTTGGTGGTGGGGCTTCCGTGATTGCCTTGATCGTCTGTGGTTGTGGGGCGTTTCCGTGGCTAGAAACGATATGGCCCAGGTACTCTAGCTCCGTCTTGCCGAACTGGCATTTGGCCAGATTGCAGGTCAGTTGATGGAGCTCAAATCTTTCTAAAACCTTGCTCAAGTGGGTGAGGTGCTCTCCCCATGTCTTTGAGTAGATTATCACGTCGTCTAGGTAGGCGAAACAGAACTGGCCGGTGTACCCTGCTAACACTTCTTGGCTCATCAGTCGCTGGAAGGTACTTGGTGCTCCCTTTAACCCAAAAGGCATAACTGTAAATTGCAAGGTTTCTCCAGTAGGGGTGGTGAAAGCAGTCAGTGGTTTTGAATCGGGGTGTAGGGGAATCTGCCAGTAGCCGGATTTCATATCGAGGGTGGTAAATATTTCTGCGTCTCCCAGATCTCGAAGGGTGTCATGTACGTTGACGGTGGGTGGAGTGACATCGATAGTGGCGGCGTTCAGTTGTCGGAAATCAATGCAGAAACGGGGAGTTTTGTCCTTTTTATCCACAATTACAATGGGTGAATTGTATTCCGAGTTTCCAGGTTCTATTATCCCCTGGGATTTCATCTCCTGAACCTGGTCTTCAATTAGCGCGCTCTTGGTGGGGGAGTAACGGTAAGGCCGTACCATAATCCGTTGATTATCTTTAAGTCGAATTTGATGATTGATGCTGCGTGTTCTTCGCAGTGGTCCTTGGGTGTTGAAAACTGCTCGGTGTTGGTCTAGTAGTCTGAGTAGTTGTCCTTGATACTCTATTGGGGCGTGTTGTCTGATTTGGTCTTGAGGAACCGGAGGGGGATTCTCATTGAGTCTTGCAATCCAGTACAGAGTATGACGCTCTTGGTTTCCAAATAGCACTCGGCTGTTCTCGTAGTCCAGGATTACTTTCTGTTCTGTGAACCATGGTTGTCCCAAAATCAGTGGTTCTCGCAGCTCATCAGATACCAGGAACGTGACGTTGAGTTGTAGCCTTTGCATCGTTATGGGTAAGGTGATCTGGCCTCGGATGGCGAGGTTACTCCCAACCTTGGCTAGGTGGATGGGCGTGGGGAAAGGAATTAAATTATTCCGGTTTGAAGGGGTAAGGTGTTTGTATAGAATAAAATTAGCAGTAGCCCCGGTATCTAAGAGGGCTAGTAGAGGACCATGAGGAGTTTCACACAGAACCCTGGGGAGTGGTTGGGATGTTGAGGGGTTGACGCTGTTGATTACTGGTGGCGGCCCTGGTTCCTGTCTCCCAGAGGCGGGGCCCTGTTGTCCTCTGGCTTGGCGTTTCCCGATCTGTCTTTCTCTGGGTAGCGTTGATTTAGCACTGGGCAGTCCCGGTGAAAGTGGTACCCTGGGCAGTGGTAACATTTTGGAGGTCGTGGGTCAGCTGCAGTTGTTGGGGTCTTGATGGAGCGTGTCGTCACTGTTGCCGGATTTTTAGCCAGGTCACGTTCCACAGATACAGCCCTAGTTATAAGTTCTTCTAATTCTTGAGGGTGTGGGGCTCGCAGAAAAGGTCTTAGTCCTGGTCGGACCAATTCAATTAACAGTGGTATTATCTCTGATGATGGCGTTGTGGGGGACAAGCGTTGATGCAATCGTACCTTGTGTCGAAGGAATATCTCGACGGGTTCAGACTGGGCCTGTTCCTTTCCGTACAGCTCCGCGTGGAGAGAGGCTATGGTGGTTGTACTGGCGAAGTGGTGCGTTAGTCTTTGTTTGAATTCTTCCCAAGTTGTAATATACTCGCCATAAAGCTTCCACCACTGAGCGGCGGTGTCTTTAAGCTGCCTTTGGGTAGTATGTACCCATTCTAATGGGTCTATTTGAGCGGTCCTGAGCTGAACCTCACAGCGTTGAGTAAAAGTAGTAGGGTCTTCATGTCCTCGACCGTGAAAATCTGGTAGAGTTGGTAGGTGGTAAGGGCTTGAACATGGGCGTTGGTAGGTGGTAGTCAAGTGTGGCCGGTATGGTGGTGCGCTGGCGCTTGATGAGGTGGGTCGTTGGCATGGTGGGCAACGGAAGAAGAGGCCCCTCAGGTCTCTGGGTTCATTTTTCCAGCCCAGACACTGGTAATGGTAGTATTGTCTACAGTCCTCACAGACAATCTCTGGGCCGTCTTCGCCAGTACAGGTTAACCCTGGGCAATATCGTACTTCCGCCGGTGTTTCAGTGCAGGAGGTGCAGCGGTAGGCTGGTTCATTGATGTCACGTGGTTCGTCTGTCCATCCAATGCAAAGGTGATGATAGGGTTTTTGGCAGTTTATGCAGGTTACATAGTGTCGGTCCCCTCCTGGGGTACACGATGGGTTGGTACACTTTTGACTCCTGGTCATCACCATTTTGCCTTCTTTGGTAAGGTCGTCTTCTTTAGTAAGGTCGTCTTCTTTGGTGAGGTCGTCTTCTTTGGTGAGGTCGTCTTCTTTGGTGAGGTCGTCTTCTTTGGCGAGGTCGTATTCCTTGGTGAGGTTGTCTTCGTTGGTGAGGTTGTATTCGTTTGTGAGTTCGTATTCTCTGGTGAGGTAGTCTTCTTCGGTGAGTTTTCTTTGGTGAAGTCGTCTTCTTCGGTGAGGTTGTTTGGGCGCCACCGGGTTTTGTTCACTCCCGGAAGTGTTGTGCGGTGTTCTGGGGTCGTGTAGTCGGTCCGTTGGACATCCGTCCTGTGTCTTGATTGGCCCCACGTTTAGGCGCCAGAACTGTTATCCCTTTTACTGCGGCTTCGCGTGGAGTGGTTTTGTCTCGTCGAAGTCCAGTTTCCGGGCGACGGTGGTTGTCAGTCGTCGATCCCGTGGGTCCAGTGGATGGGGGTAAGGAAGGGAGATGGGGGAGAAAACAGATAGGTCAGAGTCCCGGCAACACGAAGTCGCGGTGGGAGGTAAGGATCTGTCCCGGCAACACGGAGTCGCGGTGGGAGGAAGGGGAACAGTCCGGCAACACAGAGTCGCGGTGGGAGGCAGGATAACCATCCCGGCAACACGGAGTCGCGGTGGGAGGTCGGGGATAGTCGGGAAGGATAGGTGACGACGATAAAAAAATGCTCTTTCCAAACGAAACAAGATGGTTTATAATGCTCTTTCACAAGGGTGGTTCTCCAAGGTTGGGTCACCACTGCACTCGAATCCAGATTTCACCGGGTTATATACCCTCCGCTGCTGCCTGGCCTGGTCCAATCAGAGAAGAGGGAGCTTCCCATTGGTTCGGGAAAACGAAAGTGCTATTGGCCGCCAAGCGAGCCAATAGGAAGAAGGGAGTTGATTATAGAGGTAAGAGCGTCACGGACGGCTCAGATAACATGGACTGTGGGCCGGACCGGCAGTAGGGAGGGAGGGTGAAGCGGCCGGTGCAAGTGCGAAGGAAAGAAGGCTGCCTGAACAGAGAGGCACATCAAGTTTACTTATCTATTACTTCAAACAAAAGGGTTTTCTTTTACAAAAAAACCCTTTTGTTTAATAAGAGTACCTACGAACTGATTCTTCCTGATAAGTTTGTCGTCAGAATTTGCTCTCTCTCCTTAGAGCCTGTCTTGAAAGTTATATAAATATAAGTTACAATGCTTAAAACTTAATACATAAATGTATGTATACTACTGATATAATAGACAAAGAATGGCTGATCTTAGCACCTTTTGTTGCTCAAAGTAAAATGGGTCGTCCTCGCACACATAATATACGAAGCATAATTAATGCAATTCGTTATGTTATGAGGAGTGGATGTCAATGGCGCTTATTACCTAAAGAGTTTCCACCTTGGCAAACAGTATATAATTATTACTTACGTTGGCGTAAGAATGGTAAATGGCAAGAGATTCATGATGCGTTGGTAAAGCAGGTAAGAGGCAAAGCGGGTAAAAAACTGACACCAACTGTAGGAATGATCGACAGTCAATCTGTAAAGACTACACAAAAAGGGGGGCTAGAGTATATGATTCTGGCAAGAAGGTTAATGGTAGAAAACGCCACATAATTACAGATACCCTTGGTTTAGTTCTATCATGTGAAGTACATAGTGCAGGCATCCAAGACCGTGATGGCGCTAAAGATGTGCTAGCTTCACTCCAATTTTGAATCACTGTTTGACAAGGGTGTAGTCTTGCTGGTACCTGCTGATGTCTCGTAAGTTCTTCTATGTAGGTATATAGTCTTGTCCTCCGTAACTTGAACCAGGTCTCTGTCACCACAATGTCACACTTCTGTCAGAATTTGATGTAAATGTGATCACTGTTGTTTCCCTTTCCCAGTCCATGTGTACCTACGATCTTCAGGTCTCACGATTCCCCCCACTCTTCCAATCCTCTATGAAGATGGTGTTCACTTACCTTTTTACGTCATGTTGGGTAGTTATTTCAATTTTATTATATGTATATTTATTCTAACTTTAGAATAATCATGTTTGGTTAGAGGTATGTGAACTTTTATTGACATTATTTCAATTGGTTCAGTATTTAATTTCACCAAAATTGATCTATTTTTATGAAACAACAATTTAGTTACACTTTTCACCACTTCATTTTACATCACTGTTGCCACACCCTTTTCTGCACTCTTTCTATCATAGAAAAATGTTGTGTGATTTCCAAACACTATTTAATTTGATCTTTCTAACGGACTTAAGTTAAACACATAAACTTCACACACATCACATCTTTACATTCTAATTTTAAATTTTCCACGTTCACAGCCCTTCAAATCATACTTACATTACATGTTCCGTTGCTTATAGTATATAAATAAATACAAGGTTTATTTATGTACTACACAGGTCTACATTCGAATTTAATTTAATTGGAATAACCTCATCTCTTAATTGAAATACTTAACAGATCTATATTAACGTATTCTTACGTCAATTCATAGAATACTTCATAGAATTATATGCAGATGTCACTTTTGATAAGTATTCCCTATAAAATAAAATTAGTTTCTATCACCACATCTTACTACCTGATCAGTGATCAGTGTTCAAGTTATAGGCAATAATACCACTAAAAATGTACCAAAATATCACCAATGTTATGTTTGTATTTACTAAATGTTTATTTCAAACAACATCATATTATGTATGGATACATATTGAGCTCTAGTGGGCACTTACCCTTTTAATCAATCAGACAGAAGACCAGTTCATAATATCTAATACAAAGGTGTCTTTTTCTCTTAGTTATTAGAGTGGAGAGAACGAGCTTATTTACATTTTAAATTGAGAAATTACCGATTAATGGTTAGAATAATATTATAAATGAATTAATTCTAGTTATATAATAGTTCCAAACGTGTATTTTCAATTTTTTTTAGTAAAATGGTACATTGTTTCTTCTGCAATACTAAAAGGGTTTAATTTGAAAGATTGTTTTGGGGACGTGGCCTCCATGTCATTCCAACTAATGATTCCAGTGATTTTGAATTTAATATGATACATTAAATAATATAATTTGTCCTTAAACTTATTAAACTTATTAATCTTCTTAATTTCAAGTCCTGAAAATGATCAATATATTAACAAGGAATCCTGAGATAGTATACACTAATAGTGTTTGAATCACTTTAACTATATCACTTGAACCTATTTTTTGGTATTCAACCCAAAATTTATTATGGCTCTCTTTACTCTACATTCAACCTATTATATAATATATATATATATTACTAAGCTAGTCAAAAGTTACAAATATAAAATACTTTTATTTGCATTGTATCCCCCGACCCTAAATAGCACCAAAATGAGTACAACAAGCAAAAGGATTCTAAATTAACATTTATTGATAAAACAAATATATGAATTAAATATATATAACTAAACAAAAACAGAGAGTGTAGACTGTAGTGGAAAGGGATGGACCATCAAGTTCAATCAAGAGCGTTGACCACAATTTGAATATCATTAATTTAAACAATAAATAAATCACCTAGAAAATAATATTCAGGCTAAATCCCATGATTAAATACTGAAAACTTAGGCTACAAAAAATGCCCACGTCAGATTCATAACAAAAAGATTATATGTGAGCATAACTAATATCTATTGGCATAATCATTATGAAGGAGTAGCTAATTTATACTCCTGGTAAAGCAGTATCACAATTGCCTAGCATTACTATCCACGCCCAAACCGGTGGTATGTAAATTATAAAATATACTGCATTCCATAATCACTATGACGTTATATACATAGAAAGAAGATTTTTAGAAAAATACTAACGCCATCCAGTGGCTTTAAGACAACGTAAGTTGCGGAAAACATTGATTTAATTGACCTTGGTAATATAATTTTGAATGCAGTAGCTTATTTCAAAAAACAGTTGATTTAATATTTAATCCATACCATTAATTTACAAAAGTTTAACAAATAATTGTTATAAGTTGGAAGATAATTATGAATACAAGATGGCTAGTATGCTTAATGGTAGCGTTTTGCTCACCTAAGCAGTAGTCTGTAGTATTGAGTACAAATTAATACAAACGAAACATGTCACCTTATAGTACTAGAGAATCATCACGTGAGCCCAGAAACGGAAAAAAGGGAAATTCATAGGAGGGAAGAGTCGGATAAAGGAAAAGTAACATGAAACATGCGGAGAACCGATTGAATAGTTAGCTATAGCCTAGTCAGTTGTCATCTTGAATAGATAGCTATAGCCTAGTCAGTTGTCATCTTGAATAGTTAGCTATAGCCTAGTCAGTTGTCATCTTGAATAGTTAGCTATAGCCTAGTCAGTTGTCATCTTGAATAGTTAGCTATAGCCTAGTCAGTTGTCATCTTGAATAGTTAGCTATAGCCTAGTCAGTTGTCATCTTGAATAGTTAGCTATAGCCTAGTCAGTTGTCATCTTGAATAGTTAGCTATAGCCTAGTCAGTTGTCATCTTGAATAGTTAGCTATAGCCTAGTCAGATGTCATCTTGAATAGTTAGCTATAGCCTAGTCAGTTGTCATCTTGAATAGTTAGCTATAGCCTAGTCAGTTGTCATCTTGAATAGTTAGCTATAGCCTAGTCAGTTGTCATCTTGAATAGATAGCTATAGCCTAGTCAGTTGTCATCTTGAATAGTTAGCTATAGCCTAGTCAGTTGTCATCTTGAATAGTTAGCTATAGCCTAGTCAGTTGTCATCTTGAATAGTTAGCTATAGCCTAGTCAGTTGTCATCTTGAATAGTTAGCTATAGCCTAGTCAGTTGTCATCTTGAATAGATAGCTATAGCCTAGTCAGTTGTCATCTTGAATAGTTAGCTATAGCCTAGTCAGTTGTCATCTTGAATAGTTAGCTATAGCCTAGTCAGTTGTCATCTTGAATAGATAGCTATAGCCTAGTCAGTTGTCATCTTGAATAGTTAGCTATAGCCTAGTCAGTTGTCATCTTGAATAGTTAGCTATAGCCTAGTCAGTTGTCATCTTGAATAGTTAGCTATAGCCTAGTCAGTTGTCATCTTGAATAGTCAGCTATAGCCTAGTCAGTTGTCATCTTGAATAGTTAGCTATAGCCTAGTCAGTTGTCATCTTGAATAGTTAGCTATAGCCTAGTCATCTTGAATAGTTAGCTATAGCCTAGTCAGTTGTCATCTTGAATAGTTAGCTATAGCCTAGTCAGTTGTCATCTTGAATAGTTAGCTATAGCCTAGTCATCTTGAATAGTTAGCTATAGCCTAGTCAGTTGTCATCTTGAATAGTTAGCTATAGCCTAGTCAGTTGTCATCTTGAATAGTCAGCTATAGCCTAGTCAGTTGTCATCTTGAATAGTCAGCTATAGCCTAGTCAGTTGTCATCTTGAATAGTTAGCTATAGCCTAGTCAGTTGTCATCTTGAATAGTTAGCTATAGCCTAGTCAGTTGTCATCTTGAATAGTTAGCTATAGCCTAGTCAGTTGTCATCTTGAATAGATAGCTATAGCCTAGTCAGTTGTTATCTTGAATAGTCAGCTATAGCCTAGTCAGTTGTCATCTTGAATAGTTAGCTATAGCCTAGTCATCTTGAATAGTTAGCTATAGCCTAGTCAGTTGTCATCTTGAATAGATAGCTATAGCCTAGTCAGTTGTCATCTTGAATAGTCAGCTATAGCCTTGTCAGTTGTCATCTTGAATAGTTAGCTATAGCCTAGTCAGTTTTTATCTTGAATAGTCAGCTATAGCCTAGTCAGTTGTCATCTTGAATAGTTAGCTATAGCCTAGTCATCTTGAATAGTTAGCTATAGCCTAGTCAGTTGTCATCTTGAATAGATAGCTATAGCCTAGTCAGTTGTCATCTTGAATAGATAGCTATAGCCTAGTCAGTTGTCATCTTGAATAGTTAGCTATAGCCTAGTCATCTTGAATAGTTAGCTATAGCCTAGTCAGTTGTCATCTTGAATAGATAGCTATAGCCTAGTCAGTTGTTATCTTGAATAGTCAGCTATAGCCTAGTCAGTTGTCATCTTGAATAGTTAGCTATAGCCTAGTCATCTTGAATAGTTAGCTATAGCCTAGTCAGTTGTCATCTTGAATAGATAGCTATAGCCTAGTCAGTTGTCATCTTGAATAGTCAGCTATAGCCTTGCCAGTTGTCATCTTGAATAGTTAGCTATAGCCTAGTCAGTTGTCATCTTGAATAGTTTAGCTATAGCCTAGTCAGTTGTCATCTTGAATAGTTAGCTATAGCCTAGTCAGTTGTCATCTTGAATAGTTAGCTATAGCCTAGTCATCTTGAATAGTTAGCTATAGCCTAGTCAGTTGTCATCTTGAATAGATAGCTATAGCCTAGTCAGTTGTCATCTTGAATAGTTAGCTATAGCCTAGTCATCTTGAATAGTTAGCTATAGCCTAGTCAGTTGTCATCTTGAATAGTTAGCTATAGCCTAGTCAGTTGTTATCTTGAATAGTCAGCTATAGCCTAGTCAGTTGTCATCTTGAGTAGTTAGCTATAGCCTAGTCATCTTGAATAGTTAGCTATAGCCTAGTCAGTTGTCATCTTGAATAGATAGCTATAGCCTAGTCAGTTGTCATCTTGAATAGATAGCTATAGCCTAGTCAGTTGTCATCTTGAATAGATAGCTATAGCCTAGTCAGTTGTTATCTTGAATAGTCAGCTATAGCCTAGTCAGTTGTCATCTTGAATAGTTAGCTATAGCCTAGTCATCTTGAATAGTCAGCTATAGCCTAGTAACTTGTCATCTTGAATAGTTAGCTATAGCCTTGTCAGTTGTCATCTTGAATAGTTAGCTATAGCCTAGTAACTTGTCATCTTGAATAGTTAGCTATAGCCTTGTCAGTTGTCATCTTGAATAGTTAGCTATAGCCTAGTCAGTTGTCATCTTGAATAGTTAGCTATAGCCTAGTCAGTTGTCATCTTGAATAGTTAGCTATAGCCTAGTCAGTTGTCATCTTGAATAGTTAGCTATAGCCTAGTCAGTTGTCATCTTGAATAGTCAGCTATAGCCTAGTAACTTGTCATCTTGAATAGTTAGCTATAGCCTTGTCAGTTGTCATCTTGAATAGTTAGCTATAGCCTAGTCAGTTGTCATCTTGAATAGTTAGCTATAGCCTAGTCAGTTGTCATCTTGAATAGTTAGCTATAGCCTAGTCAGTTGTCATCTTGAATAGTTAGCTATAGCCTAGTCAGTTGTCATCTTGAATAGTCAGCTATAGCCTAGTAACTTGTCATCTTGAATAGTTAGCTATAGCCTTGTCAGTTGTCATCTTGAATAGTTAGCTATAGCCTAGTCAGTTGTCATCTTGAATAGTTAGCTATAGCCTAGTCAGTTGTCATCTTGAATAGTTAGCTATAGCCTAGTCAGTTGTCATCTTGAATAGTTAGCTATAGCCTAGTCAGTTGTCATCTTGAATAGTCAGCTATAGCCTAGTAACTTGTCATCTTGAATAGTTAGCTATAGCCTTGTCAGTTGTCATCTTGAATAGTTAGCTATAGCCTTGTCAGTTGTCATCTTGAATAGTTAGCTATAGCCTTGTCAGTTGTCATCTTGAATAGTCAGCTATAGCCTTGTCAGTTGTCATCTTGAATAGTTAGCTATAGCCTAGTCAGTTGTTATCTTGAAAAGCCCTGGAAGTGTCCATAGCCTTCTACTAAGGTCTAAGCTCTAGAGGCATCTCTGTCGTGGAACACATGCCATAATATGGAATGACAGGCCATGCTGGCCCTGACAAGCATACTCTTTAGTCAACTTTGAGGTGGTAAGACGGGTGATGTCTCTTCTGCAGTAATTACCTGAATACGATTAATTAATAATCTAGTTTGTAACATATCCCCACACATCACTTAGTTGGAAGAAGAGCATTACAACTCAAAAACCTGGTGTTTATTTTAAATATTGCGAGTATTAAGTATAAACCATAGATGTTTTTTGGGCAAAGCTGTCATAGAAACTACTAGAGCGCTCTGTGACGAACCGTCACTTGTCTCTTACTCTGCTACAGACTATCTAAAAAAAAAAGTCACAGATAATAGGACCCCAAGCAGTTGTAGTGTGACATATTAACGTTGAGAGAAAGTGTGTCACATCATAAATTTTAAGATAAACCTCTAGTATCCTGATTGTAAGTACATATTTGATCAGGTTTCTTTAAGTTAATGTAAAATTGTGATGTATAGATCTTTTGAATAAAATTATCTGATACTATTTTATAGGTTTTTTTTTTCAATTAAAATTGTGATATTTTAAAATATTAACCTTTGAATTAACTTTTTCATAAATACTCTAGGTATCTTACGTTGATTCATTTCAAGTTTTCATGGTCTTCTAAATTATATAAATGTTTCATTAAACTTGACGTCCTCTTGAGAGATATTGATTGTATATCCTTTATAGTAAACTTTCCTTAATTTATAACGTGGTATGGCCTCTAAAATTTTGTTATGCTCACCTTAAATACTACAATAGAGTGTTTCATTAGGATTGATAAGTTATTTTTTATAGAAATTATTTCAACAAGAATTAATATAATTTTTGAGAATACCGTCATAATTCATTGTAAGAGAAAAATAATTATTTGTGGGGTGACAAATAAACTGGATATTAGAAATAATATATTAAATTATGTATGTGTTCTTAGTTTTCATATAAAAACAAATACCAACCCACATAAATTATTCCTTAACAAGATGTTTAAATTAATGAGTGATGAGTGATTGGCTTTTCTGAAAATTATGGAATTCTGAGATGTGAAGCTTTTCTTGCAAACCAGCGATATTTTACAGCACGTATAACAATATTGATTACTAGTCTAATGTTCATACAGTTTTCAAGATGTGGAAGGCAACTATAATCATTTTTACAATTAAGTATTTTAAAATAACAATTAGAGATAAAAACTTTATTGTTAATTTTGATTGTAAAACAAAATCCCACACAACAAGAAGGTGGAACTTTGTTGTCATAAAATATTCTTATGACCAGCAAAAATTCCTCTTTTTGTCCATTTTATTTTTATTTTCAAAAAGTTCTTCTTGTATTACGTGACATGATGGCCGGCGCATTCTTGCGGACCTGCGTTGGAATTCCAACCCTCAGCGTGAGAGGTCACTTCACGAAGGCATGTGTTCTGACACGGGTTCGATCTTCCGAGTAATAAGAAATACTTGGCCCACGGGCTCGGAGGGACAATAGGTCGGCTGTAAAGTTGTTGGTAGGGTGAGAGAGAGAGAGACGGTAAAAATAGCAGAACACCTAATAAAAATATTGACTCTGATATGTTCGAAATATTTATACGGTTTTCTAATGGACATTGAGGGTTTTTTTTCACACTAAAACACAAGTGTTGGACACACTATTACCGACAAAGATGGCAGCATTATTTTATTTTGTATTATTTAAAATTGACACAAGTGGTGAGGAATTATTGTCACTAGTGTTTCTAAGAGAAGAGGGAGGAATAAAATGAAGGACAATCACTTGCATAAACATCCTCTGCTACGATAATATCGGGAGAAGGGAGCTAGAACAATAAAAACAGACTGCTCGCTTCTAGTTTCAGAACCATACTCTGGTTTGTTTGTAAGAACAGCAGAGAAAATTCAAACATATTTCTTTGCGGCCAACTATGATAACATTTTAATATATTGTTTGTCTCATTCTATAGGTATTGATAATATCTCTCAAAAGTAACATTTGTAGATAGCATAATTTGATGTTTGAATATATAAAAACTGTTTTAGTAACTTTATTAACCAAGTCTACCCTTCTTCCTACTAAAATCATACTGTACGTACAAACACACAGCCCTATTCTTCGGTCACATGATCTAAAGCACGGCAGACTATACTGGATAACGAGAGGTGAGTTTGAAATATCAATCGAGGTTACTGAGAGTGGTTTTTACAAACAGTTTTCCCCTTTCCTTCAATGCAAATTTGTGCACACTTTCTCTGAATATAACCAATATAATACCTAAAACCCTTACCGTAATTGTTACATAGGCAAATAACCCTAAAGGGTGCTATAAATATCATCTACGCTCGTTTGTTTGTTTGTTTTGTTCTTGGTTTCCCCGTGTGAAAGGCCCATAATGTTACATATTGTATAATAAAACCACGGGGACACTCCCATAATGTTACATATTGTATAATAAACCACGGGACAAGCCCATAATGTTACATATTGTATAATAAAACCACGGGGACCACTCCCCTAATGTTACATATTGTATAATAAAACCACGGGGACCACTCCCATAATCCAAACCACCTTATGTCAGTGGACCGTGTGATTGCCCCACCATGGGTGAGAATGGTGATTGGTCGAACAGTCCCTCCCCCTCATCTTATAGAGTTTTGTTAATAGGCTAGCATTAATATTTATTACAAAACTCTTCAACCCAACATATGTTTTAGAAAACCTTGGATTGTGTTAACAGGGATTTATATATTTATTTAAATATATTGAGAGCGTTTGGCATATTTAGCTGAGGGTTTTCCTTAATGTACGTTTTGAATGTATATTTTCAATAAGTAGCTAATTAAAGAAATATTACTTATTTTAGCACCAAGACTTACTACCCGTGCGGGTTTTATGCTTATATACTAACTAAGCTAATGGGTGGCTTAGAGAAGTAGAAGTTTATAATCAGAGGAAGTGTACCCACATTTGCGTGCAGAGGGATATGGATACGACTTAGAGGAAGCCACTCTAATTTCACCAGATCGGTATTGAACCCGTTTCTCCCCGTCAACGGTAGTCTAGTCTATTGCAATATTGACGCCTTATACTATACTATGTTCTACTAAGCTTATTTAACATGATTTGATAAATTGATTCATTAAATACAAATTATATTAAATTTAAAAAAAAGAGATAATACTATACATCCTACCCTTACTTCTTAAATTTAGTTTATTTTAATATAATAAATCCTTATATTTAAGGTAACTAACGAGAATTTTTAATGGTTCTGGTTTGCATATTTTAATTTTGAAAAGTTAAAATTCTTGTTCTTAATATGATTACGTTCTAAATTATAATGGTTCCAGTTATTAATGAATACAAGTTTGATATTTTATTTTTTCTAGCTTTGAGGTTTTATTTTATTCATGTAAATAAATGTTTTGATTTAAATTACAGTACACCTACAAAAACATTTAAAAATGTGAGGGGCCAGCTGTTTCTGGATACCCCTGAGATTTTGTGGACCTCCTTAAATGGCTGTAAATTTACACGTATAAAAACATTAATCAAGTATATATTTTTAAAATTAAATTAATCTTAATATCACAATATGTTGTTAGCTAGTCGTTATTTTAGTATTCAACATTCAAATGCACACTTTAAAGCATCCAATTTTAATATTATGTCCGTCAATATTTCAAATATTTAATTATTTCTATTTACCACTGATATGGTATTGAAAAACAAAGCATATTTTTGATGAACCGAATTATTGGGATCTGAGAGGGAAGGCAAACCGTTTTACCTAATTACTCAATATTATATTAGTAACTTATTTAAATAACTAAATCCCCCTTCCCCCTTCTTCCTTCTATGGGCTAGGTTGTCAGGATGAGTTGCGGTCGAGGATGGAGGAAGTAACTGGATTCTGATTGTGTGGGTTCAAAATTGACGCTCGGACTGGGTTTTTATGGTTTTTACTGTACCACTGTGTTCTTTTAAAAAACGTGACATTCATAAGAAATATAAGAGGATCTTAAAAATAGTATTAGATTTACTTAGTAGCTCGTGATATAAAGAAGTACGCAAGGAATGCCCAACCGAAGGCCTTATTGACCTCTATGTGATCCTATATGATTTATGATTCCGGTACCTTGGGCTTGACGGTAGCCCTTCAATACATTCTGTTTATGTTGTCCGTACATATTTAGGTTATATTTATTTACTAGCTTTTCACAGAACCTTGCAATACTCGTTTTGCCATTCACAATCCAGAACACAAGAAATGTTAAACAAACACACGCCTAAATTTAGGTCCTGTAAATTACACAACCGAGGGTTTTCTATAAGATTTTCTAACACATTTTGAATATCTTAAATTCATCCCCACTATTTGGAAAAAAAACATTTTTCTCCAGGTTGATTACACTTTTCATTTATAAACTGTACTAATCATCAGTTGCCATAGTGATTGTCAATGTCATAGTATAATGACACTGGACAAACTTGCTAGGTTAGTTTTCTGTCCCTTGCACTGTTTGTTTACTTTCTTAAATACTTACAATGAATTTATAGCATCACACAAAATTACTACACTTGGAATGACATAACTGCAAACAAGTAACTTATTATAATGTCTTTCTCTAACGTTTGTTTTAACTTGGCTGACTATCTTATCAAGAAGTCAACTATGGAACTACTAAAAATACATAAATTTCCAATTCCTTCCAAAAATGCGTAGAACCTTGTAAAAAAGAAATATTAATAGTCTCTCTCCAATGAATATTTTTTAACTCTGAGAATCGCATAGCATTCTACTGACTCTTAACCTTCAACTTGCCCCAATGAATAACAAGAAGTTAAAAATGTTTTTCAACTAGATCACAATCCGAGACATTTACTCTTCTCCTTGTACGAGTTATTGTATTAGTTATTGAAGGAGTGGGACTTACACTTTATTTACAAACAAATGTGACCTCAGTACAGTATAGTCTGGTACAACATACAACTATCCTTCTGATTTTATTTTAAAAACTCTACTTTTTATCATGATTAATTTCTTTTACATGATCTTGTATCATCCTTTGAATCTAAATAGATTGATCACCTTGTCAAAAGTGATCTAGTTCAAGCGAGCTTATCACTAGCCTAGACTAAGAGGTCACTTGTAAGCTTATTTTGTTTTTAGTGCCACATCCCTTTACTCGTTAGGGCTATAAACCTATGCAACGATAATGTGATAAGGATGTAGAAGGTTGAATATAGAGTAAGTATAACCACATATGCGTGGAGGAAGTAGGTGGAGAATAATTTAGGTTAATACACCCTTAGAAACACCATACTAGAACTCAAACCCAAAACCAACAATAGTAGCCAGTTCAATCTTAAGTGAACGGAAGTGAGTTTCTATGTTGTTAATAACTATGAAATAATAGTGCTATTAGTTTATTAAAAATATTAATAACTTCTTTAGAAATACTTAATTTCAATGAGAATGTAATGTTAATAATTGTATGTAGGGTTTTGACATTTTGATGACATTTGTAGTGTCATATTATTTATAGTGTATTTTATAAGATACTTTATAGTGAAATTTATTATGAAGTATCTGATAACATGTTTTGTATTATGTTGATTCAGTCCGTCAGTTCTAGATGATGGTTGATTGAACACACGTGCTCATTATTTTAAAAGCTTAGTTGTTTATATAATACCAGTATGTCAATATTATTAATAATAGTTAAATAAATTAGCTGTTAATTTAATAATAATATGTAAATAATGCTATCTATTTTATTTATAGGTAAGCTACGTGTTTATAAAAGAAGGTGCCTGTTTGCTCTTGTTTAAGTTACTATTTAACATTAAAATACCCTAAACATCTGTTAAATATTGTCCTAGGTAGTGTGTTAAAATTATAAAAAAAAAAAACTTGAAACCTTTTATTTAATATTCAATGCTAACGTTTAATTTGATGGATTTAAGGTTTCAGTATAGAGGGCCCGCCTTCTAACCTTAACACCCACTTTCCCACCAAGAACTTAAAACTATTCTCCTCTTTCAAACGAACATAAGTATCTATAAACAATTATTGTTGACATGACATATTACCTTAACTATATAAAGGACACTCCAAATAATAATTTAGGCCTAATAAATTACCTATATAAAGATCCAGGGGTTGTTTACACCCTCCATTTCTACCATATTCTCACTGGACTCCCAGAAATTTTAGCATTTTGGTTTTATTTTAAATGAACAAAACATATTAATATTTGTAGAATAATCTATTTATTTACAAATATATAACCTTTGCATGTTGTACACAGATGTAGGAGTGTATTTTTTTACTAAAATTGTATATAGGTAATAGTATAAATAAATGCATTTTCATTGATCCCACATTGGTAGGCACAGGGACAGAGATAGCTTTTATTTACATTTTAAATATATTATTCCGTAAAATAGATTGGTGTATTTAAAATTTCCATTCGTTTGGTTATAATTAAGTTGTCCATCCACTACCCATGATGAGTATCAGTAATTGAAATTATATATGGGGAGATGAAAGGTATAAGTGATATAAATAAATGGTTACATTTAAAAAAATATTTGAGGAATTTAACGTGGACTTTATCAACTAATTGATGTATATCAGCACAATACTATTAAGTTAACATAGATTTAAATAAATTCACATCCAGCCCTCAGCCGTTATTAATTCATCACTGTGAAAATTAAGCCAAATTTTATTGATAATAAATTGTTCGGCCATGTCAAGAAACGAACCTGGGATCTTAGCTCACCAGGCAGACATAATACTGATTGAACTAAGGAGTCAGACAAAAGATTAACATATCCAAGCCCTATATGGACTGGAAACAACCGGAAGTGATCTGAAGAGTATCTATTGACCTTGTATGAATTATAAACCTATCCAGAATTGAATTATGATTAGTGGGCCATTCCTGTTTATTTAGTTACTCCCATATGTATAGTGTTTTATGGCAGCTACATTTATCAATGTATCGTAATTTCGTTACTTTAAACTATTTGAGTAAATTTATTAAATACACGGTACATTGGGCAGCAGCTGTACATGCCTTTTTTTAGCATTGCTTCTTAGTACACATTCGGGTAGTACACTCATTGTACTACTTACGCTAATGGATAGATATTAGGAAGGTTAAATTTAAAGGAATAATAACCACACTTGCTTGGAGAGATGATGAGAAACCATTTAAGAAAAATCACCCTCAGAAGAGCCGAGCGTGTCTGACTCAAGATGTTCCCATCACCGGTAGTCTTGAAGATAGCTAGAGTAGTGCCTCAGACTATGTGGCCACTGAATCACTTAGTTCTATTTGAGTACCATTTTGGGGTCCAGGCAAACAGCATAGTGTTTATAATTCATTTGTCAAAATACTGAATACAATATTGTAATGAGTAGCATTAGATGATGATAATATCTATCCTCAGTCACAGGTTCATAATAATATTATTATTATTATTATTATATTATTAATTATTTAGCACCGCGTATTACTACCCGTTCGGCTTATACACATTAAGTACTAATTACGCTAATGAATTAGGAATTGGGAAGGTTGAATTATAGGAAGTGAACCCGCATTTGTGTGGAAGGGGAGTGGAAAACCATTTAGGACCCCCCCCCCCCCCAGTTCACCCAACCGAGATTCGAACCTTGATCTCCCCGTTCTCACAAGTTGAGCTCAACAACTACTAGCGCGTTAGCCAACCACGCCACCGAGGCAGGTCATAAATAATAAACTATGTGCAAACAACACTATTAAAAAAACTATATTTTTTTCCAATAATGGACAACGACTATTTTTGTAATCCCAGAATGTGTTTGCTATTAGGTATTAGGATATTTCTCTGTATTAAAAAAAATCAATGGCCTGTAAATATATTAAATGTGCAGCAAAGAGAGTGCAAGGCGTGGGGATATATACACCCCTGGAGTTTGATGGACCCCTAGAAGAATTAGCTTTACACGCCCTTGTGTGCAAATAAACAAACAAACTGTAGTAACTCCTGCACTAATGTTCACCAAGATAAATGAGATTTATTACATTGTTCCACTGATGAGCGTTGGAAAAGTTTGTGAAGTCCGGCAAGATTTGGGGAAGATCCCGGATAGTTAACTGAAGGAGGAACAAAGTGAAGAAAGTAATTACGTGGGAGTCCACTCGACTCCACCCCTAACATATATTATTTAAACCTAATTAAGTGGACAGATTTGTCAAGAGGATAGAACCTAGAAGGATTAGGAACTTGAAAGTGTTTTCAAAAAATAGATTGTGAAAAAATATATCCTTCTTACAAATAATTGTTAATCCGATTTTTAAAGTTATTTCACTTTTATTGAAGGTATTTAAAATTGAATATAATTTGAAATGAGTTTGCTCTTTTGTTCATTACATGCTAAATATTATATTTTACGATCCTTTATGTATACATGGTATAAAACAAAATACTACGACAAAGTCGCACGAAACTTTCTCATATTGTTTATTGAAGTTTAGAAGAAAATATTCAGAAATAGGCTTTCAGTAAACTATTCTAAATAATTGTTTATCATAAAAACCAACATATCATCTAATAATCACAATAAATACTCTTCATACATACATTTTTTAGAAATTATTCAAATATTTAAGAAAAAACATCAAATTGTTTGAATATTTTCAAAAAATTCTAATTTTAAAAAAATGTTATTTTTAAACAACCATAAAACAACTTACGACATACTCTTTTTTTATCATTATTTGCTATTACCAGATACCAATTTGGAACTTAATCTTAATAGTCAATTTCGAAAATTTTCTATCTTTATTTAGTTTATCGCAAGTAAATTACCCTTTTAATCAATTAATTTCCAAATATAAAAATTGATTAATTATTATTCATGTGATACGGTAATCCGATACCAATTTCGAACAAAATCGTTAGAGCTATTCAAAAATAAAATATACGAAAATAAGTAAATATATATATGTTTTTACATAATTATTTATAATATAAAAAACCTAACAGATAAGTTACCCATTTCTAACCAAATCTTCAGTCATTTTTTAGAGTGTTCAAATTAAAATATAAATATAGTTTAGCAACCACTTTTAGATAAATTTCTCCCCAGATAATAGGTATACATTTTTTAATATCAAACATTACCCAGATAAACATTTTAAACAACATTTTTGAACCATTTAAAAAAAATTCAGAATTTTAAAATCAATTCGCTTAGTGATAATAATTTGCACCCCTCTCAAAACTCAAAAGTCACGGATGTTGTGTATTTTTCTTTAAGCGACTGTATGTAAAGATGCCTTTTAATACTTCATCCATGGAGAATCACACGTTTTCAGAAGTAATTTCAATGGATTGCATTTTAAAACTTTCTTTCTTTAAGAGACCAACTTCGTTGTATTTTAATATCATGTGAAATACTGGCTCCCTTTAACCAATAGGAAGCTAACCTTCACAACATCAGGTTGCCAGGAGTTCTCCTAATAGTTAGCTTTAACACTGGTGACAAGGGGTCCAAGAAGCAAGGGTGATGTCATATATAAGCAACATGTGCTTATGAATTCAGACAGAGAAACCTAGTAATTTAATTAATACAACATAATAACTGTAATTAATATGTAACTGCAATCAGCATGTGACTATAATTATTATATAACTAAATATTATATAATATTCAATCCAACTTTAGCAATAGTAATTAAAGTTTAAAATAAAATTGTGAATAAATATTCCATAGGATAGATTCAGTGAAACAGAACTAATAATTATTTTCAAAATTAGACTTAAATGCGTATTCTCTAAGACGCACAACGTCCCCTGCGTTCTCACAAGTTCAGGTTAACATCTATTGTTTGAAAATAAGAGGGTAACTCAAGGACATTTACTCAGAAAAAAAAAAAAAAATTATATATATATAGCGTTGTTCTGAGTAAGAGTCGAGGACCGATTAACACTACTAAATCTTTAGGACTAGGAAATTTAAATTCTGAACAAATTGTAATCAACTTATTTTGGGTTAGAAATAATTAATTAAAGAAAATCCTTTGGATCAAAAAAGGTGATATGGGATACCAAATAGATGTAGGGAGGGACATGATCTCTCGGAAGAATGCGGTTGTTGGTAATGTACCTGTCAGATGGAGGGTGCGTAAAACCCTGGAAGCAAGGGAGGAATGATTAGAGTTTTGTCTCTATGAGCAAATTCTAAGAGTAGGTTATATTTTTGTTATTTGTAAATTATTATTTAGGTAAAAAATTATGTGTTCAAGCTAAAATCAAATTATGTCAACAGGGCAGTTTTGAGTTTGAGAAGAAGTTATATAATTTCAGTTTTAGAGAATTGTTGGCTAATTATTTAGGTAACTAAGATCAAAACTTATTATTAGACCATCTTGGAAAAAAGAATCCATGTTTCATTTCACTAATGGTGAATTTTATGAGTGACAGTCAAGACACGGATATTTATATATATATATATATATATATATATATATATATATATAT
This sequence comes from Timema cristinae, assembly GCA_039000515.1. Taxonomy (NCBI): domain Eukaryota; kingdom Metazoa; phylum Arthropoda; class Insecta; order Phasmatodea; family Timematidae; genus Timema; species Timema cristinae. The sequence continues at coordinate 38,172,520 of JBCFYV010001001.1, forward strand.
ATATATATATATTATATATATATATATATATATTATATATATATATATATATATATATATATATAATCCTACCACTAAAGATGAGAGATGAAAATTTATTTGTTTTGGAACATTTTTCCTGTATTTTTTCCGAAAAATTTTCCAAAACGGAAAATGTTCAATTATTAGCCACATGGTCTAATGCGCTACTTTGCTATAGATTAGACTGCCAATGACAGGGATATAAATTGTTCGATCCCGGTCGGGTGCACTGATGGCGGTTTTTCCTAAATAGTTTTCCATTATCATGGGTGTAATTCCTCTAAATTCAACCCTCTTCATCCCTAATAAATTAGCGTAGCTAGGCGTACAACCCAAATGGTTTGTAAGTTGCAGTGTTAAAAAAAAGTAGAAAGTAAACAAATGAATGAAAGCCATTGTAGACACGTTATTTTCATAAATCATAAAAAAATGTATCATCCATAATTTGATTTAATTAATTTTAAGGTTGGTTCGTCATTTGTCTCCCCCCCACCCCCTATCACCCACGGATCTTATATCCCACTCGTATCTTAACACACTATATTTTGAAGAATATTAGGCTCTGGGTGCCCCTCTACAATTTAACCTCTACTACGTAGACCGCCACTGCAGTAAATTTCCTAGAAAATTTTCATCTCTACTTTAATCATTATACTAATGTGGGGAATGCCAGGACTCCACCGTGGTTCGGATTCCACGTTAAACTGTAGATCCTCCATTTCATCTCACAATCACCCTAACATTACACATTAGCGTAAGTGCGTATAACCCGAATGGGTAGTAAGACGCGGTGCTAATAATAATCATTATACTTTACGCTTATGTACTATTTAAGATATGAGCTAGAGATTATAAAGATCTAATCTAGAGGAAGTGTGTCTACATTTGTACGGAGAGAGAAAGAGAGTGGGACAACTATAAGTAAGAACTACCATCAGTCCACCCAGCTGGGATCTAACAATGATTCTCCTTTCAATGGTGTTCTACCATATTTAGATAGTAGCGCCTTAGTCCACGTAGCCATTTAAGCAGGTTATACGATATTATTGATTGAAATAATGATTTATATTTTATGAATTTCGTTTTGATGCCCATAGGTATATTTGATGGTATTGAAAAATATTCTGTCAATTTTTTTAGTTTGTTATCAATATTTATATTTTTATTTTTATTAAAATCCCATGGTGTGAGCCCACAAGTTAGGTATACCAACCAAGTGGCCGCTGCAGTTAAGGATGTTAGTTCCAACAATTTCGGCTAGAGGGTGTCTTGTGGTCCGCACAACGAGCCCTCAGGCCATTAATCTCAGTTCTCTAAACTGGAGCCTCTACTTCTTCCCTCAAGTAGTTCATGATTTGTCCTCACGACCCTGAGTTTGATCCCGTACCAAACCCACTGCTTCAAGGATATATTTTGGGGATGGCGGGGATGAACCCGGAACCTCTCTATCTACAGACGGAGCTCTGACCACAATCAACATTTATTAACAATATTAGTATTATTATTATTATTAATAATAATAATATTTTGGTTAGCTCCAATTTTATTACTATAGTCTATAATTATAAAGATATGATTGTGTACAGCTCATATGAATGTCGAGCAGTATTAAATTTAAGCCTCATATATTAAGTAATTAACATAGTACTCATAAAAAATATAAGATATCAAGTTTGACCCCTTATAGCTCAGGAACTACTATGATTTGAAATCATTGAATCAATATTTATGGCTTATTGCTAGAATTGTGCAATGACATTTATTTTGGCGAATGACATAAAGGTTTGCTCCTTTGAAATATAGCATAAATCTACATATGCATCAAATTGTTTTACTAGATTTTCTGATACCCGCCTCGGTGGCGTAGTTGGCTAACGCGCTGTCGTGTTGAGCTCGACTGCTGAGGACGGGGAGATCGAGGTTCGAATCTCGGTCGGGTAAACTGGGGGTGGTTTTCCTAAATGGTTTTCCACTCTCCCTCCACGCAAATGCGGGTTCACTTCCTCTAATTCAACCTTCCCAATTCCTAAATCCATTAACGTAATAAGTACTTAAAGCGTATAACCCGAACGGGTAGTAAACGTGGTGCTAAATATTATTATTATTATATTATTATTATAGAGTATCTGATCAGAAGGTCACAAATTTAGACTAATATGTCAGGGATTACTAAGGTTAAATTTAAAAACAGTGCACTCACATTTACGTGAAGGAAGAGAGTAAATCAATATATAAAAAATTCCCTCGTTACTTCTACCTGGATTCGAACCCCATTCTTCCAATCATTGGATGCCATGTCAATTGCGAAAGTGATACCTTTGACAATCATAAAACAGATGAGGGCTATAAATATTTTTTAAATGTAACTTATTTCAGGTTACAATCTATTGAGCATACAGAGACACAATACTTTAGTAAATATTAAATAAATATTAATTACGTGATGTAGGTCATTGTTTGCACCAAGCTCTTATAAAACACATATTGTTCCAGATGTCTAATAAGGGTACCATCTTAATAGTTTATTCCTTATTTCATGTCAACACACGTTAATAATGGAAACTACGTAATCTACGTATCTCATATTGTTTTTTAAATACCATATAATGCTCATTGAAACTTTGACTACCATTATATATATTATTCTACACACCAATCAAACTTCTGAAAGGTGATATACCAACTAGGAAATGTAATTGCTTGTAGTATCTTTGCAAGGAATGGAATTGGAACTCTTATATATGTAGATATACACCATATTTACTGATCTATAGCCAAGATGCCATGGGCTTAAATAAATATTTATTAAAAACTGTTATGAATAACTTAATAACGTATATTTTCTTGAAAATTCACTTGGATACTACCCACCCGAGAGATCAATATCATTAAATAGGGTTGTCACAATTAAACGTGTAAGAAAATTCCTTAATATTTCAATTGGTAGAATGAGACATAACAATATGTCAATGAAATTAATAAAATGAAAAGTGGTATCTATAGCTTAAAAATAAAGATATAAATTGAAGATGTTAGAAAAAGAAGATAAAAATAATGTTACAAGGTATGAGGAAAAAAATGAGGCATAAAAGGTTAGAAAAAAGATCATCCTGGAGGGGAAAAAAAAGGAGAGATATTGCTCCAGTCAGAAAGGAGATCCAGGGCACGATGTAACACATCCCATCTTCTCCCCACCTCCCAACATGTGCACACGTATAATGCCCACACTATTTTCTATATCCACCACACTGCCCCCAAGACTGGCACTGTCCGATCCCCCCTGCTATCCCTCAACACCACACCGCCCCGTCACGATCAGGCAACCAACCTAACGTGTAAGAACTTTACCTCCTACTCCTTCTTCCTTCACTATTTATCCTTTTTTTTCCACACATACGTGCAGCAGAGGGAAAGAAAAGTGGATGATCCTTCAGTACTTATGTTTCTTGCTAAAATATTTATTAAATAATGCGATAATTGTAAATTCACCAAACTAAAATTTTATACACTTTTATTTCCACTGCATATTAATAACCATTGGGAATCTACTGCATTCTAACTGAGTTAGCGGGATAGGGAAATATCCCCGCATTTTCGTTAAGGAAGGGTGGTAAACCATTTAGATTAGAACCACCCTATTGTACTCACAGGGTTGAGTATGTAATTCTCAATTTATTTCCATCCATCAAAATTCAATCAATGTCATTATAATTGATTTTGAGAAAATCGATTGTTTCTCTTTTAGTCTTCTATAAAATAAACTTTGACCTAATTTTAACGTTAAATGTCTAATTTCAAGAAATAATCGGGGGAACCCTATGAAAACACTTGATACCAAGTCTCAGCCCAATCGTTGAAATATTTTCGGCTCTAGTCCAAGATACAAAACACATACAAAGGCAAAAGGCATCGCAAGGAGATGAAACGTTGACATTCTACAAAATCTAGAGATAGATTTTTTTGACCATTACAAAACTTATCTTTGATGGGCCGAGGAAAAGTTAATATGTGTTAAGTCTTGTTGTTTTATATAGCAATAAGATACTAAGATGTAAATACATTAATAAAGGTGAGATGAAAGGGAACGCGATAAAAGGCAAGTGTTTTTTTGCAGTTTTTATGGCAATTTTTTGTTTTGCTAAAATAAATAAAATACTGCCCCAGTACAAACATAGAGTTTAATTTCCTTCGCGTGGTGATATCAACAGTTTTGTTGAATAAATATCATGAGCATAACAGCATTAGATGGTAATGCCAGGCCTCCACCTTGGTTCGGATCCCACGTTAAACTGTAGGTCCTCCATTTCATCTCACAATCACCCTACCATTACACATTAGCGTAAGTGCTTATAACCCGAACGGGTAGTAAGACGCGGAGGTAATAATAATAATAATAACACTATTCAATGATAAACTTTATAAATGAAGAGGAAAAGTTGTCATTAAATTCCAGGACACTCTTTACAGATATTCAAGAAACTTATAGGTCACCATAGAGAGACATTTAAATTCTATGTCTATACTGAAGCAATATTTAATGTATTTGCACAATATTAACTTGACACATTATTCCCTTTGAGTATAACAAGTTGGTTTATATAGTAAATATATTTCTGAATTGCAGATTAAATAAGTTATTATTATTTTAAAAAATTCAAGATTAAGTTCATTACACTTAAAAATAATTATCAATAAATTTATGAAAATTTTAATTTTAATTTCTTATTAGTGGATATCATTTTATAATAAAGACTTTTTAAAAGAACATATTTAACAAACACATTCTGAAACTCTTTATTCTACCAGTGGTATATAATTTACGAAATAAATTAATACTAGTACAGACTTTCCGATATCTGGGCCCAAATTACAATATATTATATTACTCAAGCAACTTGGTAATCTAGATTGGGACCATTGTTTCAAAGTACTCAAATAAAACAAAATTTTGCTATAAAAACTATGAAAAGCACTGACTTTTACTCTCATCTCCATCCATCCCACCTTAAGATGGAGACAATATGAAATGGGGCTTCAACAGTATTATTAATTCTTAATATGATATTCAGGATCAAATGATTTGGACACGACTGCCTTTAATATTTGGCGGCTTAAGTATACTAATAAAACAATATTATGTTTTTGAAAAAAATCATGTCAAGCTACTAATGAAATCATGGTACTTCGTTTTTTGTCAGCGCATATCACTAACCCTTGGGGATAATGAGAAAATCCCTAATCTAACACAAGTTTATCTGGAGCACTAAGTTTTCTTAGGCAGCTATGTGCTAGTTCACGCTATATGATTGGCCAGGTTAGAGGTATTGAATGAACCGAGTGTCTGGAAATTGGCGGAATAGTAAAGATTCAAGGGGATGTTTAACACATAGCTCTGATCAGCTAAAGTACGGTCATCAAGAGTCTACTACGTGATTGACTCGGCTGACAAACAACACACGGATGTATGTAGGACAACTGTGTTTTTTCTGAAATATTTCTAAGACTTGTCAGTGGCAATAATTATATTTTGTGATAAGATAGAATGGATCAAAACAAAGAGATAGGTATGGTTTAAGTGGTACGATATTGAATTAAATATTGATATATTGTAATTTTAAAATTATATTAAGTTTAGCTATCTCAAGATCTATGAACAACCAGTACAAATAACTAAATATAAACCATCAAAGCAGGTTTTGGTTTCGAGTTGGGGTACCAAAGATATATATTTACACATACATATTGCCTAAATATTCTGTTGCGTGTGTACAAGGGAAGAGATTAGTAGAAATGACCTGTTTCCAGATGCCGGTGCTAGGGCTGAGTTTAGTAGAAATGACCTGTTTCCAGATACCGGTGCTAGGGCTGAGTTTAGTAGAAATGACCTGTTTCCAGATACCGGTGCTAGGGCTGAGTTTAGTAGAAATGACCTGTTTCCAGATACCGGTGCTAGGGCTGAGTTTAGTAGAAATGACCTGTTTCCAGATGCCGGTGCTAGGGCTGAGTTTAGTAGAAATGATTTGTTTCCAGATACCGGTGCTAGGGCTGAGTTTAGTAGAAATGACCTGTTTCCAGATGCCGGTGCTAGGGCTGAGTTTAGTAGAAATGACCTGTTTCCAGATACCGGTGCTAGGGCTGAGTTTAGTAGAAATGACCTGTTTCCAGATGCCGGTGCTAGGGCTGAGTTTAGTAGAAATGATTTGTTTCCAGATGCCGGTGCTAGGGCTGAGTTTAGTAGAAATGACCTGTTTCCAGATGCCGGTGCTAGGGCTGAGTTTAGTAGAAATGACCTGTTTCCAGATGCCGGTGCTAGGGCTGAGTTTAGTAGAAATGACCTGTTTCCAGATGCCAGTGCTAGGGCTGAGTTTAGTAGAAATGACCTGTTTCCAGATGCCAGTGCTAGGGCTGAGTTTAGTAGAAATGATTTGTTTCCAGATACCGGTGCTAGGGCTGAGTTTAGTAGAAATGACCTGTTTCCAGATGCCGGTGCTAGGGCTGAGTTTAGTAGAAATGATTTGTTTCCAGATGCCGGTGCTAGGGCTGAGTTTAGTAGAAAATGACCAGTTTCCAGATACCGGTGTTAGGGCTGAGTTTAGTAGAAATGATTTGTTTCCAGATGCCAGTGCTAGGGCTGAGTTTAGTAGAAATGATTTGTTTCCAGATGCTGGTGCTAGGGCTGAGTTTAGTAGAAATGATTTGTTTCCAGATGCCAGTGCTAGGGCTGAGTATAGTAGAAATGACCTGTTTCCAGATACCGGTGCTAGGGCTGAGTTTAGTAGAAATGACCTGTTTCCAGATGCAGGTGCTAGGGCTGAGTTTAGTAGAAATGACCTGTTTCCAGATGCCAGTGCTAGGGCTGAGTTTAGTAGAAATGATTTGTTTCCAGATACCGGTGCTAGGGCTGAGTTTAGTAGAAATGACCTGTTTCCAGATGCCGGTGCTAGGGCTGAGTTTAGTAGAAATGATTTGTTTCCAGATGCCGGTGCTAGGGCTGAGTTTAGTAGAAATGACCAGTTTCCAGATACCGGTGCTAGGGCTGAGTTTAGTAGAAATGATTTGTTTCCAGATGCCAGTGCTAGGGCTGAGTTTAGTAGAAATGATTTGTTTCCAGATGCCGGTGCTAGGGCTGAGTTTAGTAGAAATGATTTGTTTCCAGATGCCAGTGCTAGGGCTGAGTATAGTAGAAATGACCTGTTTCCAGATACCGGTGCTAGGGCTGAGTTTAGTAGAAATGACCTGTTTCCAGATGCAGGTGCTAAGGCTGAGTTTAGTAGAAATGATTTGTTTCCAGATGCCAGTGCTAGGGCTGAGTTTAGTAGAAATGATTTGTTTCCAGATGCCGGTGCTAGGGCTGAGTTTAGTAGAAATGATTTGTTTCCAGATGCCTGTGCTAGGGCTGAGTTTAGTAGAAATGACCTGTTTCCAGATACCGGTGCTAGGGCTGAGTTTAGTAGAAATGACCTGTTTCCAGATACCGGTGCTAGGGCTGAGTTTAGTAGAAATGATTTGTTTCCAGATGCCAGTGCTAGGGCTGAGTTTAGTAGAAATGATTTGTTTCCAGATGCCAGTGCTAGGGCTGAGTATAGTAGAAATGACCTGTTTCCAGATACCGGTGCTAGGGCTGAGTTTAGTAGAAATGATTTGTTTCCAGATGCCTGTGCTAGGGCTGAGTTTAGTAGAAATGACCTGTTTCCAGATGCCAGTGCTAGGGCTGAGTTTAGTAGAAATGATTTGTTTCCAGATGCCAGTGCTAGGGCTGAGTTTAGTAGAAATGACCTGTTTCCAGATACCGGTGTTAGGGCTGAGTTTAGTAGAAATGATTTGTTTCCAGATGCCTGTGCTAGGGCTGAGTTTAGTAGAAATGACCTGTTTCCAGATACCGGTGCTAGGGCTGAGTTTAGTAGAAATGATTTGTTTCCAGATGCCAGTGCTAGGGCTGAGTTTAGTAGAAATGATTTGTTTCCAGATGCCAGTGCTAGGGCTGAGTATAGTAGAAATGACCTGTTTCCAGATACCGGTGCTAGGGCTGAGTTTAGTAGAAATGATTTGTTTCCAGATGCCGGTGCTAGGGCTGAGTTTAGTAGAAATGATTTGTTTCCAGATACCTGTGCTAGGGCTGAGTTTAGTAGAAATGATTTGTTTCCAGATACCGGTGCTAGGGCTGAGTTTAGTAGAAATGATTTGTTTCCAGATGCCAGTGCTAGGGCTGAGTTTAGTAGAAATGACCTGTTTCCAGATACCGGTGCTAGGGCTGAGTTTAGTAGAAATGATTTGTTTCCAGATACCTGTGCTAGGGCTGAGTTTAGTAGAAATGATTTGTTTCCAGATACCGGTGCTAGGGCTGAGTTTAGTAGAAATGATTTGTTTCCAGATACCGGTGCTAGGGCTGAGTTTAGTAGAAATGACCTGTTTCCAGATACCGGTGCTAGGGCTGAGTGATATTTATATATCAAATTTAAGACATTTAAAAAAATACTTTGAGGACCAATAATGTATTTTCATTTGTTTTAATTTCACCCGATACTTTAGCTAAACTGATTTACTTGAGCACTTTGAAACAACGGTCGCAATCTAGAATACCAATTTGCTTGAGTAAAATTTCATATTGTAACTTGGGCCCAGATTTCGGAAAATCTGTACTAGTATTAATCTAATATTAAATTATGGACTAGTGGTATAATAAATAGCTTCATAATGTGTTTGTTAAATATGCTATGTTAAAAAGTTTTAATCGGAAAATAATGTCCACTTATGAGAAATTAAAATAAATAGTTTCATATAAATATTGTTAGTTATTTTTAAATATAAAAAATTTAATACAGAATTTTTTTAAATTATAATAAATTTATAAATATGCAATTCAGAAGACTATTTGCAAGATTGACCAACTTGTTATACTCATAGGGAATAATGTGTCAAGTTAATAGTGTTTTCCCAAATGGTATTTCTACCCATCTGATATAATAAAACCATTGTAATTACGTTTTTATAGTTTGAATGGATTACAAAATAACTTTTATGCAAAGGAAACCGAATATACATTGACGTTGATGTGAAAACCTTTAAGAAAAAATCTCTTGTGTCTACTCACTACACTATTGAAACACCACAGACTGTATAATTATTTCTAGATATGGTCTAATTTCGTCACTTTGTAAACTAAAGTTGCCAACTTTACCATGGTAAAAATATTATGAGAGTTTATTCCATTCATGATAAAATATACGTTAAAAAACTAGATTATTTCACTCAAATTTGTATACCATGCCAGGAATGGCCCAAAATAGTTCCGAGGTGAAAAGAGCAGCAATAATTATAAACACTGGGACATCTTAGATGTTTAAAGAAATGGGATGAACTCATCAAAACGATCAGATAAAACCCGTTGATTCTTATTAGTCTTGAGGATGAAAAATGTTTAACACCGGAAACACAATAAAATATATTAATGTAATGTTTTTACTATTCAGATTTGTATTTAAATATTTCATATGTACGATGCATCTGATAAATGGCAACACTAATTTTAAAATTGAATTGTATAAGGTACTCCTAAAACAGAAAAAAATCAATATATATCTAGACGTAGATTACAATTGAATTGCTTTTATAAAGAGAAAATAATTACAATGTTAGTTTCATCAACTCAAAACCAGTTATAATCAGTCCTCTCTAGTCAGTAATGGATTATGTACCAAAACTTATCCAGGAAGAATATTTACTATTTATTTAATTATGTATCTACCTAAGTATGGTAGAGAAAACCTGGAGGGAAATAGCAGTTTAAGGATAGGAGGATGCGTCATCAACACAATAAAATATGCATATGATATATAATTGCCTGCCAAAAATAAATAATAGTTGCCAGAAGTTATGGACTGATGACATAGAGATCAACATTGAGAGTAAACAGTTGTAGTAAATAGTGATTTAAAAAAATAAAAATCATTTTAAAATCAAATTTGGAAACCAAAGTTTGAAAACTTAGAGACGTTCAAGTACCTGGGAAGTTGCTGACAATGAATGCCTTGCCCCAAGGAAATCAGGTAGAGGATCTCCAAGACCAAGGAAGCTTCCAATAAGAAGAGGTTATTGTTGAACAGCAAGTTAAGTTTTAAACTAAGAAATATATTGTTGAAAGACTACATTTGAGCATCATGCTCTATGGAGTAGAGACCTTGACTCTTAGGAAGATGTGAAAGAAACCTTTGGATTGCTTTCAAATGGAGTGCCGTAGAAGACTTAAGAAGCTCAGGTGGATTGACTGGGTGAACAATAAAGTAGTACTAAGGAGAGTAGGTGAGAAGAGAACCATTTTAGATGTGATTCTGTGATGCAAAACAAATAGGATCGGACCATCCTTAGGGGGAACTGTTTCTGCACGACTTTATAAAAGGAAAGCTGAAGGGAAAGTGGAGCTTAGGAAGAAGGTAGATTTAAATATTAGATGACTTGAAGGAAAGAAGATAATTCTTGGAGCTCAAGAAGAAGGCAGATGACATGGCGCATTGGCGGTCTAAGTTAACGACAGAAGGAATGTATCTGTGGTAAGACAGAATTTATTATAATGAGTAATTAACTAAGAAACTTCTTAGTAGTGTAAATAAACTGTTGGAACCAAGTGAGGGTTTTCCTAACTCTCATAAGTTTTACTGTTAAATTAATAACTTTTGTGAAAATTTTCAAAAGTTTTACTTTGAAATAAAATATTTTCTTTCTTTCGTCTTCAAAAGATGCCCATAAGTTTATTTGTTTATTCTTTATAAAATATTAGGTTAATGAATGTTTGAAAAAAATAGTCACACATTGGGAATTGCTTGTAGAATATTTGTAACAGGATTTTAAACAATATTAACATAGCCACATTTAAAATTAAACAGCAAAAAAAAAGCTAGATTATATTACAACCCCATTGCCCCACCAATGACGTCATTCTTGGGAACAAGTCGACTAAGACTTCAATGTGACGGCAAATATCGATAGTTCTTTTAAATCTAATTTTTGAATTGTTGGAAGCTTTGGTCGATAGTTGAACTTCAGGTCTCAACAATCAATATATTTACCACGTCACGTGACAGTGAGTATCAGCAGTCATTGTCAGTCATCAGGCAGTCATAGGAAGTCTATTTTTTATGAGATGGATGCCTTAGACCGTGTGGCCACTGAAGCAGGTTTTAATATATCTAACTAGGCTTATGTATGCCATAGAAAATTACTTATACTGTTTAGTGTTTATTTCTTTATATTTTATTATTTTTATACATTTATTATTGTTTACTTAATTAAATCTTTGTTATATTCATTCATTATTAATTTTTATAACTATCACATTTTTTGGGTCTACCACCCTTTCTTTCAGTAATTATGTTTTTAAGGGTGGTACAATTGCTTTCTCGTGTTTTTACACGCGTTTCCCTTTTAGTCCGCAAAGTGTTTCTCTAAATGATGGACGTGTGTCACCACCGCGGCTCACAGTTCTCGTCGCTATAATTCAATATCACTTATTTTAATAACCCGTATTTCTCTGACATAATTATGTGTGTGTGAAGTGAACCACAAATAAATACGTGTGGTTGATTCTTCGAGATCATTTCATCACAACCCCAGGTAGGCCTACTTGGGTTACTGCACCACCTGATCTTCGTACCAGGTATGATCTACTTATGTATACGATGTCTATCTACGCACACATAAAAATAATTAACTCTATCTCAATCAAACTTAAAACATATACTCATGTCATTTGATATATCAATAGCTTAAACTATAATGTAGACTTAGCCATAAGAATGGAAACATAAAATGCATTTCCTTGTAAGAGATTTCTCAATCTCTAAATTGTAACCAAATAAATATAACAGTACTTGACATAAAAAAAAGACAAGAAAGCATTATATAAGTTTAAATATCATAATTATTTTACACATTTAATCTGAGTGTGGCTCCAGACAATTTTTAATATTCCACTAGATAGAAAAACACAAAAATAGCAAATAGCACTAAATATATAAACTAATTTCATATTGATATTGTTTTTTTTTGTTTGTTTTTTTCAATCTTGGGGCTATTTGAAAATCACAATAAATATAAGTACCCAGGTGAAAATGAGAGAGCCTTAGCCTATTTAACAAGTATTCAACTTGTTAGAGGATTGTAAACCAATAATTAAATCTAGTAAAGTTAGATTAAGTATCAAATCCTAGCCACCCTTAGCTCATAACGCGCTTATGCAGACCAATCTCTGATGGATATATTATTTTTACTGTAATTTATTATTAGCACATGCGCTTACAAACCTTTAGTCACAACAGGTGAATACTAAACGTTTTATATTTGATATCTCATTTCTTGTAAACTACGTTCAACCGCCCTCTCTTTCGCTGAATTCAAATTCAAAAATTAAATGCACCTACTGGTTTGGAGAGGGTAGGGATTAGTTTCATGTACTCTGGTCTGCTGGTAAAAAATAAGTCATGGCTTGATTATCAGCTGAGTGTATTGATGTGCGTTATTTCTTAATTTACTAAATTATTTCTCACATTACATGACACAAATGAGTTCACACTCATTTTTTAATAAATTTGGTACACAAAAATCGTGTTTTTAAGTGTGTAAATATATTTCATATTAATGAAGAAACATAATCCAACCAGCGAATAAGGAGACTCAATGTTCAACATTGGCCGGAAAGAGAAAAAATCTTCCTCTCCCTCCGTCTTATAATGTTTCACCAAGCACCAAGGGATATGATGACAATATGTACTCCATCTTGCCCTCGAATTAAAAACGTTGTTGAGAATGTGAATGTAATCACACATGTTGACCATGGAAGCTATGCTCCAGAAACTGCAGCTGTCTCTTTCTCCAACCAAGGCTATCATATTCCAAGACGAATACTTCACTGCCTGTTACCCACAGCAACCTCTTGACCATGAACCGCAACCTTAGTCTCATGTGACCAGCATTTTATACCCCCTCCCATCCCCCGATCCTCTTTCCTGGGTTACACTCTGCACTCCAATTCTCCAACTTTCTCCTCAAGGGTCACCCAAAATTCCTTATTTTGACGGTGGCACAAGCGTTTGGAAGATGTTGAACTCTATAAGTTTTTGTAGTCTTAAGTTGTTGGGGAAACGGCTGTGAAACTTGGAAACATGTTTTGAGTTTATAAGAACTTAGTCAACTTTCTACGTGCACTTGCACAACATTTAATCCTTGTGATTTGTTGTTTTAATTTGACATGTTCAAAACAGAGCTATTTTATTTTATGACATGAAAAGAAATTAAATACAGACGTGCATATATAAATGTAGGGATTGTTTACATCTAAAAAACAAGCACATGCATTAATTAAAGCAGTGTTTCCAAACTGTGGTACACGTAGCCTCTTGGGTACGCGAAGGAATAAAAGAGTTGGTGACATACCATTAAATTGTATTAGTCATAGCTGAAAAAAAGTTATTTTAGTATTATTATAAACATCTTAGAGATTATTTAAACGTGATTACATGCACAATTAAAAGCCATGGTTTCTCTTTGTATTGTCTTATCGTTAAATCTTTTTTTACAAATGTTAAAGTTAATACAAATGTATTCTTTTTCTTACGAAAATATTGAAATAGTACATTGTTAAATACATGTACCCCAAATGAGTACAGGACAAACAAATATTTGGGAAACACTGACCTAAGGAGACTACCTCAATATAATGTAAATAATAATGTTATATGAAGACGATAATGAGAGTACACCGGGTTTGGGTTGGAACTCATTGGGTTTGAAATGTGCTCACCCTCGTGCTGACTACCCTAACTTGGATGGCCCAGGAAGGAGGTCTCCTCTCTCTTCTAAGGGTACGTTACTCGTACGGGAATCCAGTCAGAGGGCCTCCTCGTAGATACCTGAAAAACGTTTAGATGGTTCACCCAAAGGGCAGCTAAGTCCTTGTAGAGTTCGTCTGTATGGAAGAGAATGGGCGGGGGGGGGGGGGTATATTCAGATCTGGACAACTGGGTGCCGCAAACTGGGTGCGACTAACTTGGCGTAAGGTCAACTGGGAACCGAAAGTAACCACACTTTTTTTTCTTTAAAAAAAAACATCATTGCCTTTCTAGCATAATACAATGTTTTTTTTCTTTTTAATTAAAAAATTATGACTAAAAGCAAAAGATGCACTCTTTGATTATGCGCAACATCATATTTAATTTCAATGCTTTTATCTTGTATTAATGAATTCCAATAGTAGGTTAGGTTAGGCTAGGTTAAGTTAACTTTATAAATATGAATTAATTAAGTTTAATATATTAGATTTTTTTAAAACAGCTCCAAAAATTAATATTTACGTAATTGAAAAATCCATTATGTTGCACTAAAAAATATGATTAGAAAAAAAAAGTTCATTTTTAGTTTTTAGCCATCACTTTTTAATTTTAATTGAAGAATACATTAAAAAGATGTGTGCATTTTTATAGCCTAATAAAGTGCATTGCATTATACTATAAAAAGTTAATTCAATAAAAATAAAAAGGTATTTTTAACGTCCAGCTGTCCTGGCGCCCAGATGGCAGCGCCCAGTGGTCCTAGACCGGGGTTATTCCCCTAATCTCTACACAATAAGCGATTGGTGACTAGCACCTTCCAGGAAATCTGGTCAGCAGAAGGTTCCCGCTGAGTAATTTGGGTCTTAGAGCCCTTTTTAGAGGGATTCAAGGGGTGACACAGGTAAAAGCCTTCTTCATATTGATTGCTAGGTGTGTCTTAGCTCCCTGAATGTGAATCAGCACACATGGAAGGTGGAACTAACCCCTCCTGCCAATGAATTTTGGAAAAGGCAGAGTATTTCCCCAGTTCTCCTGTGATGACAGGGTCTACAGCAGTCGCGGGTCATTGGTCTCTAAATTGCCTGCTGCGCATGACATATTCGTGGCTACGCTCTAAAGACAATTCATGATGGGTTAGAGGAGCTTCACAAGTCGTGTTTAATCCACAGACAGTGGTTGCCGAGCCCTAACATGGCAGGTGAGTTTTCACTTTGAAATATTCTCACTTATATAAGTTGTCAGATTAGTGAAGTGACGAGATACCTAATAAAGAAAATAGTTTGCTTTTTCTTCACATTGTCTTACTAATCATTGGGGTTCAACATGTTTTATAGTGTTATAGTGCTAGGAATTAAAATAGTAAAGTTCAGGGGAAGTGTAATCAATATTTCAATGAATACCAGCACAATGGTTGCACATCACTGTCGGTATAAAGGAGACCCGAATTTAAATAATTTAAATTAATTAAAAACTCACACTTGTATATGGGAATAGATCTCGGGATCCTTGGCTAAAAGCACCAATCTCTAACATTGAGTTATCCAAGATTTTTACCGTGTTCAGTGTAATTCCCTCCTCACTATATATGTTGTCATCTCATACTTTGTAGCTGACGATTTCCGCATGTCCATCACAGACTCAGACTTAATCTATGAGTGAGAATACCCTGAATACAAGACGACTCCTGGGCAGCTCAGTGGTAGAGCATTGCTAAGGCTTCTAAGCCAAAAGTCTCGGGTTCTATACTCTTCTATACTCGTTCCCACGTGTAGTTTGTCAACTAATTTAAATTAATTGAACTGTACACATATTTGCCTAGATGGAGACTGTGAAAATATAGAGGATATTCAACTTACTACTTACAGCTAGAATTCTATCCCCACCTTCCCATACGATAAAACCTAGCTAGATGAACTGTTTACTGAGTTGGATATTTAATTATATTTCTAGCTATTTATTCTTTTATAATTGCAGATTTATGTATTCTATTCTCCACAACGTAATAGCACATTGGTATTTTCATTAAGCATTATTATTCTTTAACATGCACTTTATCAGATATAATAAGTAATAATTTAAATTTTAATTTTAGAAGATTAAATTGGTGAAATTAAGAACTAATCCTTAGAGTTAACTTCTAACTTTATACCTCAAGGCAATTAGACATTCTGTTTAAAGTAATAATAACCATAAATGTGGTTGTCCAGAAAGCAAATGTTTTACTAGAGGACTTAAACTTAAAACCTAGCAAACCTAATTTATTTAAATTATACGAATTTCTTTAAATTAATAGTTGTGTGAACAGTGGACTCAACTCACTTCGTGTTTCTATTGTTACTACAGTCATAATTATTATATTGGTATTTAGATTTAAATAATATATTATTTCATATTGTGTTTGAAAGTAATTATTTCCTGGCTGGAAAATCAATACAACAATTAAAAGTACACTGTATTAATTTATAATAGACACGTCCACGGGTTTTAATCCTCAACCTCACAATATATGTCACAATTTAAAAGCAAACGCTTGAAGTACTGGATAGATTGTTTAGAATTAGTGATTCAAATCATTTCAGAATATACATTAAACTAAAAGCCACGTTGAGAAGACACCAGTTTGAAACAGTTTTCCATATTTCTAAACTATGTACATTAATCGTTTGTCCCGAGTTCAAAAACTATTCCTATAAAATTCGTTGAACGTGGTCCACACATTTGACAGTTATCGCAGACCCAAACTTCCAAGTAGACAGAGAAAGGATAAAATGGTCAAGTTAAAAAAGAACCTTGGTACGCCTGGTCAATTATATTTTAAATAAAAAATTAATGTAAAGCATTAAATAAGTACTAGAAAATTTGACCGAACTTTTATTTATAACTGTGTATTTACAAATAGTTTTTCTTTTAAATGTCCAATTTTTTTTATCTATGTTGGTATTATGTCTGTCTGCTAGGTTAAATATAAAATTTACTAATTTATCACGGGATATCAGTGAAAAATTTATAATGATATGACTGATTCGTGCGTAGATTTTTTATAATAAGTTGTTTTGTAAATCGTGTTTTTTCGCTATTAGTTATTTTAAAAAATATATAAATTTGATATTGATATTTTGTTTTGTCAACACTTATATTATGCTATATTATTAGTATTATTTTATAGCTTTTTACTATACCTGTAATCTGTAGCACCAATTAGTCTACAATGAACAACAAATATGAACATATGACTAAACGGCAAACATCAACTTAAGTTGTCATTCACCATGTACCCCATTAAATCCCTCCCCTTAAGACCAATCAACCTAAGGGTGATCGAAGCACACCCACCCGAAACAGGAGTTGATTTTTGACTGGTGAGATAACGAGGAGTCGAAATAAGGTATCACCACATAGCAGTTCTCCAATATTCTAGAATGATGGTTTGACGTCACATCCTAACCCAGAATGTTCCAGATGTTCGATTTGGGTTACTTGGCAGCATGTTGTGTAGAATCGCCACCTGACAGTCGACATACGTTCCCTTCTCTTATTATCACTCTTTATATCCTATACCTAAGGTATCCTTTATCCTTCTTTGGGGTAACTATTGTATTTAACACCCAGGGAGTGGCAATGTAGAACCATTTTTAGTGGAGATTTAATTCGAAGTGGAGCTAATTAATTAGCTCGTACGTTAAATATGATGTGATAATAATGTATACGTGTTTAAATCTTTAATTATACTAAATGGATCCAACAGCTTATCTCAGTCGGTAGCATGACTGCCTAGTGATCCAAAGGTCTCGGGTGCCATTCACGGAATGGTCGAAAAATGTATCATTTGTAAAATGTAAGTTTACATTTTCACACTGATAAATTAACGGCCGCACACTAGTTGCTGTGTTGTCCTAATCTTAAAATAGATTACAGGGCAATGATGTTACGACAGGTCTATCAAGATGGTTGTGGACAAGTAGGCTATATGGCTTGAATGAAAAACTGACCACAGGCTGGAAACAATAATTGATGTTAAGTAAATTCTAATAAATAAGATTATATAATTCAATAAAAAATATATTTGTGATAAAGATATTAAGAAAATTCATATAGTGGAAATATAAACAAATTTAATGAATATATCTGTATAAATTATTTAAAGTGAGT
This sequence comes from Timema cristinae, assembly GCA_039000515.1. Taxonomy (NCBI): domain Eukaryota; kingdom Metazoa; phylum Arthropoda; class Insecta; order Phasmatodea; family Timematidae; genus Timema; species Timema cristinae. The sequence goes on from JBCFYV010001001.1 coordinate 38,190,510, forward strand.
ATTGTTAATTCTACATAATGATTAGATATAACATGTAATAAAAACACATTAAAATGTGAGTCAGGTTATACTACAATAAACAAGTAAAATTATAACACATTAAAATTAATTAACATAACTAAACTACATGTACAGATTATTAATGACTAGTTTAACATAAATTTGTTGTCATATAATTGAAGGAGTGATTGAAAGATGAATAAATTGTAAAATTGACACAATGTTGAATAAATTTTTTTTATTAAATTCTATTTGATTGTATGAGTCCCATGCTCCTTATGCAGGCATCGTAGAGATGGCCGTATTATTTGTTACATGTTTCGGCACTCTACGGCGCCATCATCAGACATTATATGCAGTCCGAATGAGTTGCTCTAGTCATTCACGTACTCACCGAGCATCACAAACTTACCGGTGGGTTTATAGAATGACCATCAGCCACTGGTGAATATTAATAAGTCACATCAAGCTTCAGCTACAGTAGCCCCATGGCTTCTTTGGTGCTGAGTGATAGCTCACAGCTGACAAATGAAGGCATTGAAAAGTTACCAGACCAAATTATGTATCCCTACGCCGAACCATATGATCTGCAAAAACCTATGTTTATCAGCTGTCACTTCTGACAGTAAATATTTAGTTATATACCTAAATGTTGGCTGTCAGAAGTCAGCTGTGAACTGTCAGTCAGCACCAAAGAAGCCATGGGGCTACTGTAGGGTGGGCTAAGCTAGGTTAAGTTAAGTTAGATCAAGCTAGCTTTGATAAAATAGGTTAGGCTGAGCTAGGTTAGGTTGGATTAAATTAATGAACTATGCTTTAGTTAGTATGCATTAGGGTAAGATAAATTCACCTGTGAATCTAGACAGTAAATTTCATGTTTTATACTTTCAATGAAGATTAATAAACTTGTAGTAAACTTAGATATATCCTATTATTTTTTACTTTGACAATTGTTTTTGGGGATTTTATACATTCACCGGTAATTTTATAACATAATTAATTCAACACACCCAGAGAAATATATATATTTATAAATATTTTATTGGTTCAAAACAAGAACTACGCCAAATGAGAGCTTACCGTGTATTATTCCGTGAACATTGTTACTGGTTTCGTCTCAAAGAGATAGAAGAGGGTATTTTTATTCTTCCATCTCTAACAAAAAGTACAGTCATTAAATGGAGAGTGATTCTAGCAAAGAGATACTGTATTTTATCAGTGTCAGTCTCTCTCTCTCTCTCTCTTTTTTTTTGTTGCTCAGCCGAGCGTGCTTCCGTTTTTTATGTTCAGTTCCTTGGTGTCCCGGATAAAGGTGGAAACGAGTTGTCCATGGACTTGTTATTTTTACAGACGTCAAGTTGGTATTATGTCACAAAAGATGGCAAAAAGGTTTCATTGATCCATTTGTTGGATGGCATGATTTTTCACGTGTTTAATGGCTGACTTAGACTTTGTTCCTGATAAAAAACCAACTTGGGAAACTGTGTATTTACGAACAATTAGTACATATAGAAACCAGGTTTGTTATTGTTTTATGTATTGGTATAATTTGATTTTCAGCAATAATCCTTTTTTGGGAAGGAGGGGGTGAGTATAAATCTGGTGTCAACTCAGCAACTGCTCGGTTTGTAGATGCCATTAAAGGCTGTGCCATTCTGTGCCACACTGTGCCACTTCACTTGCCGCTACTAAGAAGTGGCTGCTCTATTTTTAAGATATTTCTATGTCACATTGTTAGTATAGGCATATTGAGCGGTTAGAAGGAAAATATTCCATAGAGTATCCATTATCTTTAATAAAAATCATCTGAAATCTGCCACTGGGAACATGCTACCATCTTGAAAAAATTGTGAACAAAAGAGGTTTTTCTTATTTATCTCGTAAACCGTTGGTTTTAAGAGAAAAATACAAGATAAAAAATAATACATTTAAATATTCTATAAAAACAATCCACATCATTATTCTTTATTTTGTATGGCTAAAAAGTGATGGTTTATTAAATATTAACCAATAATGTACAGATAGTCTAGGTTACGTATTATCTTCTTCATAATTGCATGCCATGCCCACATTAACTAAAAAGAAGGAATTCTGAATATTTTTCAGATTTACAAGAATGCAGATTAATTAATCCTTGAAATATTATTGTAATAAATTTCGATAGTTTGTAATACTATAATAACAAAATAAACCCAGTTTTAATACACACACGAAGTTTAGGATTTCACTATTAAATCACAATATTGCTATTATCATTAGTCATTTAGCCAATCGTCGTAGGAGGATGCGTTATTAATATAATAATATGCAGATAATCTAACACGGCTGGCAAGAAATAAAAAGAATTGTAGGAAATGATGGACCTGCTGGTGGAAATATGAAGAAGATATGGCATGGAGTTCAACATAGAGCAATAATAAGTGATAGTGATTTAAAAAAAATTAAGAACAATTGAAAATCAAAATTGGAAACTAAGAGTTGGAATATATAGATAAGTTCAAGTACCTAGGATGTCTGCTGACAAAGGATGTCTACTGATATGAAGAAATTAGGTCGAGGATCACCGTGGCCAAGGAAGCTTTTAATAAAAGAGGTTATTGCTGACCAGAAATTTGAGTTTGTCACTACGGAAGAAATTTATGAAATGATACATTTGGAGCATTGCACTGTATGGAGCAGAAACTAGACTCATAGGAAGATGGAAAAGAAATACTTGGAGAGTCCTTCAAATGTGGTACTGATGAATACTTTAGAATATCAAGTGGACAGAGAGGGTGAAAAACTAAGTAGTCCAAAGAATAATGGGTGACAAGAGAACCAATTTGGATGTGATACTTCGGTGCAAAACTAAGTGTATCTTACACAATCTTAGCAGAAACTGTTGCTGGTGCTTAGTGTTCTAAGTTCACTGACAAAAGGAATGGACCTGTGGTAATTTAGAACACCTAATAATGATAATACGGTCTAGGTATATATTTATCTGATTGACAAACACTTCCTTCACCTCTCACAAGACGTGTATTAATCATAACATGTGAATGTGTGGAGTTCCAGGCCTCCACCGTGGTTCGGATTTCACGTTAAACTGTAGATCCTTCATTTCATTTACAATCTCCTTACCATTACACATTAGCGTAATTACTTACGGGTAGTAAGACGTGGTGTTTATATAATAATAATATAATAATAATATATATACATATATGCATATATTGTATATATACGTACATAAATACATACATATTTATAATAATATAAATATATATATAGGCCAACATATATACCACATAATATATATATATATATATATATATATATATATAATCCTATTGAAATACACGAACAATTAATTAGTGAATTAGTTTTGATATAGATGAACAATTGACAAAATGTTTTAGGTGTACCCGATATTATCAATTTATATGTTATCCGGGAAAAACTGACATAGCTCTTACCCCTCGGTTATCAACGTCATTATTGACAAATAGTGCAGTGCTCTTTAAAACCTAGCTGTGTGCAGATTGTCACACACAATGTAAATTCAAAACGCCACCACAAATAATTGCGAGGTAGGCCTACTATCTGCCCGTAGTTTTTCAAAAATATATCTGAACTATTATTATAATTTTTCACCTAATGTTATACCAATGTAAAATCAAAAGAAAAATAATTTAATAAGAAAACATTTTCTTTATTTACTTTAAATATTTCAAGATAACTTTATTTTTTTAATCCTCGTGTAAGAGATAGACATTTCAGACTTTATAGGGGTTTTTGCTGGCTATTAATACAGCCACCATAAATGAATTGACTCTCCCACACAATTAAAACGAGACTTATGAAGTGATATGTTTGGGAACTCGTGAAACTGAGAAACAATCACATTTTTCATCTATTATTATTATTATATAGTACCGCGTCTTACTAACCGTTCGGGTTGTACGCACTTACGCTAATGTATAATGGTAGGGTGATTGTGAGATGAATGGAGGACCTACAGTTTAACGTGGAATCCGAACCACGGTGGAGGCCTGGCATTCCCACATCACAAGATGTCATGTTCTGAGGTGAAGGAAGGTTTGTTAATCAGATAAATCTGTGCCGAGACCAAGGATTGAACCTGGACCCCCAGCACAGAAGCCCGACACCTTACCCCTAGACCACCAGGTCACCTTTTCATCTCTTGAAAAATAAATAATAGTTTAATTTTATATATTCTTTGATAGTTTATATTGCTTTCACTTGATGTGTCAGTGAATGTTAAAATTTATTATAGCATGGTAATTTCATAGAAATAACTATGTTTAATTTTTAAGCTATAAATGGCAGAGTAGAAAAGGGACAGCGCTTACGGGGAAACCAGTGAGTTAAAAGAGTGGGAAGGTATCAATAATGGCTTGTACAGCAATATAAGAGTGTAATGGGTTCTGTTATACTAAGAAAGGTTTTTTATCAAGTAATTTCCACTCTGCTTTTTCCAAAAATTCAAAGACAACTTCAGGAAACTATATATTACTGATCTACAACCCATAAAAGTAATTAAATTGTGTCTAACCCAGACTGGTAATAAGACATGGTGGAAAATTCAGGGAGTGGGTACGGGTTGTAGTGTCGAGGCAGGTATATAAAATGGTCAATGGCTATAATTTAATAGTACTGTGTATACACATTTTACAAATCTCTAATAATTTAAAAATAATATTTAGGTAAACTTAATCTTCCATGGATGATTTTGTGTTAAAACATTTGTTCATAAAAACTAAGTGTTTGCCCTTTATAAGAGTGTCATCCAATTAAAATAAAATAAAGTAGAATGATATAATGATATTAATCACCCTAAATCCACTTAATTGACTGTCTGTATATATAGTATGTGTGATTAGTCGCTCATCTCGCCGCGTCCCGGTATGGTTGCTAATGTGACAAAAATAATTTACATAGCAGCGCCAATGCGACGGGTCTATTGAAGCTATGTGTAAATTTGATCATTAGAGAGATAAGTGGTGGAAAGACGACTAACAGAGGGGGAACTAGGGGGTTCTTCCAATGCAGATAGAGTGATTGAGATCACAGCGTGAACTTAAGTAAATTACTTTCCCCATCTTTCGTTTCTCTGTGTGTATAGATGTATAGTCTTTTGAGAAAAAAGGTTTACCAAATTATTATAATGCGTGAATAAATAATAACACTTTTTATTTATTTTCTAATAGAACTGAACTATCACTTATCTATTGCTGTGATCTTATAAATATTTAAATTAATTGAATTAGTATTATGTCATAAAATTATCGACTCGTTTATTAAAAAAAATTCAATTTAACTTAATAAAGTTATCTTTCACATAAAATAAAGAGTATAAGTATACTATTGATGGGCTTTTCACTTCCATCGGTTCTTCATTTAATAATTGGAATCGGTTAAGATTATTTGGAAATCAATTATCGGTTTCTTAATAATAAATAATTTTAAAAAATGTTTGAATATTATATTCGATTTTTCCATTGTATCATACCAACAGTTATGATTTTATTTATTCTAATAGATTGGGAATTAGTAATAAATAATTTAAAATGTGTGTACTTGAATATGAATGGAAGGAATTTGGTAAAACCTGAAGGAAAAACCCCCTCAAAGAACTCAGCCAGAATTATAGCCCTGGTCTTTTCACTACCAGTAAAAATGGCCTAAATTAAATTTAAATTAAGTCCTCATTCTTACCAATGTGATTAATATGCTCAGTTTCTTAAAATTCGAGATAATTACACGTTTTTAGTTTAAAAATAGATGATTTACGTGACTAGTTATTAATTAGTGACGATATATATATATATATATATATATATATATATATATATATATATATAATTTTACATGTAATGTGAAAAGGCTTTTAATAATTTTTTGTGGTTAAGTGGAGCTTAACCAAGAAGTGGGAACCAAAATAATAGAAGTGTAGCTGATAAGCGATTGAAAAATTTAAATTATTACTAAAATAAATCCAAAACTGATATTCAATACGGGTCAATTGTATGTTATTTGTTAAAATGTAAAATTTAAGGTGCTTTATATTTATACAAGTGATCATTCTTCAACATGAAGATTTAATTATAAATAAATAAACGAGACGTCTTGATACCACATTTATCTGAGAATTAATCTTTTAATATGTTAACAATACAGTTTTATTTTCATCATTAAACTTGGGTTGGGAATATACGTTAGGTATCAAAATAAATCTAAATGGTTTTATTTGACAATTTTGCTTTTAATTGGCTATAAGAAATGTAACACCTTATAGCACTGAAACTAATTTTACAGTATTATTAACTTAAACTAAATATACTAGTAAATATAGAATGTTCTACATTCATTGAATTTGAAATTGATCAAATTTCTGGTCGTGGGTTGTATCATGACAACTGTGTTAACCACTTAAAATACTTTCTATACAAATATAGAGTAGTAAAGAACATGATTCGAGTGATGAAAATATTAAGAGTTACTTGAATAAAGAAGTAGTGAATTCGGTTTATAAAACAATAAATAATGGCTGGGGGACTTGTTTTACTGACCATATGACACCCTCAATTCTAAAAGAGTGGCACCATCATTGCTAACGTCTGTGGCGGCTAGATCGGTATAGCTCGCTTGCAGGATCATACCATGGTGTTTTTTCTTAAAATACTTACGTTGAGTTATAGTAAAATTCCTAAAACCCTGATTATATTATTATTATTATTATTATTATATAGCACCGCGTCTTACTACCCGTTCGGGTTATACGCACTTACGCTAATGTGTGATGGTAGGGTGATTGTGAGATGAAATGAAGGACCTACAGTTTAACGTGGAATCAGAACCAGGTGGTGGCCTGGCATTCCCCACATTCACAAGATGTCCTGCCAGATGTGAAGGAAGGGTTTGGCAATCAGATAAATCTTTGCCAGTACCGAGGATCGAACCCCGGCCGCCAGCATAGAAGTCTGACACCTTACCCCTAGACCGCCAGGTCGCCGACCCCTGATATAGAACTACTATAAATCTCTCATTCTAAAATATTTCGAAATTTGTATTTCAATTTAAATCAGACTAAGACGTGATGCTTTGTTTGTTTAAGATATTGTTAAAAATCCTAGATGTTTTTAAATAATTTTTATTCAAAGATTCCTCCTAGTTATATATTATGTGTAAGACACAATTTAGTAAGTTAAATCTGGAGAAAACATATATATAGTCTTGTCGCAGTTTTGTGTATATACTTATTGAAAGAGAATTTATTTGGTTTTCTGATCGTTCCCTGAGGTAAGTGGTGTGGCAATGAATCCCCCAGCAACTCCAGTCTGGAATACAGTATCTTTACCAGTAAAAAGGAGCAGTCGTGTGATAGAAGCTCCTACCGTAAGGAGCTCGTTTAGCTTTATTAATAAAATATATTAAGGTAGGAAGAAGTTTAATAAAAAGATCTAGATCACCTTTGTGATATTATGTTCATATAGAGTAACCACATGGGGCCCGGACACAATATGGAATATTCTAGCGACAACCTTTATGAGAAATTAAATTTCTGAGAATTTTTGTTTTCGGATATTAAACTCGTAATGTCGCAGTTTAACATTTATTAAATATTTTAAACAATTTAATGAAATCTTAAAAATAGTTTTTATCGAATATATTTTTGTAGTTAAATGTAAATAAAGATTATCTTTTATTGTTATGTTAAATATGGCAATTGCAATAAGAAAATGGAATATTAATTATCGATGTCTTGAGTCTAATTATAAAATTTAATACTTTAATAAATAGATACACACTTTTAACTCATTTATTGAATGTATTTTCCGCCATCCAGTGAGTAAAGTTTAGTTTTTTTAAATGGTGTTAAAATGTAGTTTTTTAGTAAATTTTTATTTACACTTCTCACATTTTGTTCATATACTAGCTTTTATTTTGGTATAGGATATTTTCTTAAAAGAACATAAACATTTTTCTTGTAAAATTAAGATCCTCCCAATTCACTCAGTAGCAAACAGCTTTCCCCAACATCTTAGAAACATCATTATAATATATTATGTTCTTTCTCCGTCCTCGGCAGCCGGGAGGGCACTGAACGTTACCTTGATGTACAATGATGCACCGATGTCGTCCCAGATGTTTGCTGCTACCGACACCAGCCATTACACCCACTTCTGCAATGGCTTAACCCCTGTTAACCCTGGCGTTGACGTTTTGGAGGTCCTCGTGGAAGTGTGGGATGGGGTGCAAGTGTTCGAGAAGAGGGATATTTCGCCTTTATCAAGCGATGACTCGGCCACAGACTCTATTATGGAGACCGATATGGATAGTGTGGTGCAACAGCCATTTGAGGGTGTTCCTTGAGTGAAAAGATTCCCCTAAAGTGAAATGGACTATCTTATCACCAGAGGCGTCTCAATAAAGTGGTACTCGGTAGGTTAGCCAGGGCCAGTCCAACGTCCTGAGAAGACTCTTGACTGATGATGAAGGTAAGTCTGTCTTTTATCTGTTCGCTCCAACCTGATGTCCTTCGCAATCAGTCTATGCTATTACATGTGTTAGGCCTTTGACCTGAGATTTTGAAAATGTTCTCCATAGGGTCCATGATAACCTCTAGTGAACTCGTGACATACTTTAGATTTTATAAAATGTTAAAGATAAGGGTAAGTCACTGGTATATACTAAACACAGTTGAAATGCCTCCCATATTAAATATCGACGAGAGAGTGAGACAGAAATGTTGGGGCTGGCCACACCTTTTGTGCTCACATAAATGAGAGGAGAATTTGAAAATTCACTTTTATTTTCATTTTCTCGTCTGCCAACACAAAATACTCCCATAAAAAGCACTGAACCTTTTGATTACTTTTCCAACAACTTAGTTGTGCGAATAAGCATTTTTCTGCATTTGATGTTCAAAAAAATGATAAACAAAATTATCTCGGTTTTGAATCAGACTTAGGGAGATACTTTGTCCAGATTTAAACGATATTTTAGAATCATATAAGTTATCAGTCATTATAAATGTACAAATATGCTACTTATATTTTCTTCTAAATTCTATTGTGATTAATTTCACATTTATTTAAATAAATATTACGAATAAAAATGTTAACATAGGTACAACCATTTATTATATTTTGATTTATATTTTAGTTATTTTTACTTAAAACAATTATTATGATTAACTTTTCCCTTTAATATACTAGAAAGTTATTGTTAATTTTTTAACATTTATCCTACATCAAAGGGTTCACAAATAACCTTTTTATGGTTAAATGGTCTATTGGACTAGGAAGTTTGATAAAAACGGCCTTAGACCATGTGGTTACAAAAAGAAGTAGATTTGTTTAAGTTTTGGTACATAAATGAACCCATGCAGTCTAAATTTGTGAAGATGAGGAAAATAATACGGTTTTTATAATGAACACGTTAGGTAAGGTTTGTTCAGCGTAGCAATTGTTTTCTGAATGGCCTTTTTCCCTACCAGAAATATATTATATAGTAGGATATTGGTAGGAAAAAAAGACCTTTCAGAGAGTAATTCCTACCGTGAATGTAGTATAGTATGTTTTCATTTACAACATTAAGTTACTGATTGTTAAATATATGTAACAAATATATATATAACTCTAATTTATGGCTTAATTATTTACTTTTCTTCAAATAATGGTTTCAATAAAATACATTTAAACAAATCAGCGCATACATGAACTATATTATAGTAACTTGTGCTATTAATTGGAACATGATTATAAGTTTTTTAAACCAAGTATGTGTCCTAGTAGATTTTGTGATTCTAAAAAAATACTAAAATCTTTTGAACTCGTTGATTTTTGCAGCGATGGTGGCAAATTATTGTACTAAAATTAATTTTAAATATTTCTTTGGTAAAAGTTTTATATAATAAGCCATCATTCGACTTTATATTTAAAAGTTCACTGGTCAAAGGCTATCGACTAAACAGAGATTTTTAGCTTTCGATGTTTAATTATATTTAAAACGTAATTTGACCCTTCATGCCACGATGATAACTTTAATACAATCCCGTTCTCAACTATTGTTTTTAACAAGAGAGAAATACTATATCTACCGAACTACAATATACACAAATCATGGATTCCATGGTGACATATACAAATAATTATTGTTCAGTTAAGCCAATGCCAACATAGAAAGAAAAGATGGAAAACTCGCTAGGAAGATATGGTTTTAGTTTTATATATATATTTATATATATATTATATATATATTATATATATATGTTATATATATAAAGAATCAAATAGCCGATTAAACCACTAAGATATAATTTTCTGAAAATTGAAAAATGACACCTGGACATGGGAATCGAACCGGGGACGTTTGGCTTAGTACGCCAATGCTCCTGGATAGCTCAGTGGTTAGAGCATTGGTATGGTCAACCAAAGGTCCCGGGTTCGATTTCCGTGTCCAAGTGTCATTTTTCAATTTTCAGAATATAGTATATATGTTTACTACTCCTTCATCAATACATATATTATATACAATACTTATATAGACTATACATAAATACTATATATAATATACATATATACTATATATTATATACTTTATATATATATATATATATACTATATATTATATACTTTATATATATATATATATATATATATATATATATATATATATAAATAAATATACTATATACAAAGTATTCGGATATTCATAGATCAAACTGCACATATAGTTTGTATGAACCAAAAGCAATACAAAATCCCTACACACTAACTCCGGAAACCTATGCTAATATCATTAAATTGTTTCCAAAGTTTTGTCGTATAGTGCCGAGATTGCAAAGCTGTCAAGCATGCGTGTATAGCCAGTTGCATATGAGTGAGGCGCGGGCACTGCACATGTAATAATGACAATCTCTTTCTGTGATGTAGGACCGTTAATGATGACCCTCACAATGTATTCGCAATTAAGATGGACAAGTGTGTTGTTTACTGTTAATATGTTCTGCTGTCGTGCTCCAAGATGTCGAGGTGTGTACGGTGGTGCACCTATCTCTTCTGAAACCTGTTGTACACGCGTTATTGAGCAGCTTTGCTATCCCAGCACTGTGCGCCTAAAATATGGACACAGTTTAATGTTATTGGAATAGTTTCCAGAGGTAAGAGTATAGAAACTTTGTATTACTTTTGGTTTAAATAAACAATATGTTCAGTTTGGGCTATGAGTTTCTGAACATTTACATTACATTTAAAAGATTTTTGCATTTATTTAAAATAACAAAAAAAAACTTACAGCACATCATTGGTGTGATAAACTTCTAATCATATTTCAATTAATAACAATGCACTTATTTTCCATGGTACAATTTGCCATAGTTAATATTATATATGTGCTTAAAAAAAGTTACATTTATTTGGTTGAAACCTTCATAGTGAAAAAATGAATTAAATAAGTCTTAAATTAGAGACGTTACGATGTCAAGGAAGAAGAAATATATGATTAAATTAAGTAATTTCCAAACATTAGGAAAGAAGGAATGTGAAAGTCATCCAAATGGGTGATTGGAACAGTGTGTTTGGAAAAGGACGATAAAAGAAGACATAGGGTCACGTAGACTTGGGAAAAAGAACCAATAGATAACTGCTACTCATCGATATCTGCCCACGGAACCACCTGATGGTGACAAAAACCCTGTTCAAGAAACGTATAAATGGAATAGCCCAGGAGATGTCTGCAGACAAAATCTAGACTACATAATTTTAGAACATTGGATTAGGAATGAAGTGTAGGATATAAAAAAATTGCCAGGAGCTGTCATCAATTTGGACCAAGTCTGCTAGTGATGAGCATTGAAAAATACTGAATAGGATTAGGAAGATATAAACCTGTTGGAACTTGCAAAAAAGAAGCAACAATGATATTGTGATAAATCTAGAACAAAAGGTGAGGGGGGTGTTAGAAAATAGTATATGTTCGGAAGGGAAATAAAATAGTCGTAGGGATATTTCTGAGCGTTTTGAATGAAAATGTTCGAAAATTGAGAAGTACGATAGCCCTGGGTAACAAAGTAAATACTTTAGAAAATATAAGAAATAAAAGAATGAAAAATCTTCAACAGAGAAGAATATATGAGATCAAACGAGTTAAGGAAAGAAAAATACAAAGTTATAAAATACTATATATACAGAAGACATGCGATTATATTATTTAACTGCAAACAAACATGTCAGACCTTGCTTTAGTAAACGAGACCCTTAGGAAAGAAGCATGGAATAAGTTTGAAAGAGTTACTGCAAGCGGATATTAGGAACTTTTCACGGATCACTAGTATTACAATATTCAAAGGCAAGAATGAAGATCATTTTTCTAAGCTAGAGCAAGCAGCTAGTGCTATAGTGGACAGATTGTGAACTACAGAGATTCACTAAATTGAGATTAGGAAGTGAGGCCCTAGACTACCTAATCTATGATCGTCCTTGTTTAAAAAGAGACTCATTTGAGGGATTAAAAAACTTGTTTAGTGGAGACTTTTAGGCTTAAATTTACTGCCAGATATTTTAAGGAGCTGCTCAACAAAACTATATGGAAAAAGAGATAAAATGTTAAAGCATTTGCAGATAAGCTAAGGAAGATCAACGCCAACTCTCAAGAACTACCAAGAACTACCAAGAAAGAGTTACTTTGGTTCGATAATGGCCACTCGGTGGGAGATTCTTTCCATAATGGACTGTCTGGTGAAGTAGGGAGATTTAATCGCTTAACGGAAACTAAGTCATTTAACGATGTGATAAGAGCAGCGGTTAGTGCCATAGAAAAGGACAGATATCTTCAGAGGAAGGAGGAAGGGGGAAAATATATTTTCAGTAGCAGGGAATAAACGTTGTTTTAAACTTAATATTGAAGAGCATTTAGCAAGGGATTACAGGAAATCTCAAGGTAAAATATCTAGACTTAAGGATGGGCAAAATGGAACAGGACCCTCCTGTTTTAATTGTGGCAAAAAGAGCCATTTTTCAAAGATAGTAGCATTAGTGGGCAACACTAAAAAAAGGGTGGGGCTATTTGAGCCACATAAATCGGTCCCAGTCAAGGCTGGGCCCACAATCACTAAAGGTAATGTCGGGTCTCCTGATGAACTTGTTCTGGAATGCATTTGTGAGGGAGGAAAATGCAGGTTCTTAGTAGACAGTTGCGCTCAAACTTCCATAATGTAGCAAAGTAATAAACAGAGAATAATGAATCTTTCTTTACCAGCTTACCAATTAATAGGTGTGACGGAGCATGAACTAGAAAACATACGGGAAAAAGAGGTGGTATTAGAGATATATTATGGGGATGTATACCGGAAGATGGTTCAAGTTGTTGCTTGTAAAAACACCTCGGGTAGTGATGTAGTTATTGGAATTGACTTTCTGTCAAAGTATTCAGCTGTTTTTGATGTATAAAAACAAGTAGTTCACTTAGGCGAGGAAATTAAGGTGAGCATTTGAGGGCGAGGTCTTGCGGACAAATATTGCCTCAATGAAGTCAGTTATAACAACTTTGATTGATAATGCTGTCCAGATATATCTGACTGACTCTGAAAAAATATGCTCATGCTTTGGAAGTGTGGTCAAGGTGAAAGTCAAGTTACTGGTAGGATCATAAAATGAAAATATATTATTTTATGGAGCCTCTAGTTGCTAAAGAAAGTATGAATACAAGAGACGAAGCGATGAAGCATGAATAAACTAGTGTCGGCCCAGGGTCAACACAAGATTCCAATAAGTTTAGTTTATTTTGTAATTGTAAGGGTTGACGTGGAAATACCTAAGAGATGCAAACTAGCCATTATTCACTCAATAGATGAGTCTCACGTCATGACTTAACGAAGGTTCAATGAGTCGAAATGTTAGTGGGGATTTGAAGAAGGGATCCCCCCCAAAACATATAAGGCTATATGAAAACCCATAGGTAAAAGTTGTTTAAGGGAGGGAAAGTGAAGAATAAATATTATGTCCAAAGGAAGGTCAAGGAAATCAAATTTAAGGAGAAGATTAATCATTTAACTGCCCCACACAGTACTAAGATAGAAACACTCTTAATGGACTATCAAGAAATATTTAGATATATAAGTAATCTACCAGCAAAACCTATAGCTCAAAATGTGATCCATAGAGTAGAATAACCACTAATAACGCAAAGGGCGTATCGTATTCCCTATAGTCATCAAAAACTCGTCCAAGAAATGACTAATGAACAATTTGAGTCTGGTCTTATAATACCTAGAGATCCTAGAGATTAAATAACCATGGACGTCTTCAATAATCATAGTTAAAAAGAAATCACGAGAGGGAAATTAAGAATACAGGTTCAGTTTTATTATCGGGCACTGAACTTGGTAATGACTCCAGATGTATAACCACTACCAAACATCTTGAACACCATTGATAAATTGGGTCGATGCAGGTTTTTTCTCTTTTGGACTAAACTTCAGGGTTCCACGTAATTTCTGTTCATCCCAAGGACTAGCGAAAACAACCTTCATTTCTCCCACAGGGGTGTACATGTATCCTTGCCTGCCCCTTTGTCTCCATAATGCCCCTGCCACGTTCCAGAGAATGATGGACTCAGTACTGCGAGGCTTAAGTCCTGAGCAAGCTAAGACGTATTTAGACAACAACATTGCATTTTCAGCCAATTTTGAACAATAGCTTGTTCGTATGATTGCACTTTTTGAGAAGTTGTGGAAATATAAATTATTCTTGTCGTTAGAGAAATGTCAATTTACTATGAGTGAAACCGAATATCTAGGACAAATTATTTCTGCAGAAGGTGTGAGATTGGACAACATACTTTTAGAATCAGTAAGGTATTTTTTTTTATCCCTAGTGGGGTGAAAGAAACACAAAGTTTTCTCGGACCAAGCAATTCTTATTGAAGTTCTGTACCTAACTATGCGAGTGTATCCAAAACACTAACCACATTGTTGAGGGAAGGACACGCATTGATCTGGACAGAGGATTGTGAACGCACTTTCAAGCAGTTAAAATATATATTGACCTCCTCACGAGTGTTGGCTTACTGGATATTGGACATTCTCTTATTCTGAGTATTGGTGCTTCTAAGTTTGCAATAGTGTGTGTGTTATGTCAGAAGGTAGAGGGGGTAGAACACCCCATAACCTATGCTTAGGGGCAGCTGAGCAAAGCTGAGATAAGCTATAGTGTGTCTGAGAATGAGTTATTAGGGTTGGTTTGAGGTGCTAACACATTTCAAATGCTACCTGTATGGACATCATTTTGAAGTAATTATAGACAAATTAGCTTTAAAATTGTTGCTGAATTTGAAAGATCCGTCCAGTTGGTTGTTACGATGGAATAGGCCTAAGTGAATAGGCTTACACATTTACAGTGACTCATTGGCCGAGAATTCTCCACGCTAATGACGATGCGTTATCAAGGAAGATAAGGGCACTTATTCCATAAATCGACGACGAGCTTAAGACAGCTGAGGAATTATATTAAGACTGTCGAAATTGGAAAACTAAAGATCAGTTTGTGGAAGAAAAAGGGCCTTTTATTGAAAAACTAATCAAGGGCTGAGAATAGTAGTCCCCCAAAAAAATGGTTAAGGATATCTTAGAGGAATGCCACGACTGCGTGTTTACCGGGCATTCAGGGAAACATTCTACGAATCGCATGATCGCGGGGCAGTACTAGTGGACGTCAAGGCAACTTTATATTGACAACTACGTAAACATCAGTGTTAGTTTAAGGAAAGGACGAAAGGCGTTATTACACGAGTAAAGTTGGTAGACTTCCCAGAGGTTACAACTAATTTTGAAAGAATTGTAATTAACAAAGTAGGACCCTTACCTACGTCGGGGTATGAGAATAAGTATAGTTAACCATACTTGACCATTTTCCCGTTACCTTGTTATGGTTCAGATCCCTGAACAGCGAGCAGAAACGGTTGCCAAGGCCTTGATATTTGATTTGATTTTGTAATGGTAAGTTTGTTGTCTGATCAAGAGACAAATTTTATGTCAGCATTAATGGTTCAAATGTGTAAGTTGCTGAAGAGAAATAAATTACGCACAAGTTCTTACTAAGCGATCGGGAATGGGTGCTGTGAGAGAGTTAATCGGACGATAGGGAAGATGTTGGAAGAAATAAATATCTTTTACAACCTATCAATTCCAACACAGTTCTGTATGTTTTAAAGATAACAGAGATTATACAGGGTACAAATAGAAATGCAATGGTGGACAACTGGTTCACTTCTTGTGAACTAATCGCATTTCTAAAGAATAGTTTATCGTCGTCAACACTATAATAAAATATAATGCTGGCACTCCACTTTAAATGATGCAAACCAACGGGAATATAGTTAACTCATTAAAATTTGTGTCTATAATTACCTCAAAAGGATGTCCATATAGGTAGCATTTGAAATGTGTTAAAGCCTCAAACAAACCCTAATAACTCATTCTCAGACATACTATAGTGGGAAAAATTAAGTTGCTAAGCAGATTAATTCAGTAGGGTTTGGAAGTAGATTTAACATTGACTTATTTGGTATCAATCATTACATCAGATTATGTTGGTCTAATAGTGATCAAAATAAAACGAATTTAACTAATCTCGATACTTTAGTAGATCAATACATTAATAAATGATATTGCATAGCATTAGAGAAAGTTTTGAAATACATTAACAAATAGGTTATTGATTGGTATGTTAATTTTCTCACGTGAATAATTTATTTTACTTTGCATGAAGCGTGTTCTATTTAATTAGTTTCTCACTTGTCAGTTAATAAGCTGTATTTTTACTATGTATTTACATACATTATAATAATTACCTATAATCAACAAGAACCACAAGAAATACATTAAGTAAGAAATCTATGTTATTTTCACAATTATAGTAGTTTTTACTCTCGCTTAGTAATTATGATAAACGTACATGCATTTGAATATGAAAAATAAATTATAATTATCTACATTATTTAGAAGGGTAAAATTCTCAAAATCAAATAACTGAAAGTGGTAACAAACTCAATTCCTAATTAATATACATAAAAACTTGCCTAGTGAGTAATTTCCTAAGTTTCGTAACATATAACTTTAGTTATACTTCAAGTGATAATTAACGTATACATTTATAAAGAGTATTTCCATCCTTAGCAAGTTCTTACTGAAACCACCCAACCCTTACACAAGAGCTTCGTTATCCCTACACGTCCATACTTCATTCGTAAAGCCTCCCAAATTTATTTTTTGTAACCATCAAAATAATCCTCTCTTAGCATAATTTTCCCAAAGAAAAGCAGTCTCACGTTTTTATTTCACGAAAAATTTCCCGGATCCAATGGAGAAAGAAATATAAAAAACCAACTTGCTATTTTTAGGCAGGGTCAAAGGTATTAAATGTTCGGTGGAAGAAAAAAAAAGTGAATAATAATTCTAGCTGTTGGTAAGAGGATCTTTGATGTAAGTTTTGCGGCAAAGCGTACTTTCAGCTTTGCGTGATGTTTTTCAGCTGATTAACGTGACATATTGGTTCAAGAGAAAAAGCATCACTGTGGTATTTAAAGGATGTTAGCTCTTTTACAGAGATTTTCTAATTAAGCTTTTAAACTTGGTTGAAGCAGATGAAATATTATAAATAATTTATTTTTTAATAATTCATCAAAAACAATTTTAAGGGGCCGTTATTACGTAACTAAAATAATAATCTATCTTTGATAATTTGATTTTGTCTAAATTAAAAAATTAAATTACTAAAATTAATTATTTTAATGGCCTTTTATCCAAGCCTATCCATACAATTATTGAATTATGATAAATTGGGAGATTAATCCATTTAACATTATTCTTCAATACTAATGATTTTTAGTGCCGATTATGTAATATTATGAATTTAATATATTTATATTTAAAAGTAATGATTTTATTTACTTCCGCATGAATTATTCAAACAATACTAAACGTCCTCCTCAGAAATGAATTCCTACATTAGGGTACAGCCAGACTGAGAGACCGAGCGCATGCGCTAGAATGATAGAACTGGTTCTATTTTTCAAGTGCAGGTGCTTGACCTAGCACATTCTAGTTTACAGGCGCTAGGCAATATTATTGTATGTAGGTTCATTGAGTGCTAAGAAAACTTCTAATTTTAACATTTTTAATAAAATCGATAGGTTTAGCACACTTGCTATTTACGGCCTAATTTTATTGGCAAGGTCATAAACCATACCTATATATATATATTTATGTGAGGTCATAAACCATACCTATTTTATATATATATATTTATGTAAGGTCATAAACCATACCTATATATATATTTATGTAAGGTCATAAACCATACCTATATATATATATATATATATATATTTATGTAAGGTCATAAACCATACCTATATATATATATATATATATATATATATATAAATATGTAGAATTGATATGTTAAAATACTTCAATATCACAATTAAAGTACGCCTTTAAAAATATGAATCACCATTAGCGTGGAGAGAGGATGGGAAAACCACAACAATAAAACACTTGTCAAAAACCACTCAGTTCACCGAGCAAAGATTCGAACATTTGCCTCCTCGTCAACAACTATCGAAGACAATCTGCTAATCACTCGCACGTTTGTCAGTTTGTCTGAACCCTAAACTAGGAAAGCAGAGGTAACATAAAGTCGAATGGCCAAGATCTAGAGCACTAGCCCCACCCAACATAATAAACGTCCTAGTAACGTGAAATTTTGCAATCAGATAGAGGGATCACTCCATAAATCCATAAATATATAAAAAGTACAACTTTCAAAATGAGGCTTCAGAAAATAGGAAGAGTTGAGGGATTTGAAAATATAAATCAAAACTTTTGTGGGAGTTATAAAATTTAAATTAGGCAGGATGTTTGAAGGACCACTTGACATATTGAAATATGTTTTACAGCTTGAATTGCCTACGTGGTAATTGATTAACTTGGAGATGGGTGTTAAAATTTTTAAACTTAATAGAAACTTATCGGTATGGTAGAACACTAAAATTCTGCAGGTATTTATACAAAATAATTCAAATTACCATTAAAGTCAACAAAATTAAAATTTTAAATGGAATTTATTTAAATATGGTGAAGAAGGAGGGGGCTATAACAGAAAAATAAGCACTTTTAGGCAAGGCAGAAAATTGAAACTGCCCTTAACTGTAGAGTGTTCATTTCAAATAAACAAACATGCCCTCAGTATGTGCAATTTCTAAACGGTGTTTGGTGAAATGGATGTGTGGGCTTAGGGGACTTTAAACTTCGAAAACTAATTCCAAAAATACCTCTCTATGTGGTTGTAGATGAAAATTTTTTAAACAGGTACATATAAGAGCCAATACAAACACTGTAAAATATTATTAAATTTTAAAATATATGACTGAATAGCAAGTAGATTGGAGAGAGAGGATAGATAAGTTCCCTATAAATTAACACAACAAAAATAGATTGTGAATAAATGTTCAAAATTCCTTAAGTTAGTAGGTGGATTAGTTTCTTGGTTCAATGGAAAATTTAAATTTAGCGTAGGAAATGAAAAAACTTAAAAAAAAGTGAGTCTTAAACTTAAGGTGGCGTTGAGATTACATTTATAAAAGTCTAGGGAGAAACTAGCCCTTCCTATGAGTGACAGAACAACTAAAATAAAGTAATAGCATCATATCTCAGTGTACCGCAATATTATTTGGGGAACCATAATACTCATTTATCAATATTTCTCTGAAACCAGGTATATCTATTATTTCATTTTTGCTATTTGATAAAAGCTTATAACAATTTTTTACAATACTTATTTGTATAAATGATGATTGTTTATTTTCATTTAACTTATGATCATTCAAGCCAAGATTATGTCGTAAATGGGTTTTACTAGTTATTTTTACTCAGTTTGTAGGTTGGATATTTAGCCAAATATATTTAATTTCATTTATTTATTGACGTAATTGATTTAGGTTTGCTAAAGCTAGTATAGTATTATCAAAGGAGTAATTATAAAAAAAGCTTGCAGTGGTATGTTACAAGTTCTAATCTGATTTAATGTTGATGCGGCTTATACGTGTGAAGAATGTGATTCCGTAATTATAACTCTGCTCAGGTGAAATATATAGTCATCATGATAAACTAAATTGAAACCAGAATACCTACAAGTATTGGCCAATGAGAGAGTGTTTACATCCAACAAATGCCTCTCATTCCAAATTAATTCCCCTCCCAGGTCAAGAGGCTACAAGTAACGTGATTTCAAAGTTTGCTTGACAATGACCTTTATAATATCTCAAAACAAGTCAATAAATTACAAAGTAATCGATTTAAGTACACCTTGCTTTTAAAATGAACATTTTTAAGCGTCATATAACAGAGACATTCCCCCAGATTATCTTTTTTACTAGAACCAACCTGCAAGACATCAAACAATGTGTTCATAGAATTATATAACTGAAATGAAAGATAAATCACATATTTTTATAGTGTATCCCTACTTTGAGATTATGTTATATTCGGTTGTGTCGACCCTGACTCTCTTTCCTTAAGTTCGTGTTGAGAGGCCTTTTGGGAGTCAAGTCTAGAATCGGCACAGGGAAGTTTGGAATGCAGAGTTGGTTAGAATGTTAGATATTTTGATTTATGTCTTTAGTAGGTAAAAATACAATAAAGAATAGTGCAGATAGAAGGTGTGGTAATTATGGTCGTTGATAGTCTGAGTGTTCCTAAGTCCAACTGCTCCTGATCAGCTAGCTCGTTCTCCAGTTCTTGGTGCTGCATTGCGCAACACCATCATTAACCGCTACCATCACCAACACCAACACCATCATTAACCACTACCATCACCAACACCATCATTAACCGCTACCATCACCATCACCAACACCATCATTAACCGCTATCATCACCAACACCATCATTAACCGCTACCATCACCAACACCATCATTAACCGCTACCATCACCAACACCATCATTAACCGCTATCATCACCAACACCATCATTAACCGCTACCATCACCAACACCATCATTAACCACTACCATCACCAACACCATCATTAACCGCTACCATCACCAACACCATCATTAACCGCTACCATCACCAACACCATCATTAACCGCTACCATCACCAACACCATCATTAACCACTACCATCACCAACACCATCATTAACCGCTACCATCACCAACACCATCATTAACCGCTACCATCACCAACACCATCATTAACCGCTATCATCACCAACACCATCATTAACCGCTACCATCACCAACACCATCATTAACCGCTACCATCACCAACACCATCATTAACCGCTACCATCACCAACACCATCATTAACCGCTACCATCACCAACACCATCATTAACCGCTACCATCACCAACACCATCATTAACCGCTACCATCACCAACACCATCATTAACCGCTACCATCACCAACACCAACACCATCATTAACCGCTATCATCACCAACACTATCATTAACCGCTACCATCACCAACACCATCATTAACCGCTACCATCACCAACACCATCATTAACCGCTACCATCACCAACACCAACACCATCATTAAGCGCTACCATCACCAACACCATCATTAACCGCTACCATCACCAACACCATCATTAACCGCTACCATCACCAACACCAACACCATCATTAACCGCTACCATCACCGGTTTTCTCCTTCGATATCTCAGATACTGTTCAGAGTCCTCCTTTTCACAACCTCTAACCATTTTAGATTTTACATGTCATTCCAGACCATGAAACAATCGGGAAAAAACTGCTTGGTTTCCAACAGGAGTTTAGCGTGGACTAAGTTGATCTGAGCCTTTTAAGCTTTTAAATATTCAGGTTGCAATCATCTTACACCAATATGAAGTTTCGGCTCAAAGAGACCATAATAGTGAAAAAAAAAAAACGCATTTAGAGGTAATAAAACCAATTTGAGGGCATTACACAGCCTACTTTCTCGTTTCATCATGCAATCCACTCATATATACAGGTAATTTAGCTCTCCGGGTAAAATATATTACAGTTTGTGGGCAAGTATTTCAACGTAATCAACTTGTGGTCAGTGATGCCAAATTTCTCTGCTACTAGACGACATAGTTGGTGCTGTATGCACCAGCAATTAACAAGTGAAGTATGGTGTAAACTAGGACTAGAGCCAAAAATTTAATTTTGTCATTTTACAAAATTTACAAACTTAAATTTTACCTCACTCCAAAAAGCAAAATTACAAATAAGTTTTTTTAGATATTTAAAGCTATTACCTCTGTCCAAACACTTATTCCTTTCACGCATTCCCATTTTTAGAGTGTAAGACTGGTTTGGAAATATAATAATGGTTCTCTTTCGTCCTGCGAAATTTCAATTTTAAACCAAATATAAAATTCGTGTTCTACGTTAATTGTATCAATTTCAAGCCTTTCTACTCACGAGGTATCCATTTAAAAATCCATTTAATAGGAAATAATTTAATCGTGGGGAAAGTCTATTTACTTGTTTATCTAAATTCAACTTTACACTACACTGAAGAGTATTTTTCTTTTATATCTGTATAATTTCACATTTAGATGTTACAAATTTTCAGATTGTATCGAAGATTGATTAATTATTTGTTTTTGTCATCAAACCTGCTTAGAATTATTTTTTTAAATCTTCTACCCATTTTCTAAATGATTTAATATTAGTTTAGGAGTTTTTTATAGCTCTCCTTGAGCAAATATTTTACTATAAATAAGAAAATAGAATTTATAGTTATCTGAGAAATGCATACTTTCTGACAAACAAAAATATTTTTTTCTATAAATTATAGTAATTTTTTTCCATAATCAAATTTTATTAGTCCTTCTACCCATCTTCAATTTTAAATTATTTTTTTAGTAGTTTATCTACTTTCTCACCATAATTAAATACTTTTCCACACAGATAAGTGGCTAGTATTATTATTATTGTTTTGGACATGTGCTGACCTGACACTCATGAACATTTAGAGAGGAACACCACACTCCTCGCTGAGCTCTGAACTAATTATGATATAGAACTACATAGAAACTGTTCGTCAAATGCTGACTGCTCACAAGGGAACAACATCAGGAGAAAAGGAATTCCCACAAAAAATATTCAATTTGTAAACTCAACCTTTATATTACATCTTATTATTGTTAACTAATTTCAACAATCAATTTGCCAATTTTTTAAATAAATAACTCTCAATACTATCTCTTTTAATTAAATTACCATATAAACATACGCTGTCATCGGTTTAAGTTCCTTACAATTATTATTATTAGCACCACGTCTTACTACCCGTTCGGGCTATACGCACTTACTCTAATGTGTAATGGTAGGGTGATTGTGAGATGAAATGAAGGACCTACAGTTTAACGTGGAATCCGAACCACGGTGGCGGCCTGGCATTCTACACATTAATAAGTTGTGATTAATACACTTCTTACCCTTAGACCGCCAGGTCGCCTAAGTTCGTTAAAAGATCAAGTGAATAATATGGCAAATAAATTTATTATAAATTATATTTATATATTTTTTTATTTCTTACCATTGATATACAAGCATCCTACTCTTATATTCAGGTTCATAATTTTAATAGGTTTTTGTTACAATGCCTTTTATGATATCTCGACTATCATTATCTAGTATATTAATTATTTAATGATATTTTGTGCATTTTTTCAAACCTGTTTCATGTTTAATACGATTTTATCCAATATCTTTTATAATTTAGTATTTTGTATTTATATATCATTGTTGATTCACAAATTAATGTTATCTCTCCTTAGTAAACTTTAATATAATTTTTGAAAAAATTAAAGAGAAATACTATGATTTAAAACACTAAGCAATATTAAATTGTCACAAAATATTTTACAAGAGTAAGAGGAGGTGTATGAATAAACATCACCATTTTAACTATATAACATTCATTTAGGAAATTAAATTTTTATTTAAATTGTTAATCTAGGAGATATTACTTTATAGATAGGATTTACTACTAATAATTTCCCAAGAATTATAATTTATTAAGCAATATATAATATATTTATCAAAAAACATAGTGTTTATTTTGATCCACCTAAAATTGGGACTTTTTTGTTTAAAAAAATGTGCAAACAAAACTGATTTAAAATATATTTTATTTCAATCCAAATAAAAAAATCAAATGTATATGAATCTATTTCTAATAAATCGATTACACATGTAATTTTGTTTTTAACTTATATAGTAGGCTTACATTATAAACAATTGTTTTCAGTCCACCCAAACAATACTTCCCCAAGGGTTGCATAATTATATTTCCATAAAATATTTAATCATAAAATATGTACACAGCTTCTAAAATTAAGATAAATTAAGCAAAATAAAACAATATATACAACATTTTTTATATTACTTGATAATTTAATTATAAAAACTTGACCAATATAAATTTAAATATTTGAATCTACAATAATTAATGATACCAGCTAATGATGAGAAATTAACGTAGTCCAACTTTATTTTAAGTTTCGAATTCTTCATATTCTTTGACCATAGCTGTACCAAAATAACAAATGTATTCATTTTTGTGGATTGATTCTGTGCTAGAAGGTTATCCTTCAAACAGTTTGTAAGCACATGATATTAATAGGACTTGTATTTCATACTCGAAATATAGTCTGAGTACTCCTTCAATTTAAATCACAACTGTATCAATATCCATTTAATAGCTATGATTCCTATCAAGCACAGGAAATTTTAGTAAAATTGTGCTAAAATTATTATTAAAGGTAGATTTTTATTTATTGGTTCAATGAGTTGTTGGCCTTATTCTGTCTTTGTTTTAACAAAAAGTCACACCCTAACCCTAATAATAATTGTATATATTTCTACAACATGTCGTATTTTAAGTTTTAGAAGTGAAATATTCTCCAAATTACGGATTACACAGTATTTCGATTATCTGGATTGGATCTAGTCCAATCAAATACAGATGAACGAGTTTCTAGTATATATATATTTTGTTTGATAGCTTATGGGGAAACCCATCAAGCTTTGTCGTCAACATAAAATAGTTTTATAGGTAAAAGGGTGCGATGAGATATACATTATTTACATGCATTCTTATAGCGTTACTTCCACATCACTCCTCTTTCTTACTTTATGAGCGAGGGTGTGCAAGAGAAGAACATATTTCCATCTCCATGTAGAGGAGAAAGGGTTGTAAGAAAATTCAAAAACCTGCTGCCAATATTTGACGGCTCTACATCTGAAATTGGAATAGAAACAAATTGCTTAGGAATAAATAAATAAATAAATAAATAGCTGTAAAATATAAAACATATAATTTCTCGGTCACAATAGACGGGAGAAGTTATAATTCAAATCCAAAAGTTTGGCAGCTATTTTTCTACAGCTAAATTTAGAGAAAGAGAAATACTTAAATAACAATTTATTTGTCGTGCCACTTTTATTTGAAAAGTTATCTGTTGAACTAATTGACTAATTTTGATCAAATATGAAACTATAATTTATCAAGTGTATACATTACGTCTTTATTTTTTAAATGTGAACGATTGGAATCGTTACTCCACTGCATTAAAATTAATCTAATATTTTTATACATTCTTTATATTTGGGGAATTTAAAAATGGGTTCTTGTCCAACCCTAAATTTACTTACAGCAAGTGATTATATTTTGTAAAAAATAAGAGTTGTGTTGAACATAATTGTAGAGTATGGATACAAGATAAATTGATATAATTTAGAAGCATTTATGCATGTCTTGGCCACATCACTCGGGGCCCAGTAGTGGAAAAATAATCCAGTACTAATGTACCGTTGTAAAGATGACGTCCGAATGTACTAATTGTACATCCTATCCGTGGAGGTTCTTTTCATGCCCCGATGAGATGATGTGATGATAATAGTAAGTATGAGGGTGATAGTGAGAATGAGGGTGATAGTGAGTGTGAGGGTGATAGTGAGTATGAGGTTGATAGTGAGAATGAGGGTGATAGTGAGTGTGAG
This sequence comes from Timema cristinae, assembly GCA_039000515.1. Classification (NCBI taxonomy): domain Eukaryota; kingdom Metazoa; phylum Arthropoda; class Insecta; order Phasmatodea; family Timematidae; genus Timema; species Timema cristinae. Next base: position 38,216,587 of record JBCFYV010001001.1, read on the forward strand.
GGTGATAGTGAGTGTGAGGGTGATAGTGAGTATGAGGGTGATAGTGAGTGTGAGGGTGATAGTGAGTATGAGGTTGATAGTGAGAATGAGGGTGATAGTGAGTGTGAGGGTGATAGTGAGTGTGAGGGTGATAGTGAGTATGAGGGTGATAGTGAGTGTGAGGGTGATAGTGAGTATGAGGTTGATAGTGAGAATGAGGGTGATAGTGAGTGTGAGGGTGATAGTGAGTGTGAGGGTGATAGTGAGTATGAGGGTGATAGTGAGTGTGAGGGTGATAGTGAGTATGAGGTTGATAGTGAGAATGAGGGTGATAGTGAGTGTGAGGGTGATAGTGAGTATGAGGGTGATAGTGAGTATGAGGTTGATAGTGAGTATGAGGGGGGGTGATAGTGAGTGTGAGGGTGATAGTGAGTATGAGGGTGATAGTGAGAATGAGGGTGATAGTGAGAATGAGGGTGATAGTGAGTGTGAGGGTGATAGTGAGAATGAGGGTGATAGTGAGTATGAGGGTGATAGTGAGAATGAGGGTGATAGTGAGAATGAGGGTGATAATGAGTGTGAGGGTGATAGTGAGTATGAGGTTGATAGTGAGAATGAGGGGTGACATGTGAGTGGAGGGTGATAGTGAGGTGTAGGAGGGTGATAGTGAGTATGAGGGTGATAGTGAGTGTGAGGGTGATAGTGAGTATGAGGGTGATAGTGAGTGTGAGGGTGATAGTGAGTATGAGGGTATGATGAGGTGAGTAGATGAGGGTGATAGTGAGTATGAGGGTGATAGTGAGTATGAGGGTGATAGTGAGAATGAGGGTGATAGTGAGATGAGGGTGATAGTGGGTGTGAGGGTGATAGTGAGTGTGAGGGTGATAGTGAGTGTGAGGGTGATAGTGAGTGAGGGTGATAGTGAGATGAGGGTGATATGGAATAGTGAATGAGTTGGTGATAGTGAGAATGAGGGTGATAGTGAGTGTGAGGGTGATAGTGAGTGTGAGGGTGATAGTAAGTATGAGGGTTGTGGAAATAGTAGAAACTCTTAAACATAACTTAAGCCTAAGCAATGCCAGGATCATGATTAACTTTACTTTAACTTAACGTAACACTTAAAGTTAACTTAACTTAAGAAAACAGATGTATGATAACGATTCACGTAAATTAACGTAACAACTCTAACCAAAAATCTCCATTCTATAGTATGTGTTTTGATATGTGATTTGTACTATTTGCATTAGTGTTTATGATCTGTGAATGTTACTATTTTATACCGAAACTATGAATACTTATCATTTAACATTTTTAGACAGATATTAGTACTTTTACAATCATGATTATATTAGTTGATTTATATTTCAATAACATGTATCTTTTTTGAAAGCAATACATTATACCATTTTATATACTAATAAAGGCTTTGTTGTTTTAACTTTTTTACAATATTCGAATTAAGTATGTTCTTCAACTTTATATAATAATAAGATACTAGCGCTTATTAAATGTCTGATCACTAGAACTAATGAATTAATAAATAGCCCTGTTGACGTCACTCGCATGATGATTGGCTGGATATATCACGTGATATTCTTCAAGTAACGTTCAAATAAAGTAAAATACCTCCCAGGACATCTATTACGTTAAGTTAACTGCATTGTGATCGCTTCCATTTAAACACACGAGGAGAGACTTTACGTTAAGTTACGTTAAGTTAACTTTAAATTAATGTTATGTTGATCGTGATCCTGGCATTAAGGATCACTTAACTTAAGATAAAAGGTGTGTTATCACAATACACGTAACTTAACAACCCGAGCCAAACATCTCCATTATATAGTACCTATGTATATTGATCTGTGATTTGTACTATTTGTAAAGTGATGATCTGTGAATGTTTACTGTTTTCAATCGATATAGTAAATATTTATTATTAACTATTTGGATAAATTTAGCTTTCCTATCTTAGATTTAAATAGCCGAAGCTATTATTTATTCTTTTAGTGAGTATTACTCCATCTAGATATCATATTCTGAAAATTGAAAAATGACACCTGGACATGGGAATCGAATCCGGAATCTTTGGATTAGTAAGCCAATGCTCTAACCACTGAGCTATCTAGAAATCGTCACGTGCCCAGGGTTCCTCGGGTTTGATTCCCGTGTCCAGGTGTAATTTTTCAATTTTCAAAATATGCTTTCCTATTTTAGTTTAATAATTTTGTTTCAATGTCCAATCCCTATAATTGAAGCTAAGGATTAGACCTTGGTCATACAACCAACTAATTAATTAATAATAGCCCTGTATACGGCCCTCTTATAATAATTGTCTAGCTAGATCACGTGATACCCCTCATGTAACGTTTACTTGACGTGAAAGACCTCCGAGGACATATATTAAGCTAGGTGAGCTGTAAGTGAAAGTTAAGTTAACTGCATCGTGATCGCTTCCATTTAAAAACAAAAGGAGAATCTTTACGTTAAGTTACGTTAAGTTAACCTTAAGTGTACGTTAAGTTCAACTTAAGTGAACGTTAAGTTGATCGTGATCCCGGCATTACCAAACCCTGGTGACCGTTGGGATAGCTATCCCACATTTGGGCAAAATACCCATGATATCAGGGGGAAATCGATCGATATTTATGTCTTTTTATAACATATATACTACTTCGGATTAAATTTGAACCATATATACGTTTTTATGAAAGTATGTTTTTATTTATTATTCATAATTATAGTGTATAATCAATATGAAACTCTTTCAAAGACTTTATTTGTACGTGCCCCAAGGTGGACATAAATAAATATTATTATATTTTACCCTCTAAAAGATATTACTTGTCATTTATCTAAAATGATTTGTTTCAATTTTGTGTTGCTTATTTCTGTGTTTTAATATTTTAGTTGCAAACGTGAAAAGTTCATGAATGGTTTTTAATATAATTCATACCCGTTGTTTTCTGAATATCTGTCCACGTTAACATACCAATTTTAAATGGGGAATGTTGCCTCTAGGGCTTGTGTGTATTTCTCTGAATAAAGAAAAATATCATAAATCCAAACAAATGAAATGGTGAAGACCCAGGTAATATCCTTTTTAAAAAAAAGTTTAATCTAAATTATTATACATGTTATTGTGAGTGCCTATTTGAAATAATTTAATAATATAACAAAAATATTTGTTGGTTTGAAACTGTAGGTCTTGGAATACCTAGTAGTGACAAAACAAAATATGAATTTATCTCAAATGTAAATTGATAATTTTTGGTTTTGCCACGTTAAACTTATTTAAAAGCTGGGAATCCTATTGTGAACAATTATTATCTTTCATAAAACTGGAGTATTAAAACTTTAAAATTGTTTCCTCAAATGAAAAAAAAAAATTAACTATACCTTTCTTTTTATTTATTCAACTGTTGAGTATGTAATACATTTGTTGGAGGAAGGACTATACTTGTACTGGATGGACTGGAATTCAATCCTGGATGAATATTATGTTTAAAATTTGGTTGTTATTCTCCTTAAAGGTGTTTTCAGACTACCCTTTCTAAATTTCATTTCATTTTCTCCCTTAGTTTAATATTTTTATTAATTTTTAGCTAATGTTTACACATTAATTTATACATATCGAGAATAACTACAGCAATTATTAATATAAAGATCAACTCTACGAAGGGTATTTCCTATTTAAAAATGCTCTTTTTAAATTCAAGAATTTTCATTATTTATTTTTCTTGTAAAGATTTTTTGCGAGAATGAAAGGGAAAGATGGTGTTTAATTCATTTTTTGGACATGTATTATTAATTGCACTCCACTCGAAACACTAGACTAATCCTTATCTTTGCCATTACTGTCGTGAGAGAGCAGTGGAGTGTGTATGTTGGGGGTTGGTTCTAGACAGGAGTGAATAATATCTGTAAAAGGAAATATATAAGATAGAATGTGATATGTAGATAAATAAGTATTACTAATATTAATAATAGAATCAGATGTGATTAATGATGCTTGTAGATACTTATATTTCTCTAAAATATATGTGATATAAGTTAATATGTATAGCTTAATATTTAGATAAATGGTTGATAAAACTAAAGGGTGATTAATCAAATAGTGTCAATACTTTATTTAAATATTTGAAATATAAGTTTTTTATCCAAGCAAACCCTCAAGAGTGTAACCTATTACTAATTTTACGTTCCTATAAAGTCCAAACAAGTGAAATGGCTTTAAAGGAAGGGGATCTTTCAGTATTTCCCTTCATAAAAGTATATATCTGATACACAATATTTTTAAAACCTTCTGTATGATGAATTCCCAAAAGGATTCTTACATGTTAAGTCTCACAGAATATTTATGAAATAATTTCAGGTTAAAAGTCAGATACTACAAACGATACCTTAGGGGAGAGAACCCTTCCTTTTGTGTATCCTATCGCAGTTAACCTCATTCACGGTTGGCAAACTCAAGAAAGTAGATCATTCAGTAATGCCAACTCCCAAGCTGATTGAAAACTTTATTTTAGAATATTTTTGGTGTCATAGAAAAAGTTTCCGTCAACGCTGTAGTCAGTTTTGAGTTTTGTCCCTGAAGAGTTATGGGAACTTCTCCTTGAATTTCTCTCTTCTATTCTATTTGTTCATAAAAATCAGTTGCTTCTTGAATTACGATGTATTTTTATGATCCAGGGGGAATATTTTATGACTTATTGGATAGTTGAGGTTTATGTTGGATCGAGTTTCACCTTCAGTTTGATTTCGTAGCTTTCTTTGTTCTTCGAGGATAAGTAAATACAATCTTGTACATCAAAACGTACACCAATTACTAACTTTGTAAAGCCACAAAATTAAATTTTATATGAAAACTTTAGTAAAGTTTTAGTTTATTAAATTCTATTATATCCAAATTCTCAAGTAAATTGAGAGTTTTTATAACTTTCCTAATATAAATGGAAATGCACTTTATATTACTAACGTCAGTACAATATGTTTGCTTAAAGAGTTTTGGTTCAACAGGATTTTTTTCAATTTTATATAATTTTCTGTTGAAAAATGTCATAAAATACATTACCTATTTACTTATGTATGTATGAAATTATTTTAAAACAAAATTTAAGAAAATATTCTAAAACATTAAAAAAATTAATATATAATAATATAAAAGATTTGGATACATAATTTTTAGATTTAATAGATATAGGTTTTGAAAAAAAAGAAATACCTTGAAATGATATTGGATGAATTAGATAATAACAGAATGTGCTATGCAAATTATAAAATAAATATAATGAAATGATTACAATGGATACAATATAAACCTTAATGATATACGATTATTATATGTTTAGATTTAGTGGTTATAAGATTCACATAGGATTTTTAACAATATAAATTTAATAAATAACGAATGAATATAAATGGAAAATTTACAATAAAATGATAAAAAAAAAACACTTAAATGGGTAAAATTATAATGTGAGAGTAAAAAAATATATATTTATTTTAAATATATAAGTGAAATACAAGAAATAATTATAGCAATTAGAAATGCAAATATAATTTTATAGGCTCATGTAGTGAACTAAATGAACCCAGTAAATGTGTTAAAAGAATTACATATATTATGTTTAGAAAGTTGATAGCAAATTATATTATATATATTTTATAAATATGTTAAATAGGAGTATGTTATTAATCTCCAGTGTGATACTATAAATAAATAACAATTTGAAAGTAAGGAAGACGTTATAAAATAATAAGATGATAGATTTAAATAAGTTGAGAAATAAGCTGAGATTAACATATTTGATAATTTATATTAAAAGTTAACAAAAGGAATGATTTATATTGTAAATTTTAAAATATAGGTAATGTTGATTAAAGCTATTACATATGGTTTAAGGATTTTGAATTCTTGAACAATTTTGTTTGTCAAACAATTTCTTCATTTTACTTAGCCTTATCTCAGGCTGGACAGTTAATACCTGTTACTACACATCTAGTGACCCCCGAATAACTCATATATTATCAATGTGCGCAACTCGCATTGATATCTCTAAGCAAATTTCAACAACATTTTGAGTTAGAACTTCTCTAATTTTTGTTTATCCACGTCTTAAACTAAATACTTCAACACGATCATTCATAAAAGAGGCAATCAGAAGAGATAAGATAGAAAATCATGAACAATTTAAAGCGTTTCCTGGAATGAAATCCGGTTCAATAGAACCACCCAGTAATGACACAGTCTACCCTAAATAAGACTCGATTAGACCTATAATGGTAAAGTGGGGTACTACACACCCCAGCTTATATTATTTATGTTGCCAGGCCTGAGTGGTGGGGGTATTTTTTGTTTCCGACCCATGTAAATTCAGTCTGGAGTTTGACCTTAACAGTGGATGACGTGCTGAGCCCTGACATCTTGCTATAAGGTAGGTGGAAGTATTTTTGTAAACAAACTACCACCATGGGGTGTATTATACCACAAATTACCATTTAAGAAACACATTTTTCCTCGTATTTAGTTTTCTTTTACTTACTATATGTGATATAAAAACATTAATTATGGTTTATTCATATTATCCATATATATTATACTCTAGCTAATTATTATACTCTCAGAAGACATGGCGCTTGGACTGAATGTCGATGAAATCCGAGAGTTGTTGGAAAGAAATGAAGATGATGAGTTCTTTCCCCGACATCAGCTCACTGATGAAGAACCAGAAACTGTTATGGAGCAACAAATCGATGAAGACGACGAACAGCCTGCAGATCCAGTAGGAGATGTGGAAGAACAAGTAGCAAAGCTAGCACCAAGGAATACAGAAGACGTTCAACTGGAACCTTTTGTCTCTGGACGGAATGGGTTCCGTTGGAGCTGTAAACATCCAAGCAGACGAGGTAGACCTCTTGCAAGAAATGTATTAATAATTAGGCCGGGACCCAAACAAGGGGCACAAAATGTTAAAGGACCAATAGAAGCATGGAGTATCTTGTTAAATGAAAATATTTTGAATGAAATACCTACTCATACAAATGAAGAAATTGAAAGGAACTCTGCAAAATATTCTTATGACAACTATACTGTTAGACCAACTAATGTTGTAGTAATCAAAGCTTTGTTTGGTTTGTTTTATTTGGTTGGCCTTTTACGAAGTAGCAGTCTAAATGTAGAAGAGTTATGGTCACACATTTATGGTAATGGTTTATTCAGGGCGACCATGTCAATGAAACGTTTTCTCTTTTTGACAGATTGCTTACTATTTGATGATAAGACAACTATTGATAAATTTACCCATATTAAGGATATTTGGGATATTTTCATTACCAGTTGTAGAAGGTATTATTCACCTACTGACACGTAACGATAGACGAGCGATTGGTTTCAACCAAAGTCCATTGCCCTTTTCTCATGTACATACCCAATAAACCGGGTAGATACGGTATCAAGGTAATCATGATGAATTATACTAAACTTACTATATGTGTGATGCAATACCTTACACAGGACAAATCAATGATCTACCATTTAACGAGTTGGTACCAGAATATTACGTGCGTAAGCTAAGCGAAACCATATCAGGCAAATTTCCTAACGAACTTACCATCTTTTCCTTCTGTGTGGGCAATGGTTCATCTGTACAATCATTCTTTGCTTACATCACCATAGAAACCATGATTTGCTTATAGCAGTATATTAATAAATAAAATGTTTGTCTTTGTTTAAAAATAAAATTAGATCAATCGTTACTTGAGTGGTTTGGTGCAATGAATAGATAGAGATCTGGGAGATATATCATTTTAAAGTTCCCAACGGGGCGTGAAGGGGGAAAATATACGTATTTAATCAAATTACACACCGAAAACTAAATATCTAAGTGAATCTGATACCCTTTGACGAGTAAACTTTTAATTAAAAAGTGAGTAAGTGCTTATTTTATAGATCTTTTCCCAATAAAATGTTTAAATTACATTTTAGTGCAATAATCTGCAACCATAGCTGCAACGACCCACATTTATTTTTTTATTTTTTAGGGTAATATTTCTACATAATTGTATACACCTCTATTTAGTTTCACAAATCTTAAGAGTATTTATTAAAGTTCTCTTTTAAGATAAAAACGTGATGGATTCTGTGTGGTGCACCATATTATTTATTCACCTTTGTGATAAAAATAACAAAACTCTGAAGAAGAATGGCTAAGATTTGTAAACATTTGGTATTCTAGAAGTGAATTAATATACTAGCTGGAGGAGAATTAAGATATGTTTATGCATTGAGTCCTAAAAATAGAAAATACCATAATGTTAATTTAGAAACTCATAAATTCTGTGTTTAGTTATGATAGAGACCATACTATCACCAAGATTCAACATTAATTCTAACAAATGATAGAAGGCGTGTAAATACTCACTAAACCAAGAGTTGGTCCGAGCTTGGTTCTTTAACATTGCTGTAAGCCAAGTGAATAGGGCGATAAATGGTTGAGACAACAGGTCAATGATTTAACCCTGTTTCACCATTTTAACCGAATGTTTAAATAATATCATACCTCTGGGTTCGTAATTTTCAGCAAAATATCATCGGTATTTATTTTAATGTATAAGCATATCATGAGATTTCTTGCTTAAAAAAGTCTTACCTTATGCAACTTAACCTAACCACACTAACACTTGTCAGGTATTTTTTTGTCTGGCCTCATCTTACTATCCATGCAGTCTATAGGCATAAGTAATAATTACGTTAATGTGTTAGGGATAGAGAATGTTGTATATTTAGGAAATGTACACAAATTTTTGTGCAAGATGAATTGAAACCATCTAGGTAAAACCACTCTCCGTAAACTCTACCGAGATTTGAACCCTGATCTACACATCCTAGTCAGTACAGTCTATTTCAAGAGTTGACGACTTATATAATTTTATCAACAAAATAGTTATAATTATAATTAAAATGATTGTATCTTTAGATAATTATGTTGTTCATAGCCAAAACTTTCAATAAATGGAACCTATCAAAACAATTAATCAATCATAAAAATGTAGATTGAAGAGCATAATATATTTTTTTATTTTTTGAACTCAATGTTCTTATCTTAATATGGAACTCTCACCAACTAATACTAAAGAATTTTGAGAAAATCCACCAAATTTCAAGGGAGGAAATATAAAATCATTTAAATCCTCCAGCAATACTGATCCTATTATATTGGTGTCAGTGTAAAAAATACTATTACATATAACTATTAAATACTTTTAGCTCATTTTTAAATGACTATAGTTAGTATAGTTAGTATAATTAGTATAATTAATATAGTTTTAAATTACTCTAACCAAGAGATTAAACATTTATAATTTATATGGTTAAAACTTAGAAACCCCACTTAAGATTTCAATAGAAAGGTGATAGGCTGAATAAATAGAAGATTTATAATTTAAATAAAATATTTATAAAGTTCATTCAAGTTAATTTGCAAAGGCCTATAGTTAAATTAAAATATTATTTTAAGAATGAATCAGTACACTTATGTTGCTTCCAATCAACATTACAGGGTTTGAATCCCTTTCTAGGACTTTTTTCAAATTTATAATACTCATAAAGTGTGAAGAAAACAAAAAAGTTTTATAGTAAATTTACTACAAATAATGTTAACCAAACTTTGTTTAAGACTGGTCCTCTCTTGTTCTATGGTGGATTATTTTAATTTTAATATATCTGTTCACTAATTAAATTAGACTACATAATGCAAGGAAAAAATATATATTGTTTCAGCAATACTTATAATTATTATCAATAGAAATATAATAAATATGTACAGTCATATAAAAACAGCTACAACCGATTTGTCAGTTATATCCTAATTTTATTTATTTTTCTAATCTTCAATTGTAGTTTATTTAAGATATTGTAACAATATGAAGAAATGGGCAACCTCCCTCTATTTTCCTTAGTGCTGGCTGCAAGCTACCACTCTTTATAATTCCTTCCTTCTATTCTCAAATTTACATTCCCTTAGGGGTCGCTAACCTCTAAATAAAATACTGGAAGTAGAATTAATGAGCAAAGAAAATTTCGAGAAGTATATTTTTGCTTTTTCTTAGGCAGATAATAGAAAAAGTTAACGTAATGTTCTTTATTGAAGGGGCTTGTCAGAGACCAGACAAATCCATCAAAATTGGTTCATTTATAGGTTCTTGTCTGACCATTTCAACTTGTTTTGTGGCTCAAATTTTTTAATCTATTTGGTCAGAAAATGGTACAGAGCTAAGCTGACGGGTTTAACATGTAAAACCATTTTCAAAATGTTTAACTAGACATAGATCTTTATTGATATAATATTATTTTTATTTTTTCATATCTAGATAAAATATTGTGATCGTGGAAATAATTGATCTTGGGTCTGCGACAAATTTTTTACGTTTTATATGAACATGAATAAAAAAGTGTGTTTTACATTTCTCTCTGTACGAATGTATATCAGTCTGTCTGTCTGTCTGTCCCTGTCCACAGATACAAAACGAGTTGATGGACTTTGTTTGAACTTGGTAATTAGATGTAGGGCTTAACCTCATTACTTTTTTCCCACCCTATCCCTTCAATTAAGGGTAGTTTACTGATGATTTATATTTTTAATTCAAAATTTTTCAAAAATGACTTAAACGATATAGTTTGAAATGAATATCTAATATTTGTTTTACATTAAAAATAGAATCAAATTTTTTTTTTTGGCAAATATTTATTGAAGGGTGGTTTAATGATGATTGCTTTATCAAAATCTCGAAATATTTTACAAATGACTCCCACGATTTGGTCCAAATTGGTATTTTAGGAGTGTTTGACATGAAAAATAACAATATATGCGTGTTTAATTATGGGTAGTTTTCTGATAAGTGATTTTTCAAAAACTTGAAATATTTTTAAAAATTACTCTTTCGATTAATTCAAAATATGTGCTTTAGCATGTTTGGAATGCCAAATAACACTGTATATTGGTTTTTGGGGTTTAAAGTTACAGTATTTATTGGGAGCTTACTCATGGTTGATTTTTCAAAAACTGGAAATATTGTTAAAATGGCGCTAATGATTTGATTCTTTAAATGAAAATTTTGGAACTGCTAGATATGGAAAATAGCCCTGTTTACTTGTTTTTGGGGAAAAATTGGATAAAGATTTTTTACTGAAGAATGATTTTTTGAGAATTTGATTTCTTTTTAAAATGGCTTTAACGATTTTGATAAAGAATTTATATTTTAATTGTGCTTGACATTAACATTACACACAAAGTTGTATATATTTTTAGGGTAAAGTTTGTCTATGCGTTATGTATGTACTGATGACATTTTTATTTGATTATTTAAAAAACATCTTTAGCTAGGTTATTCAGAATTGATATTTGGATACTATTTTACATAATAAATTTATTTTATGTTTATTCATCGAAGATAAATTAGCTTAGGCTAGTTTACTGACGGCGACAAATTATAGATAATTTGAATATTTTGAAAATTGACCTTGAAGATTGAATTCAAAATGTGAATCTGTGAATAGTTTTTCATGATAAGTAAGAATACGTTTTTTAACTGGCATGGACAGAAAAATACCGGCCCAATCTGAAGTTTGTCTTTGTAACATAATAGTAGTCATTGAGAACACCAGTTTAACTGGAAACTAACTTTATCTTAAAATAAAAGGGATGTCACGGTCTAGAGATACAAAATATATTCTTGGAATGAAATAAAAAGTTCACTGAGACGAAATATTAATATTGTTGCGTAGATAAGATGTGTATTCAATTTGATCCCTGATGGGGAGATTCTATTGCATACGCTGTGTTTGGTGTTATACACAAACAAACCAATAATTAAATATTAGTTTTATTTTAGACTTATGTCATGTGTTACTGTGCAGTGTTAGTTTTCTTTTTTTGGTTGTATAAGTGTAGTCTCTATCAATTAAATATGCTTAAATTTAACTGTTTAGTTTTGATTGAGAAAATAAATACTTTTTACTGATTTATATGAATACAAAGCAACCAAATTATAAACACAGCTTACTGTCTGTAATATAATCTAAAATTTATTTTTAGATTTGAGATTTAAATTTATATTATAGTTTTTCCTTGATTTTAAATTAAATTAACATGAATATGAACTTAAATGATTATATAAGTAGAGTTTTTAGTTTTTATAAATTTTATTTCTCATCAGTTTTAAAGTTTGAAAACTTCGCACCACTTGAGTGGTTCCTTTATAATTTCATCAAATTTCAGCTATTTACTCATTGAAAGTTAATAAAAATTCTCTATAGAGTTGTGCATGCATATGTACAAACCCCACTAGAATTTAACTTAATCTAGATCATTGAACAAAAAAACAAAATGGAGCTGAGGTACCCCTCCATGTCACCACTGGTGCAGGCTCCACATGAAATCAAACAGTTCTTTAAAACTCTGTTAGCGGGCAAATAATGTTCCATTTCTAGTATACTTTAAAACATATACCGATTTTGTATTTGGTTGGTTATAACAAATACAATATTTTACTTTATTATTAAATTGTAATATACAATATACAATAAATTATATATAAACAATATGATACCATTTACCTATAAACCAAAGGAGGAATATCCGTGCTAACCCGTGATTGCAACTTTAATTACAATTGTTTTTAAATCTGTATATTGAGTATGTGTTCGGTTTAAAGTATAATAGAAATAAATAAAAATGTGTTGAGTTTTAGAAAACTCTTATTAACTTACATCCAATTATAAGTGTATTCAACAATTGTTTAACTCCTCTTTACGCCACAAAATTAATACAACAGAAAAAATTTATACGAAAATACAAGAAACCAGAAAGAGATTGCCTACGGTTTTCAATTATTCAAATTTTAAAATATGGATTCATGTTATATACATGATCAAACTTACATCCTGTTTTACAAAAACCAACATTTAAAAATTTTGAAATGGAGTTTTTTCATATTATATAAGCATATTATTAGTAAAAAAATTTGTAATTATAATCTCTTTCAATTATAGTGATGCTTGGATCTCAGGAGGTTATTCCAATATATGCATTTCTCTTATTTGAGACATGTGTTTCTTATTAATTCATTTTTTAATAAATTTTAACATAATAACCAGATAAATTTAAAAATTTGCAATTGTAAAATTTTAACTGCTTGAAAATTCATATATTTGTTCAATATGTTGTTAAAATTTCCTTTTTTAATGTTCGCATTAATTAACCTTATAATTATTACACCAATACATCAATATTATCTTGTAATATAACTTTTCTCCTTGATGATAAATTCTGATGTCATACTATAGATTATGTTATACCCATTTAAACTCCCCTTAGTAAAATAAAATATTTTAAATATTAATTAAGCCTATGTATACAAATATATAACCTCACGGTATATATTATGTACCGTAGGATTAATAAAGTATTGTTTTCGTGTGATGGGTAGTACGGCGATTGAATATCAGATGAGTACAATGAGTATCGGTTTCAATAAAAGTATTTTTACACTCTCTGCAATTTACTTACAAATATTCTGAATGTTATCTTCGTCATTACTACCCCAATGATGTAATTAAATTTCGTTTATCTCAACCAGAATTTAAATAGCGGTGGTTTATTTTGTATGTATATGGAATAACATTACCACAGAGGATTTTATGCCGTTCTTGACTCTTCAATGTGCTTCTGTACTAGGCTGAGAATTAAGTTAGCTCGTAAATAATATTTTACAAAAGCCTAATTAGTGGTAGTTAAATAAATAAACAGTAGGCCACATATAACTTATTTGGTCTAAGGTGATTCCAGGTTGTTAATTTTAGCTGGTGTTATTATCTCTCTCACCTAAGATTTCACTCCAAAACAATCTCATTAAATATAGAGTGGTTTCTTATAGACACAATAATCCTCTCAAATCAATCCATCTTACACACACTTAAACACGCCCTTTCCATCATCATCATCATCATCATCATCATCATCATCACAAGCAACCCTCAAAATAATTGTCTTGAAAGCATTTGTTCTTATAATGCAAACACTTTTCAGCTTTAAAAGTTTAATAACCTGGATATCTAGGCATAACGTTACTATTTGAGGAAAGTAGAGCTAAAAGATTGTAAACCATTCAACAAGGCAGAAATCATTTTGATATAAATGGTAACAATAATATCACGTCATGAAACTACGGAAGAAGAATTAATAAATATGTGTTCAATCATAGCTATAGATTTTAAGATGTTCATTTATAAAAAATATGTATATATATTAATTTATGAAAGTGGTTAATTATAACTATTCACTATCAGATTGGGAAATGTATACACAAAGATCACAACTTTAAAAAGAATTACTGGATTATAGTATTCTAAACTTCGGGAGTAAATACATAACCAAATATTATATTTTTCAATTAAAAATAATATATATGCTTATTTTAAAATATTAACAAATTGATATTTGGATTTTGACGAAATATATCAATAAAGGATAAGATTTTTACTATCTTATATGTATTATAAAAAAAAGGGGAAAACAATATTATGGTTCATCAATTATACATAGATTTTAAAAAGGCCTACGAATCGATTATAAGAAATAGGTTATATTATAAAAATTTTATCAAGTTTAGAATACCCAAAACCTTTCGAAAATATTAAGTTATAATCGACTGATATGCGTGGCAGGGTAGTGGCTGGATGTCACTTATTAGATACTTGCGAAATAAATAATAGTTTGAAACAAGGAGATACACTTTCCTCATTACATTATAAACCAGCCTTGGAGTACGCAATCAGGATAATGCAAGAGCGGACGTAGTGAAGGCTTGACAATAAAAGGTTCAATGAAGTTATTAGGATACAAAGATGATTTAGCTTTGTTGAGCAATAATTGGAGGGTAGTAAGAAAATAGGTTTAGAAATGAACGCTGAAAAGAATAAGTATTTGATCATAGAGCTAACATAAATTGAGGACAATAATTTAGAGATAACTTCGAACAACATCACTTGAGAATGTTAATGAGCTAAAATATTTAAGAACAATTTTAATTAACAATAATGATATTAGATTGTAAACTAGGAGAATAATAAAGTCGGTAAATGCATACTATTCCGTGATACTAAGTAAGATTTTATCTCGCCTTCTGTCAAGGAATGTACATCTTAGAATATATAAAACAATAATTGTTCTGGTTTATTTCTATGGGCATTAGTCTCTTACCAAAATAAGTAAGATACAATTAATTATTTTATTTTAATAATACATTTTTAATATATTAAAATTATGACATGTCATCACC
>JBCFYV010001001.1:38238106-38266463 GCA_039000515.1 Timema cristinae
ATTCCAACAATGCCTTCACGTAAAGGAGCCATTTTTTATCGTGCTTGTAGTTGAGCCCTAAATGTAGGTACTTTTTCAACTACCTATATTTAGTTTAGTTTATTAAATAGTAAATGTAAATTATTTATTTTGGCCTTCATTTCAACAATGTCTTCACGTAATAGAAAAAATATTGGTGCAAAGACTGCGAATATTTAAAAAAATATATTTTGATTCCTTCTTATAGGTAATATGTGTCTTCATTGACATACGTACAAAGTTATTGCCTCATACATGTCTGAAATTGTGTTTTTGGTAGCTTAGAGCAGGCTTTCTCAAATTGCGAATCACGAGGGGACTTCAGGTGAGTCACAGCATCGTTATAATTGTGAACCGATTTTTCACTTCCTTCGACTTGTTAAATACTGATTTACTGTAAAAAATTAGGTTTATATTTGATCTTTACATCTATATACATTTGTATGAAAGTAATTCCTCAACAAGTATGATAATTTGTATTACAGAAATCGACTGGCAGTTGAAAAAAGCTTTGCTTTGTGTGTTGTATAAACAGAAGCTGACTTAAACCATCTCTGTGATAGGTTAAAAACTCATTCTTCCAAACGACCGGTACATATTTTTCATGAATAATATTTCCGTCATAAAATGTTAGAACTAAACTTGATGTTTTATGCAGGTTTTACAAAACTTTACTAGTCTATTCTTAGTAAACTTCTACAAAGTTCATATCAGAAAATAAAGAAATCAATGAAATAATAAATGCCTCATTTTTGTATTTTAACGTTAAAAATGAATTTTTATACTAAGAAAGAGAGGCTTAACAATTACTTTTAATGTTCATCTAAGGCTCAAGTGCATAGAGTTTAAGAAAACCTGGTTTAGGTGATTTACTGGAAATAAGTTAATTTACCCAACTTAATGTGAGCGAAGCCGTGGGAAACCTCGAATAAGTTAATATAATTATAAAATATTAATGTTTGATTAATTCATTTAACAAAATTATTAAAGAAATATACGCAGGTAAAGAGATAAAGTATATTTTGGCACTGATAAAAGTTAAAAATTCAAAATAACATAAATATATTAACATAGAGTGGCCACATTTATATGCTAATTACTCAAAACGGGTTCGGGTACAAAACCTCTTATTTGTGGTACAAAATGGTAAAAAAACTATTGTAAAAATTTGGCATTAAATAAAGTTCAAAATTCAAAATAAAATAAAATTATTAAATGTATATTATAATTAATCAAAATTGGTACGGGTACTAAACTTTTTATTTGTGGTACAATAAGGTACAAAAACTAGTACAAAACTTTGGCTATGCGTTCATCATACAAAAGTGGTACTACAGGTTAATGGAATTGCTGTTATACCTTGGGAAGTAGTAAATTTTATAGAAGACAAATGTGTTTTGAAACGGTAGTATATACTATTTAGCTAAACATTACATACCCTCACCATCTAGTAACATCACTACAAATCATAGCAAAGGTTTCCGAAGGCAACACAAACACTTTAAATAAATGGTGTTAAAATTAGTTTTACGTACTATAGTTCTTTGGCCTAAAAATAAACTCCGCAACAGGCATTTGACCTAAAGTCATTTGGCCTAAAGTTATTTGGCCTAAAAATTAAATTCACAAAATTCGTTTGGCCTAAAGTCGTTTGGCAAAAAGTTGTTTGGCCTAAAAGACATTTGGCCAAATGACGGGTACCTATCTGATTTTGCCCATAAATACATCCTAAACGTGATCATACCATTTAGGGTGTCATAAAAATATAACAATATCCAAGGACTTAAAAAAGGAAATCAAATTAATGGACTCAGTATACACAAACACCTGGTCCTATACATATGTAGAGCATTGAGCCCCGTATTTAAACTATGCCTTATGGGCATAAGGAAATATCCGTCAGACTATCTAACCCAAGAAACTCTGTCTGATGGACATAGGAAATAACGTCAGACATTCCGACTAAAGATACCATGTCTTATAGATAAAGAAAAAAATAAAGTTAGACATTCTCACTAAAGAAACCATGTCTGATGGACAAAGAAAATGAAGCAAGACATTCTAATATATGAAACTATGTTTGACTGATATAGAAACGGAGTTTAGAATATAATGTAGATTCTATACAGATAATACAGATACTTAAAGTCTCAGAAGACGCTTCCTCAGCAACGTGGCGGTGAGACCAACGCCTGATACGTTGGGGCCACCAGTAGTCTTCAGTGCTGAATTTTTAGGTCGTAGTTATTCCTCCGGTGAGTAATTAAAATGGAATACAAAAATGCGATTCACAGGGAATCCGTTATATAGCAACAGAACTGGCTCGGATATGGACTACATAGGGATATATATCCGTAGAATTACTCCGCTTTTCTCACCAGCGCTTTCAAATAGGTGTGGCGAGCAGAGACAATTATCTTTCTTTTCTTCGATGTGTGCCCTTCGATCAGGATGTGAAAATGCTCGTGGTGCCGTTATGGTCCGCTGGGGATATTTTCATTCACGCTTGGATGTTTTCCGGCAGCGTACTAACATTCCCTAACCCAGTACAGAGCACCAAGCATTTAGATCAATATGATTGGTCCTATATCTTAGCGCGGTCTTCAAACAACGGTCACTCGCCAAGCGCAACAAGGGCATAGGTATTGCTGCACATATACTAACTCTAAGTTTGACCTCGGTTTCAATTTCACGGCACGAGACGACATCGTGAGTCTACGTTCAGTCAGTGCAGTGAAACGTTGTTATTATTCATTGTGTGATTTATCCGTGCCGACTGAAGTCGGGTCGTGTGAGTGAGTAAAATGGCAACAAAATAACACAACAGTGCTTGATACACAACGCGTAAGTGTAGTGTTAAGTTGCCAACGAGTGTATTTTTGTGTGTTTTTTGTTTATTTCGAGATACACTACGTGCCGACTGAGGTCGGGTAGTGATAGTGTGTTGAACGACAACAGTTTAACACAACAGTGATAGAACAAAAATTATAAGTGCAGTGCTAAGTCGTCAACGGTTGTAATTTTGTACTATATTATTAGCGTTTTTGTATATTTAGTGACCTATTACATGCCGACTGAAGTTGGGTAGGGTGGTATACCGCAAGGTACAAGTCAAGAGAGGGAAATGGACTCAGACTCGGATGTAGAAATCAACGTTGAAGGAACGGACGATGATGGTGACATGGAAGACCAAGGCCAGGAAGGGGCCCCAGCCAACACTGAAATAGAAAAAAACTTTGAGCCAGTTTCTGGACTCAAGCGAAAACTCAGGACCAGACCGGGACAGGAAGTGCTACAATCGAAGGCCATAAAAGTCAATAACAAGTTTGCAAGCTTGTCTAGCCTACGGGATGGACCAACGATTAGTCAAACGGGGCAACCGAGTGGAGGTACGAAAGAAAGTTCCACCCCACGGCGCATAAAGACCCCTCCAGTGATAGTAACAAATGCAACACAATATAATAAAGTCATAAAACTCCTAAACAGCGGACTGCAAGATGACTATAAAGTGTATTGTATTGCACAGGGTATCAAGGAGGTCACGACCTCCTTCAGAGATTACTCCGCTTTGTTAAAGCTGCTAAAACAGAACACCTTGGAACACTTCACTTATGTCCTTCTCAAGGACAAGCCCTTTAAGGCAGTAATCAAGGGCCTGCATGCAAGTATGCCCTGCGCAGAAATAAAGGAGGAACTGGAGAACAGGGGATTCACGCCAACCGATGTGAGGCAATTATACTCGAAATCTGCTCCACAGGCAGCGACACCAAGACCCCTACCAATATTTGTCTGCACCCTTGCGAGGACAGAAGGAGTGGGCGAGATATACAAGGTAAAAGTCATCAACCACACGGTAGTGAAGATCGAGGAATACCGTGCATCACTGAGCACAATTCTACAGTGCCATCGTTGCCAACGTTTCGGCCACTCCAAGAACTACTGTGCCCAAAAACCACGCTGCGTCAAGTGTATAGGAGAGCACCTGACTGTAGAGTGCCAGAAAAAGGACAAAACAACACCAGCACAATGCGTAAACTGCAAGGGACCGCACGCAGCTAACTATCGCAATTGCCCTAAATTTATACGTGAGCTGGAAAAGAAAAACCAAGGGTCAGGAAAGACACTTACTATGACTTTATTGAAACACATACATTTGAAACACATACATATTAATGCAATTACATTAATCCTAACTCTATGCTCCAATACCTATATTTTAACTTGGAGCTTATTATTCTCTATAAGCTTAACTCTTGCCTACAATTATATGTCCTTTTTGCTTAATATAAGATAATTATTAATTATAACACTTATTCTAATGTCCTTATTGTTCCTATCTGCTAATAGTTGGTCCACCCCGGGTACTTAAATCACCCGGTACCCCTCCCCGCCTCCAGACTCCACGCCCCCAGGGACATGGTTCCCGGTGGCGGCGACGAGCATCCCCCTATCCGCCACCTGGGGAGGCGCCCTACCGGAGTTCTCGCTCCGCCTACTCACTAAAGAAACCACTTATTATGGACTTAATACTAACTTAACCTAGCTTAACAGTAGCTCACATTTAATATTTAAAACACAATTGTTTACAATTCACTTAATCTAATCTTCCCATCTTCCGGCCAGGCTGCCTGCTCCGTTTGGGTTCCCGATCGCTCCGACCCAGCTCCAGTCATCTTTTGCCTAGTCGCCCGAGCTCCAGGTTATACCCCCCACATGTTTCTCCCCTCTACTATCCATCCCAGGAAAGACAAAGAAAGGGGAAAGCAAAGTGGCTAACCCGTCTCCATGCGTGGTGGGGTATCTTAAACCATCAACAGGCCAGCAAATTTTGGTTAGCCAACCAACACCACCAACAAACATGGGATTGAGCAAACCATCTTATAGTGGAGTTGTCAAGAGGATGACCAAAAAGGACAAAAAAGAGGACCGTGACACGGATGAATCATTGGACTTTAAGGACCTCCTACAAATCATCAAAGATATTAACGTCGCAGGCTTACTCCAACTCCTGAGGAAGTATGTAGTAAGGCTGAAGAACGCTCCAGACAAAACAACCAAAGTAATGATACTTCTTGAAGCCGCAACTGAATTATTCTGCGATGGATACTGAGCAGGGAAGAGGCACAGAAGACTCATTGAACATTCTGTTCTGGAATGCTATTGGACTGGTACTACAAGAACACGAGTTCCGAAAACTTCTGGAGACGTATGGAGTCGACATTGCTCTGATCTGTGAGACCCACCTATCAGAACAAAAGAAGATGAGGTTCTTCGGATACGAGATGTACCGCAACGATAGACCAGTTGGCAGGGGAGGGGGCACAGCCGTGTTGGTGCGTAGCAACCTCGCCCACTACCAAACGAATTTACCGGCTATGGATTATATCGAATCCACTTCGATAGCCATTCCCACAGGGCGGACGCAGATAGTGTTTACAGCTGTTTACAGAAGCCCTGCTGTCCCCTTCACCATCGATGACCTAGACAGACTCACGTCTAGAAAGGACTTCCTCATAGCGGGAGATCTCAACTGTAAACACACGAGCTGGAACAGTCGCGTGTCAAATCAGGCAGGCCGGACACTGGTTGGCCAGGCATCAACCAAAAACTTTACAGTCCTGGCGACCAACGAGCCTACGTACTATCCTTCAAACTACAGGCATCTCCCCGACGTACTGGATGTAGTCCTGACGGATCTCGACACGCTACCGGAAGATCTCGAAGCCCTGAATGAACTTGACTCCGACCATCTCCCGGTCTTCGGAAGAATATCACTTAAGACAAATCCAAGACTGGCTTACCACAGGAGGAAGATACCCAGAAGTGACTGGGAAGAGTATCGACGGGTACTGACAGAGGCTATTCCATTGAACATGGAGGTAAATTCCCCGGAAGAAGTGGACAGCTCCATTACCCTTCTGACGGCTACAATACTCGAAGCGTACCGTGGAACAACTGTTTTCGAGACGCCACCGGTGACGTTGAAGAGGGACGACCCTGAGCTGAGCTTCATGATAGCCCTTAAGAGGGAAGCGCGTAGGGAATGGCAGCAGCACCGAGATCCGAGGCATCGGGCTGAGTACAACAGGCTGAGAGCCCTGGTGCGCAGGAAGGCCAAAGTTCTAAAGATCTCCAACTGGAACGAATTCGTAACGAACACTTTAGCTGTGGACGGCAACGTGTGGAAGGCGTCGAGACAGCTCAAAGGCACGAAAGGAAAGACGTGGACCACGGTCATTCACGGAAGAAGAGGGTTGGTATACCGGGGAGAGGCCAAGGCAGAGGCCATAGCTGAATCACTGGAAGATCAGTTCTAGGCAAACTCAGAGCCCCAAGACTAAGAGTTTACCAGGACTGTAAGAAGAACGGTTGGGGTATATTTAGCAGAGCCGGTTATAGAACTATCACCCCCCATCACCAGGAATGAAGTCTCCTACCAGGTGGAAAAATTGAAGCCACGAAAAGCGGCAGGCCAAGACAGGATCTCAAACGAGATGCTGCGACACGCACCGGAAGGGGTAATCCAACTATTAACAAAAATGTTTTCAAAGGCATTGTTGGCAGGCTACTTCCCGGAAGCATGGAAAGTTGCCGACATTGTCTCATTGCCTAAACCAGGCAAGGACCGCAAGTTCCCGCAGAACAGGTGGCCCATCAGTCTTCTTAGCAATATAGGGAAACTATTTGAAAAAATAATTTTGCAACGGCTGAAAGCCTTCAGCAGGGAGCACAGGATTATTCCCGATGCCCAGTTCGGATTTCGGACACGGCACTCAACGATACACCCGGTCCTGAGCCTAGTGGAGGATGTGACAGAAAGTTTCAATATCGGGGAAGTCACGCTAGCAGTACTTATGGATGTAGAGAAGGCATTTGATAAGGTCTGGCACGCCGGCCTTATCTACAAATTAATTCAAGCCAATTTCCCAAAAGTATATGTGCAGATAATCAACAGCTTTCTAACTGGGCGACAATTCCAGGTCAAGATGGAAGGGAAAAGGTCGCTTCTTCATAGGGTCAGAGCGGGGGTGCCACATGGGTCGGCACTCTCCCCATTCCTTTACACTATTTACGTCGCAGACATCCCCACCGACCCGATGATAAAGACCAGGCTCTTCGCAGACGATACAATGTTCTACACCGCCAACAGGAACGTGAAATACGCCCATCGCCGTCTGCAACGATACCTGGACGAGTTCAGCAGCTGGCTGGAAAAATGGAGAATTAGAGTAAATGCAGAAAAATCGTCAGCCATGTTGATTAATAGGAGGAGACCCCAAACACCGGACCAGTTTGTAGTATTGGAGGAGGATATCCCCTACAAAAACGCTATGAAATACCTTGGGGTGATGATCGACTCTAGACTCGCATGGAAGGAGCATGTAAACTATACGAGAAAAAAGGCAATGGGGGCATTCATCGCAAACTACGGCCTGCTCAAGACCCCAGTGCTAGGGATCAACAACAAGATGCTACTATACAAGAGTTTAGTACAACCAATACTGCTGTACGGATGTGAGGCGTGGGGGTATGCCCCAGAGTCAGTGTTAGGTACACTACAAACAGTACAGAACAAGGTGATTAGGAGTATCCTAGGTGTCAACACCCGATCCAGCAACGAGTTCATTCACGCTACCACTGGCTGTGCGACATTACAGGAAATCTTCCGGGAGCGAGGCGACAAGTTCTATAAACGAGCCCGCGAGGTAGAGGGTAACGCCATAATTAGAAGACTCGGCCAATACGACCCCCATGAGACAAGGAGATACAAGAAGCCCCGACTCGAATGAGAAATACATCTGCACACCTTCCCAATCAGCCCCTTCCTATTAACCACTCCTCTTCTAAGCATAGCCAATCCCTGGGTCCCGATCCTCTCACGACCCCACAACTATGAACTAGAATCATTCTATTCACACTTTCACTTTCATCAAAGCCATCTTCGCTTAGTGACTAATATTATTCCATGTATTTTCTTTCAGCTCGTCTAGAACTTACTTACACACTACACCACTCACATCGGGCCTAACTGCGCATGTGTTTTCCATCACAGTGTATGAGGGCTCGATCTAGCTACTACACACAAACACTGCTGCTCCCAACATACAAACCTTCACCCACCAACTCCATTTTCCCTTCACAATCAACTTACACACTCACACATAAAGGTTATGATCTGTGACTACAGATCGGTACTTTAGGCAAAAAATATCCGCCTACTTCCTCTGAAAGTCGCTTCTGACACTCAGAGTTAGTAGTTTAAGGCAAACAAGGGAGCTGCAACAAGGGAGCTGCCCTCGGTTTCGCTCGCATTGAAATTAGGTAAATTACTTTATTTCCCGTGAAACATCTATACTAGCAAATACTAAATTTCAGACACGAACTATGAAGTGAGGATTTCAGGGGAAAGCGAGAAAGAATATAAAATTCTTATATGCTCACTCGGAGTATTTTATTAATAAAAGGATAATTATTAATAAGGTGATGACATGTCATAATTTTAATTTATTAAAAATGTATTATTAAAATAAAATAATTAATTGTATCTTACTTATTTTGGTAAGAGACTAATGCCCATAGAAATAAACCAGAACAATTATTGTTTTATATATTCTGAGATGTACATTCCTTGAGAGAAGGCGAGATAAAATCTTACTTATTATCAAGGAATAGTATGCATTTACCAACTGTATTATTGTCCTAGTTTACAATGTAATATCATTATTGCTAATTAAAATTGTTCTTAAATATTTTAGCTCATTAACATTCTCAAGTGATGTTGTTCGAAGTTTTCTCTAAATTATTGTCCTCAATTTATGTTAGCTCTATGATCAAATACTTATTCTTTTCAGCGTTCATTTCTAAACCTATGTTCTTACTACCCTCCAATTATTGCTCAACAAAGCTAAATCATCTTTGTATCCTAATTACTTCATTGTACCATTTATTGTCAAGCCTTCACTACGTACGCTCTTGCATTATCCTGATTGCGTACTCCAAGGCTGGATTATAATGTAATGAGGAAAGTGTATCTCCTTGTTTCAAACTATTATTTATTTCGCAAGTATGTAATAAGTGACATCCAGCCACTACCCTGCCACGCATATCAGTCGATTATAACTTAATATTTTCGAAAGGTTTTGGGTATTCTAAACTTGATAAAATTTTTATAATATAACCTATTTCTTATAATCGAATCGTAGGCCTTTTTAAAATCTATGTATAATTGATGAACCATAATATTGTTTTCCCCTTTTTTTATAATACATATAAGATAGTAAAAATCTTATCCGTTATTGATCTATTTCGTCAAAATCCAAATATCAATTTGTTAATATTTTAAAATAAGCATATATATTATTTTTAATTGAAAAATATAATATTTGGTTATGTATTTATTCCCGAAGTTTAGAATACTATAATCCAGTAATTCTTTTTAAAGTTGTGATCTCTGTGTATACATTTACCAATCTGATAGTGAATAGTTATAACTAACCACTTTCATAAATTATTATATATATACATATTTTTTATAAATGAACATCTTAAAATCTATAGCTATGATTGAACACATATTTATTAATTCTTCTTCCGTAGTTTCATGATGTGATATTATTGTTACCATTTATATCAAAATGATTTCTGCCTTGTTGAATGGTTTACAATCTTTTAGCTCTACTTTCCTCAAATAGTAACGTTATGCCTAGATATCCAGGTTATTAAACTTTTAAAGCTGAAAAGTGTTTGCATTATAAGAACAAATGCTTTCAAGACAATTATTTTGAGGGCTGCTTTTGATGATGATGATGATGATGATGATGATGATGACGATGATGATGGAAAGGGCGTGTTTAAGTGTGTGTAAGATGGATTGAATTGAGAGGATTATTGTGTCTATAAGAAACCACTCTATATTTAATGAGATTGTTTTTGGAGTGAAATCTTAGGTGAGAGAGATAATAACACCAGCTAAAATTAACAACCTGGAATCAGCTTAGACCAAATAAATTATATGTGGCCTACTGTTTATTTATTTAACTACAACTAATTAGGCTTTTGTAAAATATTATTTACGAGCTAACTTAATTCTCAGCCTAGTACAGAAGCACATTGAAGAGTCAAGAACTGCATAAAATCCTCTGTGGTAATGTTATTCCATATACATACAAAATAAACCACCGCTATTTAAATTCTGGTTGAGATAAACGAAATTTAATTACATCATTGGGGTAGTAATGACGAAGATAACATTCAGAAGATTTGTAAGTAAATTGCAGAGAGTGTAAAAATACTTTTATTGAAACCGATACTCATTGTACTCATCTGGTATTCAATCGCCGTACTACCCATCACACGAAAACAATACTTTATTAATCCTACGGTACATAATATATACCGTGAGGTTATATATTTGTATACATAGGCTTAGTTCATATTTAAAATATTTTATTTTACTAAGGGGAGTTTAAATGGGTATAATATAATCTATGACATCAGAATTTATCATCAAGGAGAAAAGTTATATTACAAGATAATATTGATATATTGGTGTAATAATTATAAGGTTAATTAATGCGAACATTAAAAAAAGGAAATTTTAACAACATAGTGAACAAATATATGAATTTTCAAGCAGTTAAAATTTTACAATTGCAAATTTTTAAATTTATCTAGTTATTATGTTAAAATTTATTAAAAAATGAATTAATAAGAAACACATGTCTCAAATAGGAGAAAAGCATATATTGGAATAACCTCCTGAGATCCGAGCATCACTATAATTGAAAGAGATTATAATTACAATTTTTTTACTAATAATATTCTTATATAATATGGAAAAAATCAATTTCAAAATTTTTAAATGTTGGTTTTTGTAAAACAGGATGTAAGTTTGATCATGTATATAACATGAATCCATATTTTAAAATTTGAATAATTGAAAACCGTAGGCAATCTCTTTCTGGTTTCTTGTATTTTCGTAAGTATTTTTTCTGTAGTATTAATTTTGTGGCGTAAAGAGGAGTTAAATAATTGTTGAATACACTTATAATTGGATGTAAGTTATTAAGAGTTTTCTAAAACTCAACAAATTTTTATTTATTTCTATTATACTTTAAACCGAACACATACTCACTATACAGATTTAAAAACAATTGTAATTATAGTTGCAATCACGGGTTAGCACGGATATTCCTCCTTTGGTTTATAGGTCAATGGTATCATATTGTTTATATATAATTCATTGTATATTGTATATTACAATTTAATAATAAAGTAAAATATTGTATTTGTTATAACCAACCAAATACAAAATCGGTAAATGTTTTAAAGTATACTAGAAATGGAACATTATTTGCCCGCTAACAGAGTTTTAAAGAACTGTTTGATTTCATGTGGAGCCTGCACCAGTGGTGACATGGAGGGGTACCTCAGCTCCATTTTGTTTTTTTGTGTAATGATCTAGACTAAATTAAATTCTAGTGGGGTTTGTACATATGCATGCACAACTCTATAGAGAATTTTTATTAACTTTCAGTGAGTAAATAGCTGAAATTTTATGAAATTATAAAGGAACCACTCAAGTGGTGCGAAGTTTTCAAACTTTAAAACTGATGAAAAAAAAATTATAAAAACTAAAAACTCTACTTATATAATCATTAAATTCGTATTCATGTTATTTTAATTTAAAATCAAGGACAAACTATAATTTAGATTTACATCTCAAATCTAAAGATAAATTTTAGATTATATTACAGACAGTAAGCTGTGTTTATAATTTGGTTGCTTTGTATTCATATTAATCAGTAAAAAGTATTTATTTTCTCAATCAAAACTAAACAGTTAAATTTAAGCATATTTAGTTGATAGAGACTACACTTATACAACCAAAAAAAGAAAACTAACACTGCACATTAACACATGACATAAGTCTAAAATAAAACTAATATTTAATTATTGGTTTGTTTGTGTATAACACCAAACACAGCGTATGCAATAGAATCTCCCCATCAGGGATCAAATTGAATACACATCTTATCTACGCAACAATATTAATATTTCGTCTCAGTGAACTTTTTATTTCATTCCAAGAATATATTTTGTCTCTCCAGACCGTGACATCCATTTCATTTTAAGATAAAGTTAGTTTCCAGTTAAACTGGTGTTCTCAATGACTACTATTATGTTACAAAGACAAACTTCAGATTGGGCCGGTATTTTTCTGTCCAAGCCAGTTAAAAAACGTATTATTACTTATCATGAAAAACCTATTCAAAGATTCCCATTTTGAATTCAATCTTCAAGGTCAATTTTCAAAATATTCAAATTTTCTATAATTGGTCGCCGTCAGTAAACTACCGTAAGCTAATTTATTTTGTATGAATAAATATAAACAATGTTTATTATTTAAAATAGTATCCTCTGAATAATTTAGCTAAAGATGTTTTTTAAATAACCAAATAAAAATGTCATCAGTACATAACGCATAGACAAACTTTATCCTAAAAATATATACAAATTTGTGTGTAATGTTAATGTCAAGCACACTCAGAATAAAAACTCTTTATCAAAATAGTTAAAGCCTTTTTGAAAAGAAATCAAATTCTCAAAAAATCAATCTTCAATAAAAAAATCTTTATCTAATTTTTACCCAAAAACAAGAAAACAGGACTATTTTCCATATCTAGCAGTTCTAAGATTCTCATTTAAAGAATCAAATCACTAGTGCCATTTTAACTATATTTCCAGTTTTTGAAAAATCAACCATGAGTAAGCTCCCAATAAATACTGTATCTTTAAACCCTCAAAACCAAAATACAGAGTTAAATGGAATGCCAATTATGCTAAAGTACATATTTTGAATTAATCGAAAGAGTCGGTTTTAAAAATATTTCAAGTTTTTGAAAAATAGCTCATCAGAAAACTACCCATAAATTAAACTCGAATGTATTGTTATTTTGTATGTCAAACCCTCCTAAAATAGCAATTTGGACCAAATCGTGTGAGTCATTTGTAAAATATTTCAAGTTTTTGAAAAAGCAATCATCATTAAACTACCCTTTAACATATGTTTGCCGAAAATAAACATATTTGGTTATATTATTAATGTAAAACAAATCTTAGATATGCATTTCAAACTAAATCATTTAATTCATTTTTGAAAACATTTTAACTAAAAAATAAATCATCAGTAAACTACTCTTAATTGAAGGGATAGGGTGGAAAAAAAGTTTTGAGGTTAAGCCCTACATCTAATTATCAAGTTCAAACAAAGTAGATCAACTCGTTTTGTATCTGTGGACATGGACAGACAGACAAACAGCCTGATATACATTGGTACAGAGAGAATTGTAAAACACATTTTTATTCATGTTCATATAAAACGTAAAAATTTTTCGCCAACCCAAGATCAATTATTTCCACGATCACAATATTTTATCTAGATATGAAAAATTAAAAATAATATTATATCAATATAGATCTATGTCTATTTAAACCTACATTTTGAAAATGGTTTTACAGGCTAAGCCCGTCAGCCTAGCTCTGTACCATTTTCTGACCAAATAGATTAAAAACTTGAGCCACAAAACAAGTTCGAATGATCAGACAAGAACCTATAAATGAACAAATTTTGACGGTTTGGCCTGGTCTCTGACAAGCCCCTTCAATAAAGAACATTACGTTCACTTTTTCTATTTTCTGCCTAAGAAAAAGCAAAAATATACTTCTCGAAATTTTCTTTGCTCATTAATTCTACTTCCAGTATTTTATTTAGAGGTTAGCGACCCCCAAGGGAATGTAAATTTGAGAATAGAAGGAAGGAGTTATAAAGAGTGGTAGCTTGCAGCCAGCACTAAGGAAATCAGAGGGAGGTTGCCCATTTCTTCATATTGTTACAATATCTTAAATAAACTACAATTGAAGATTAGAAAAATAAATAAAATTAAGGTATAACTGACAAATCGGTTGTAGTTGTTTTTATATTACTGTACATATTTATTATATTTCTATTGATAATAATTATAAGTATTGCTGAAACAATATATATTATTTCCTTGCATTATGTAATATAATTTAATTAGTGAACAGATACATTAAAATTAAAATAATCCACCAGAAAACAAGAGAAGACCAGTCTTAAACAAAGTTTGGTTAACATTATTTGTAGTAAATTTACTATAAGATTTTTTTTTTTGTTTTCTTCACACTTTATGAGTATTATAAATTTGAAGAAAATCCTAGAAAGGGATTCAAACCCTGTAATGTTGATTGGGAGCAACATAAGTGTACTGATTAATTCCTAAAATAATATTTTAATTTAATTATAGGCCTTTGAAAATTAACTTAAATGTACTTTATAAATATTTTATTGACATTATAAATGTTTGATCTCATGATTATAGTAATTTAAAACTATACTAATTATGCTAATTATACTAACTATACTAACTATAGTAATTTATAAATGAGCTAAAAATATTTAATAGCTATATGTAATAATATTTTTTAGACTGACACAAATATAATAGGATCAGTATTGCTGGGGGGAATTTTAATGAATTTATATATTTTCCCCTTCAAATTTGGTGTATTTTCTCAAAATTCCTTAGTATTAGTTAGTGATAGTTACAGATTAAGATAACATTGAGTTAAAAAAAAATATTGTATGCTTTTCAATCTACATTTTTATGAGTGATTAAACGTTTAATTGGTTCCATTTATTGAAAGTTCTGTTTATGAACGACCTAATTATCTGAAGATACAATCATTTTAATTATAATTATAACTATTTTGTTGATAAAATGGTATAAGGCGTCCACTCTTTAAATAGACTGGACTGACTAGGATGTGGAGATCAGGGATCAAATCCCGGTCGAGTTTACGGAGAGTGGTTTTACCTAGATGGTTTCAATTCATCTTGCACAAAAATTTGTGTACATTTCCTAAAAATACAACCTTCTCTATCCCTAACACATTAACGTAATTATTACTTATGCCTATAGACTGCATGGGTAGTAAGATGAGGTGAGACAAAAATACCTGACAAATGTTAGTGTGTTTAGGTTAAGTTGCATAAGGTAAGACTTTGTTAAGCAAGAGTCTCTACATATGCTTATACATTAAAATAAATACCGATGATAATTTGCTGAAAATTACGAACCCAGGTAAGATATATGTTAAACCTTCGGTTAAAATTGTGAAACATGGTTAAATCATTGACCTGTTGTCTCAACCATTTATCGCCCTATTCACTTGGCTTACAGCCATGGTTCTTTGTTTTAAGTCACAAGCTCGGACCAACTCTTGGTTGAGTGGGTCTCTTACACGCCTTCTTTCATTTGTTAGAATTAATGTTGAATCTTTGTGATAGTATGGACTCTTTCATAACTAAACACAGAATTGATGAGTTTCTAAATTAATATTATGGTATTTTCTATTTTCAGGACTCAATGCATTAACAAATCTAAATGCTCCTTCAGCTAGTAAATTAATTCACTTTTAGAATACCAAATTTTTACAAATCTTAGCCATATTTCTTCAGAGTTTAGTTATTTTTATCACAAAGGTGAATAAATAATATGGTGCACCACACAGAATCCATCACGTTTTTATCTTAAAAGAGAACTTTACTAAATACTCTTCAGATTTGTGAAACTAAATAGAGGTGTATACAATGATGTAGAAATATTACACCAAAGATCAAAAAGAAATAATACTTGTGGTTCATTGCAGCTATGGTTGCGGATTATTATACTAAAATGTATTTTAAACTTTTAATTGGGAAAATATCTATAAAATAAGCGCTTACTCACTTTTTAATTAAAAGTTTACTCGTCAAAGGGTATCAACTTCACTTAGATATCTAGTTTTCGGTGTGCAATTTGATTAAATACGTATATTTTCCCCCTTAACGCCCCGATGGGAACTTTAAAATTATACCTCTTTCAGATCTCTATAGATTCGTTGCACCAATCCACTAAAGTAATGATTGAGCTAATATTATTTTTAAACAAAGACAAATATTTTATTTATTAATATACTGCTATAAAAAAAAGGCATGATTTCCATGGTGATGTAGGCAAAGAATGATTGTACAGATGAACCATTGCCCACACAGAAGGAAAAGATGGTAAGTTCGTTAGGAAATTTGCCATATATGGTTTAACTTAGCTTACGCACGTAATACTCTGGTACCAACTCGTTACGTTGGCGATCATTGATTTGTCTTGTGTAAGGTATTACATCACACATATAGTAAGTCTTAGCATCATTCATCATGATTACCTTGATACCGTATTTGCCCGGTTTCTTGGGCATGTACATGAGAAAAGGGCAACGTGCTTTGGTTGAAACCAATTGCTCGTCTATCGTTACATGTGCACTAGGTTAATAATAATTTCTTTAATTGGTAGTGAAGATATCCCAAATATCCCTAAATGGGTAAATTTATCAACTACTACCCTTCTTGGTCTAATTGTCTTATCATCAAATCGTAAGCAATCTGTCAAAAAGAGAAAACGTTTCATTGACATGGTCGCCCTGAATAAACCATTAACATAAATGTGTGAACATAACTCTTCTACATTTAGACTGCTACTTCGTAAAAGGCCAACCAAATAAAACAAACCAAACAAATCTTTGATTTCTACAACATTAGTTGGTCTAACATTATAGTTGTCATAAGAATATTTTGCAGAGCTACTTTCAATTTCTTCATTTGTATGAGTAGGTATTTCATTCAAAATATTTTCATTTAACAAGATACTCCATGCTTCTATTGGTCCCTTAACATTTTATGCCCCTTGTTTGGGTCCCGGCCTAATTATTAATAAATTTCTTGCAAGAGGCCTACCTCATCTGCTTGGATGTGTACAGAACCAGGTGAACCCATTCCGCTCATAGACAAAAAGTCCCAGTTGAACGTCTTCTGTATTCCTTGGTGCTAGCTCTGCTACTTGTTCTTCCACATCTCCTACTGGATCTGCAGGCTGTTCGTCGTCTTCATCGATTTGTTGCTCCATAACAGTTTCTGGTTCTTCATCAGTAAGCTGATGTTGGGGAAAGAACTCATCATCTTCATTTCTTTCCAACAACTCTTGGATTTCATCGGCATTCAGTCCAACACCATGTCTTCTGAGAGTATATTAATTAGCTAGAGTATAATATATATAAATAATATGAATAAACCCTAATTAGTGTTTTTATATCACATATAGTAAGTAAGAGAAAAATAAATACGAGGAAAAATGTATTACTTAAATGGTAAGGTAGGGTATAATACACCCTATGGTGGTAGTTTGTTTACAAAAATAGTTCCACCTACCTTATAGCAAGAAGTCAGGGCTCAGCACGTCATCCACTGTGAAGGTCAAACTCCAGACTGAATTTACATGGGTCGGAAACAAAAGATACCCCCACCACTCAGGCCTGGCAACATAAATAATATAAGCTGGGGTGTGCAGTACCCCGCCTTACCATTCTATGGCTAATCGAGTCTTATTTAAGGTAGACTGTGTCATTACTGGGTGGTTCTGAATTCGTATATGAGGAGACGACGACCGACTTCCAAGGATTGCGGTTCACCAGAGACCAGAGTACAGCGAACGAAGGTCTACTAGTCTACCGACCCGGGAAGAAGAGAGCAGCTGCTACTCAAATTAGCCCCTATAGGAACATTAGGACGTCCCACACGATCTAACACAGTGCGGGGCTGGTTCCACTGGCGGGAGTACGGGTGACGATCCCAAATGAGCTAGTCCGTACTCCATTGCACGCTATCGGGCAGGGGACTCCCCATTGAACGGCCTGGTGCCCAGTGCCCGCACAGCTCATCCCCCCCCAAAAAAAACCCGTAGGCGTACACTTGATAGGTGATACACTTCAATAAAGCGGCCCTTTTTAGGGCCAAGAACTCACTCACTAACATCAATATTACGGACAAAGCAACGGACAATGAATTCGAAGAAGAAGACTACCTAACGGATGAGGAATTTTCATCTTTAGTGAAGTACAGACTCCCCATTAAGGAAGCGGCTACAGACATGGACTACCAACTTGTGACAAAGAAGATACCTAGAAACTCACCAGAAGAGGAAAAAAACAGGCATCAAAGAAACCTTCAAATAAGGTAACAAGAACACTGTTCAACATTGATACTGCAAACCAATATGAGGGTGTCCCAATGGACTAAGAAGAACAAGGAAACAAACAAAATACAGAGGAAACACAACAGAAAACCAAACAAAGACGACCTCCTCCAATAATAGTTACCGACACTAAAAACTACATGGAGGACACAAGGACAATTAAATCAAACACAGAGGGATTCATGAAAGTGGTCCATACCTAAGAGGGGCTCAAATACCACTTCGACAGTGAAAAGGACTTCTGCCGTGCAAAAAAATACTTGCAAGAAATGAAACGAAACTACTACACATTCTCAATTCGCAATAATGATCTACTGAAAATTTGCATA
The DNA here is from genome assembly GCA_039000515.1 of Timema cristinae. Lineage (NCBI taxonomy): Eukaryota > Metazoa > Arthropoda > Insecta > Phasmatodea > Timematidae > Timema > Timema cristinae. Next base: position 38,256,600 of record JBCFYV010001001.1, read on the forward strand.
AAAGGCTTGCCTTCAACAAAGACGCTTGCCTTCAACAATGATGCCTGAGTTGGTCAAAGAAGAACTCGAAGCTTTAAGCTTCACGATACAGGACCTAAGACAACTACAAACGAAAACCGATGGAAAAGTGCGTAATCTAGGCGTATACTATGCCACGCTCCCCAACTATGAGCACAGTAGGCAAGTTTACAGTCTTAATGTAATGTACTACACTCGAGTGTCGATAGAGGCTTACAAACCAAGAAAGCAGCCAACACAGTGTCACAAATGCCAGGGTTGGGGCCACATAAGGGCTAATTGCAACCTACTTCCAAGATGCGTTAAATGCGCAAAAGGCAACCTCACCGAAGAATGTAAGAAGAATGACCGATCCACCACGGCCAAGTGCGCAAATTGCGGAGGAGACCACCCGGCAAACTACAGGGGCTGCGCTGCCTTTCCCAATAACAAAATAAGCAGAACTGACCTACCAAAAATAACAGAAAAGACATCGGCATCAACAGTGGAGACAAGATAACCGAGAACCAGCAAACAGTCACTGAATAGAACTTTCAGCGAAGTAGTCACGAGTCAAAAGGAAGTAAACACAACAGAAAGAAACAGATCAGAATCACAACAGACAAAATGCATTAACAGGATACCGGAAAAAACAAAACAAACAAAATTTAAAGAGATCGTAACTTTTTTAAGAGACTCCGAATTTTTACACTTCATTGGAATGATAACAACTTCACTCCTAATAATAAGACTAGCAAAGGGCAAAATGGAAAAAGAATGTATCCTCCTGGAGATAATGTCAACCTACCTATTCAATGACTAGAACATTAAATATGGTCAACCACAACGAATTAAAAATATTACATTGGAACGCCAACGGAATCAAGCAACAAACTACAGAACTAGAAAACCTATTAAACAACTTGGAAATTGATCTGGCTCTATTCAGTGAAACACACTTAAAGCCAGAAACCAGATTTACAATGAGGAACTATTCCATAATATGCTCAGACAGACTAACAAAAAAAGCGATTGGGGGCACAGCCATCGCTATTAATAAACATTTGCCATTTAGAGAAGTTAAACTCCAGGGAATTCAGAACCTAGAAACGACAACGATAATAGCAAAAATTGGAAAAGATGAATGTCTAATAGGGGAAATATATAAACCCCCAAGCAAAGAACTCCTACCGGAAGACCTAGATCTTATTACAAAATACTATCACCCCTTTTTCTGGGCGGGTGATTTAAACGCCAAAAACCAAGATTGGAATTCTAGCGTCAACAACCTAGCAGGAAGAACACTAGAAACCCACGCAAACAGAAATGGATATATAGTGGTAGCACCTGAAACCCCAACAACTATATATCCTTACAATACAAATAGACCAGACGTTATAGACGTAATACTCACAGACACAGACCTACCCATAGATGAACTGCAAACATTGAACCACTTGGACTCAGACCATGTACCTGTATACTGCTCTATCATAACGACCTTTAAAACAAATTCAAACAGCAAGAGGGAAATAAAGAGAGAAATCGACTGAGAGGAATTCAGTAACAAAATAGAGCTATCAATACCGGGAAAGCCAAACATAAAGATCAAACAAGACATCGACACAGCAATAGAACTTTTCACAAACACGATAAAAGAAGGAACAAACCTTGCCACGAGAATAATGAAAAGAGAAAACTCACCAAATGTAACATCAAACACTATAAACCATGAGATAGAAAGCGCAATCATAGAGAAAAAACCAAACAAGAAAACGTTGGCAAAGGTACAGAGACCCAGTAGACAAACTCAGACTTAACCGACTAACTAGGGAGGTGAGGCAAAGGATAGAGACCATGAAAAGAGCAAACTGGAACAATGTAGTAACCGAGGCTGGCGAGGACCCAAAAGTCTTATGGCGATTAACTAGAAACTTGACAGGGAAAAGAAAACTTCAACGGGTAAGGGTTATACATGGGACAAACGGACTATGCTACGAGGCACAAGACAAGGCAAATGCCATAGCCGACACCCTGGAAACTCAATTCACACCAAATCAGGAACCGTAAAACGAAGAATTCAACAGAACGAATAGACAATATTTAAGAGACTACCTGTCGAGACCGATAAACGAAAGTATCCAAACTATCACACCGAGAGAGACTCAAGAAGAAACAAACAGATTACATAGAAAAAAATCGTCAGGCATAAGCAAGGAAATACTAAAGAAACTACCACACAAAGCAATAGTTCACTTAACTGAGATAATCAACCAAATAATACGAAAACACCACTAACCACAGGAATAGAAATCTGGCAATGTAATAACCATAACAAAACCAGGAAAAGACCCGATAATTCCGCAAAACCGGAGACCAATTACCGTACTAAATACTACAAGCAAACTTTTTGAAAGACTTATTCTATCCAGACTCCAAGCAATACTAAATGAAAAAGAAGTCATACCAAAAATACAATTTGGATTTCAGAATCAACGCAGCACCATACATGCCCTAGTACGACTGACAGAATACATCACAGAAGGATATAACGAACGGAAACATACAGTGGCCATATTTTTAGACATAGCAAAGGCATTCGACAAGGCATGGCATGCTGGAATAGTAAGAAAACTAATAGATGCAGACATCCCAGACGGACTTGTGCACTTAATAAACAGTTACCTGAATAAAAGACAGTTTAAAGTAACGATGGAAGGATGTACCTCGCAAACCAAAGATATTTTCTCAGGAGTTCCTCAAGGAGCGGTCCTCGCACCTATGTTGTACAACGTCTACACCAGTGATGCGCCGACAGAACAAGGATGCGAACTGATAATGTATGCTGACGACATGGTTCTTTACTCATCTGACAAACACATCACAAAAGCCTAAAATAAAATCCTATGATATCTCCACAACCTAGAGAAATGGTTCACAAAGTGGAGGATAAAAGTTAATACACACAAAAGTGCTAAAATTATATTCACAAAGAGACGTCCTAGATCAGACACAGAAATTCAACTATTTGGCACAAATATCCCAAATGAAAAATCTGTAAGGTACTTAGGAGTAACGTTGGACTGCCAGCTCACTTTCAGCGCTCACATAGTAAAAACAAAAAATGAAGCCATAGGAAAATTAGTGTCACTCTATCCAATCTTCAAATCCAACCAATTATCTTAAGAAAAAAAGTATTAATATACAAATCCCTTATCCGCTTTGCCATCTTTTATGGCTGCCAGGTATGGGGTTCAGCGGCAAAAGGGCATATTAAAACACTACAAATAGCTCAAAATAAAATTCTGAGAACCATCCTCGGAGTTAGGCTAAGAACGCCAACAGATATGGTACACCTAATGTGCAAGATTAAAACTATAAATGAAGAAATACAAATTCACAGTGAGAACTTCTACAAGAAGTGCCGAGAAAGTGATAACCCCATCATCAGCGAACTGGGAACTTACAACCTCCTAGAAAAAACGACACATAAAAGACCAAGAATCATATAACGGGGAGAGAGAAAAAAAAAAATTTCCTAAATCCAAACCCTGCATCCTTTAATTCAATTGAACTGATATCATCATTTCTTTCAGATTCATGACTCACTATCACTCAAACATCTCATTCTACAAGATAAATAAAACAATCTACCTTTCAGGTTCATTAACCATAATTCACCTACCACCTCATTTGAAATAAACTAAACACGAAGAAGCCCTCATCACTACCTGAAAGCCCTGGCAGCCTCTCAATGACTGTCAGAAAGCGGCAGGTAGAGACGAGGAACAAATCAATCAAAGTTATTTACACAAGTTAAAAAAAATTAAACAAACAAGTAAACAATCAGTCATGGTACAACTAATAACACAACTCAAAGATGAGGTAAGAGATAAGCAATTATCTCGGTACTCAAAATAAACAAAGCCCTTCTCAAACTGGTGGCACTGTTCAATAGTGTCAGCATAAGAGTTAGTCAACAACAACAAAAAAAAAAAATTTACTGGGTGGTTCTATTGAACCGGGTTTCATTCCAGGTAACACCCTAAATGGTTCATGATTTGCTAACTTATCTCTTCTGAATGCCTCTTTTATGAATGATCGTGTTGAAGTATTTAGTTTAAGACGTGGATAAACAAAAATTAGAGAAGTTCTAACTCAAAATGTTGTTGAAATTTGCTTAAAGATATCAATGCGAGTTGAGCACATTGATAAAATATGAGTTATTCAGGGGTCACTAGATGTGTAGTCACAGGTATTAACTGTCCAGCCTGAGATAAGGCTAAGTAAAATGATGAAATTGTTTGACCACATAAAATTGTTCAAGAATTCATAATCCTTAAACCATATGTAATAGCTTTAATCTACATTACTTATATTTTAAAATTTACAATATAAATCATTCCTTTTGTTAACCTTGAATATAAATTATCAAATATATTAATCTCAACTTATTTCTCAACTTATTTAAATCTATCATCTTATTATTTTATAACGTCTTCCTTAATTTCAAACTGTTATTTATTTATAGTATCACACTGTGTATTAATAACATACTTCTATTTAACATATTTAAAAAAATATATATATATGATTTAATTTGCCATCATTTTTCTAAACATAATATATGTAATTCTTTTAACACATTTACTGGGTTCATTTATTTCACTAAATGAGCCTATAGAATTATATTTGCATTTTTAATTGCTATAATTATTTCTGGTATTTCACTTATATATTTAAAATTAATAGAATTTTTTTTTACTCTCACATTATAATTTTACCCATTTAAGTGTTTTTTTTTGTCATTTTATTGTAAATTTTCCATTTATATTCATTCGATATTTATTAAATTTATATTTGTTAAAAATCCTATTTTGTGCATCTTATAACCACTAAATTTAAACATATAATAATCCTATATCAGTAAGGTTTATATTGTATCCATTGTAATCATTTCATTATATTTATTTTATAATTTTCTTAGCACATTCTGTTATTATCTAATCCATCTAATATTATTTCATTATTATTATTATTATTATTATTATTATTAGCACTGCGTTTTACTACCCATTCGGGTTATACGCACTTACGCTAATGTGTAATGGTAGGGTGATTGTGAGATGAAATGAAGGACCTACAGTTTAACGTGGAATCCGAACCACGGTGGAGGCCTGGCATTCCCCACATTCACAAGATGTCTTGTCAGAGGTGAAGGAAGGGTTTGGTAATCAGATAAATCTGTGCCGGGACCAAGGATTGAACCCCGGCCGCCAGCATAGAAGTCTGACACATTACCCCTAGACCACCAGGTCACCTAATATTATTTCAAGTTATTTCTTTTTTTCAAAACCTATATCTATTAAATCTAAAAATTATGTATCCAAATCTTTTATATTATTATTTATTAATTTTTTAATGTTTTAAAATATTGTTTTGAAATAATTTCAGACATAAATAAGTAAATAGATAAGATATTTTATAACATTTTTCAACAGAAAATTATATAAAATTGATACAAATCCTGTTGAACCAAAACTCTTTAAGCAAACATATTGTACTGACGTTAGTAATATTGAGTGCATTTCCATTTATGTTAGGAAAGATATAAAAACTCTCAATATACTTGAAAATTTGGATATAATAAAATTTATAAAACTAACCCTTTATTAAAGTTTTCATATAAAATTTAATTTTGTGTCTTTACAAAGTTAGTAATTGTGTACGTTTTGGTGTACAAGTTTGTATTTACTTTCCTCGAAGAACAAAGTAAGCTACGAAATAAAACTGAAGGTGAAACTCGATCCTACTCTCAACTATCCAATAAGTCATAAAATATTCCCCATGGATCATAAAAAGACATCGTAATTCAAGAAGCAACTGATTTTTATGAACAAATAGAATGGAAGAGAGAATTTCAAGGAGAAGTTCCCATAACTCTTAAGGGACAAAACTCAAAACTGACTACAGCGTTGACAGAAACTTTTTCTATGACACCAAAAATATTCTAAAATAAAGTTTTCAATCAGCTTGGGAGTTGGCATTACTGAATGATCTACTTTCTTGAGTTTTCCAACCGTGAATGAGGTTAACCGCGATAGGATACACAAAAGGAAGGGTTCTCTCCCCTAAGGTATCGTTTGTAGTATCTGACTTTTAACCTGAAATTATTTCATAAATATTCTGTGAGACTTAACATGTAAGAATCCTTTTGGGAATTCATCATACAGAAGGTTTTAAAAATATTGTGTATCAGGTATATACTTTTATGAAGGGAAATACTGAAAGATCCCCTTCCATTAAAGCCATTTCACCTGTTTGGACTTTATAGGAACGTAAAATTAGTAATAGGTCACACTCTTGAGGGTTTGCTTGGATAAAAAACTTATATTTCAAATATTTAAATAAAGCATTGACACTATTTGATTAATCACCCTTTAGTTTTATCAACCATTTATCTAAATATTAAGCTAAACATATTAACTTATCTCACATATATTTTAGAGAAATATATGTATCTACAAGCATCATTAATCACATCTGATTCTATTATTAATATTAGTAATACTTATTTATCTACATATCACATTTTATCTTATATATATTTCCTTTTACAGATATTCTTCACTCCTGTCTAGAACCAACCCCCAACATACACACTCCACTGCTCTCTCACGACAGTAATGGCAAAGATAAGGATTAGTCTAGTGTTTCGAGTGGAGTGCAATTAATAATACATGTCCAAAAAATGAACTAAACACAATCTTTCCCTTTCATTCTCGCAAAAAATCTTTACAAGAAAAATAAATGATGAAAATTCTTGAATTTAAAAAGAGTATTTTTAAAATGTAAATATCCTTCGTAGCTTTCATCTTTATATTAATAATTGTTGTAGTTATTCTCGATATGTATAAATTAATGTGTCGACATTAGCTAAAAATTAATCAAAATATTAAACTCAGGGAGAAAATTAAATGAAGTTTAGAAAGTGTAGTCTGAAAACACCTTTAAGGAGAATTATTAACCAAATTTTAAACCAAATATTCATTCAGGATTGAATTCCAGTCTACCCAGTAGAAGTATAGTCCATCCTCCAACAAATGTATTACATAATCAAAAGTTGAATGTTAAATAAAAAGAAAGGTATAGTTAATTTTTTTTTGTTCATTTGAGGAAACAATTTTATGAAAGTTTTATGAAGTTTTATGAAAGACAATAACTGTTCACGATAGTATTCTCAGCTCTTAAATAAGTTTAACGTGGCAAAACCAAATATTATCAATTTACATTTGAGATAAATTCATATTTTGTTTGGTCATTAATTAGTATTCCTAGACCTACAGTTTCAAACCAACAACTATTTTTGTTATATTATTAAATTATTTCAAATAGTCACTCACAATAACATGTATAATAATTTAGATTAAACTTTTTTTAAAAAAAAAGGATATTACCTGGGTCTTCAGCATTTCATTTGTTTGGAATTATGATATTTTTCTTTATTCAGAGAAATACACACAAGCCCTAGAGGCAACATTCCCCATTTAAAATTGGTATGTTAACGTGGACAGATATTCAGAAAACAACGGGTATGAATTATATTAAAAACCATTCATGAACTTTTCACGTTTGTAACTAAAATATTAAAACACAGAAATAAGCAACACAAAATTGAAACAAATCATTTTAGATAAATGACAAGTAATATCTTTTAGAAGGTAAAATATAATAATATTTATTTATGTCCACCTTGGGGCACGTACAAATAAAGTCTTTGAAAGAGTTTCATATTGATTATACAATAGAATTATGAATAATAAATAAAAACATACTTTCATAAAAAAACGTATATACGGTTCAAATTTAATCCGAAGTAGTATATATGTTATAAAAAGACATAAATATCGATCGATTTCCCCCTGATATCATGGGTATTTTGCCCAAATGTGGGATAGCTATCCCAACGGTCACCAGGGTTTGGTAATGCCGGTTTCACGATCAACTTAACGTTCACTTAAGTTGAACTTAACGTTCACTTAAGTTGAACTTAACGTACACTTAAGGTTAACTTAACGTAACTTAACGTAAAGATTCTCCTTTTGTTTTTAAATGGAAGCGATCACGATGCAGTTAACTTAACTTTCACTTACAGCTCACCTAGCTTAATATATGTCCTCGGAGGTCTTTCACGTCAAGTAAACGTTACATGAAGGGTATCACGTGATCTAGCTAGACAATTATTATAAGAGGGCCGTATACAGGGCTATTATTAATTAATTAGTTGGTTGTATGACCAAGGTCTAATCCTTAGCTTCAATTATAGGGATTGGACATTGAAACAAAATTATTAAACTAAAATAGGAAACCATATTTTGAAAATTGAAAAATTACACCTGGACACGGGAATCAAACCCGAGGAACCCTGGGCACGTGACGATTTCTAGATAGCTCAGTGGTTAGAGCATTGGCTTACTAATCCAAAGATCCCGGATTCGATTCCCATGTCCAGGTGTCGTTTTTCAATTTTCAGAATATGATATCTAGATGGAGTAATACTCACTAAAAGAATATATAATAGCTTCGTCTATTAGAATCTAAGATAGGAAAGCTAAATTTATCCAAATAGTTAATAATAAATATTTACTACATCGATTGAAACCAGTAAACATTCACAGATAATCACTTAACAAATAGTACAAATCACAGATCAATATACATAGGTACTATATAATGGAGATGTTTGGCTTGGGTTGTTAAGTTACGTGTATTGTGATAACACAACCTTTTATCTTAAGTTAAGTGATCCTTAATGCCAGGATCACGATCAACATAACATTAATTTAAAGTTAACTTAACGTAACTTAACGTAAAGTCTCTCCTCGTGTGTTTAATTGGAAGCGATCACAATGCAGTTAACTTAACGTAATAAATGTCCTGGGAGGTATTTTACTTTATTTGAACGTTACTTGAAGAATATCACGTGATATATCCAGCCAATCATCATGCGAGTGACGTCAACAGGGCTATTTATTAATTCATTAGTTCTAGTGATCAGACATTTAATAAGCGCTAGTATCTTATTATTATATAAAGTTATAGAACATACTTAATTCAAATGACGAGACGAGACGAGACGACACGAGACGTCACGACTTTTTAGTAGACGAGACGGAGTTAGAAGGTTGACTTCACTGTATGAGGATCAATTTGGCCCCCTTAGAGCTTAAGCAGGGATCGCGCCAACAGGGATTATCGAACCGCCTCAAAAGCGCTGCGATGGCCTCTTCAAGGCCCCAGCGATTGTATTAGGTAAGTGTTTCCCAGTGCTACAGGGCTCTAAGCCCGACATTTGTGCTTATACCGTTTGATTTTTCATAAACTTCATTGAAATTAAGTGTTAAAATCTTCGGCCCATTTAGGGCTAAAAACCTATTATAATTTTCGCGTGTGCGGCGAACGGCTAGTGAACGGTGTGCCGGCCGGTCGGACGCTTAAGGCGCGTGAAAGTTCATATATTATCAACCAAATTCGCAAAATGTCTTCAGAATCCGAAGTAGACGTGACCGAGGAGGAGGACGACGACACCATGTCAGAGGTGTCCCAAGATGGGAGCACTGACGCTCAACCCAGGAGACCAGGCACAATAGACTCCCAACAACCTGGCCACTCAGAGAATGATAAAGGTAACCAACAAAAAAAATCGCTAACCTTTGAACCAGTCTCTACGCTGAAACGTAAATACAGAATCAAACAAGGAGTTGACCTCCCGGCACCAAAGACAATAAAAGTGACTAACAAATTCACTCCAATAGCAAATGAGCAGGACACCACAGCCCAACAGATCACCGCTATGGAGCCGGAAGA
>JBCFYV010001001.1:38271749-38343124 GCA_039000515.1 Timema cristinae
GAAAAAGGTTACGAATTCTTTGGCACTCGGTTGTGAAATGGTTGGGGCCCGCTGGTCAAATTGGATATTTTCTTGTAAAATTGGCTATGAAATTTTTAACGGTTTTAGGAATATTTGGCCTTTTTTATGATAACTCTTTTGTGAACAATTGCATAAATAAAATAGTTACTTTGCTATGTAAATTGGTAAAATTTAAATATTAGTGGAAAAGAAAAGATCAAATCAATGTTTTTTTATCGTTACAATATCGTTTTAAAACTAGTAAATAATGCATTGAAAGATTTTTTTTTTTAAATTAAATATTAAAACGTAGAAAAACTACTAAAAATTAACTTCAGCACAAAGGTTTTTGGGACATTTTTAATCCCAGGGGTGGGTTTTTTGGAGATCCTATTTGGGAAAAATTTAAAACAGGTTGTTGGATTGTAGATACCTCAAATGTTAAAATTCATTCCATTTAGAGATGCGAGCAGAAAAATTTCCGTGGACAATTTTCCTTATATTTATTCCGGAAATTTTTCCGAACAGGAAAGGCTTCTGTAAAATAATTTCAATTGATTAAATGGAATTAATGTAATCATCATATAGATGTTCCAAATGTCAGCGTTTATACTTTAAAGTAATTTCTCCTGAGGGTGTTAACACCGGAAACATCATCAAACGAGCTACGGTGGCCACACGGTCTAACGCGCTACTCTCGCAAGATTAGTTGGCTGATGACAGGGACATCGGTGTTTGATCCCAGTCGGATGACCTGATGGTGTTTTTTCCTAAATAGTTTTACACTCTCGCAGGTGCAATTCTTCTTAATTAAACCTTCCTCATGCCTAGAACATTAGCCTAACTAATACACAAGCGTATAACCTGAACGGCTAGTAAGATGCATTATTAAAAAGAGTATCAAAGAAACAAATGGTTGTGAGTTTCTTAGACTTCAATTTTCATTAATAAGTTAATTAAAATAATTTTAATGTTGGCCCAACATTTGTCTCCCCTCCCTATTCTTCGTGCTTCCTAACTACCCTCCCCCAGTCCTCCCCCTTCTTATAATCCACTCGTCTCTTAACACACTACACTTTGAAGAATAATAGGTTCTAGGTATCACCTCTAAAATTTAATTCCTCCACCGCAAGCTACTACTGAAGAAAATTTTCAGTAAAATTAATTAAATTGCACCCAATTGGGACTCAAACCCCGACAAGAAGTCCAATATATTTTGTAAATGATGATCTTATAGACCATGTGACCTCCAATCCAGGTTTTAAGTAATTTTAAATACCAGTCAATATTTTTCTTTTAGATGACATTCATGTTGCTATCTTGAAATAATCGGTTTTTACCTAAAATCAAAATCACCTAATTACGAAAATAGGCACTTGAAATATAGAGCGCCCGCCATCAATCGATGACAAAGAATCCAATCAATTTCCTTTTAATTTATACAATATGGCAACGTTGAATTAAACTTATGAATTGTGTTGGTTTTTAAAACAGGTAAGTAATTTAGAATATACATTTTAACCCTTATTTGCCTATAAACTGAAATAATGTTAGTGATTACTGACACCTATAACACGGATTTTAGTAAAACTTTAAATTTCCAAATATTACTATAACCATCAGCCAATGAACTCTTTAATACATAGATGATATTATTCTACTTTAATAAATTTTTTGTTAAGTAGGTGGTCATTTTATATTATATTATTACAATACATCATTTCTAGTTTAAGTTTTTACTATATATAAAGTTGTTAATTCTCGTCTTAGTATAGTATTATTTTATTAGATCTCCTTGTTAAGGTCCTGCCATCCCAGTCCCAGCTGTGACGTAGCTACTTCAGGGGTTGGTCGGCGGCAACAGGGGACGTGGGTGTGGTGGTTTGGAATTATAGTGACCGTGGTCACCATTCACTCGAAGGGCTACTCCCAGGACCAAGAGGTTCAGAAATACGCGTAAGAGGATGAGTAATGGAATTGGGGTTCTAGGTTAAGTGTTATGAGTAGTTTAAATTAGTCTATATGTTTACCGAACGTCTGATTTATGCCATGCGAAATTTCAGCTCAATCAGTCTAGTGGTTTTTTATTTAAAGAGTAGATTAGATTTGTAACACTGACAGTGATTAGTAGTAGATAATCTAACATAGCCTTTATATCATCAGCGCACACAACTCAACACAAAATATTTAATGGGTCTATTTTGTATCCTTTATGTAATAACTACGAATCAAAGATGAATTGATATGGAAGTTACTGCCAATTATATTGAATTATCTGTATTTTCACTTCATTTGGATCTGAATAAAAGTTTAATGGCCATTTACATCAAACGTTATTTGTTTGACATTTTTATCAATTTTGATCTTCGATGTTTCTCGTCAAGATATTTTCCGGACATATAATGGCATCCTTTGTGTTGATAACTATATATAAGCATTTTCCTCAGACAATAACTGTTGTCCAATAATTAGCTGGTTCGTTAGCGTGTCTGCTCACTGTGATAAAGGTCACGGGTTCTATTTCCTGCATTGTATAAACATAGACAGTTTGTGAAATTTGGGTTTTCCAACTTACAGGGACTAACTAACGTGTGAGGCTGGGGAGGGGGGCGTGGTGATGTGTCTGTTTGGATTGAATTAGGTATATTATGTTGTGTGCTGATATAATCAGAGTTGTTCAAATAGTTGACACTGAATGTTTACATTAATTTAAATTGTCCTATTTTACTATCTTTAGGTTCTGTTGACCAATGCTTCACTATCATGTGCAGTATCCTTTATGAATATATTAAGTTTAACCAATATCATTATACAATTATTTGTTAAAAATACTTTGTATATTATGACTAAGTTAAGGTAGTTTCTATTTTAATACACTATAAAAAAGAGTAATTTAGGAACCTGTTATCGTATGGACCAAAGCATCATCTTTCTGTTGAAATAAATTTCCCGTAACTGGGATATCAAGGTTTAAAACCCATTTGAGTATAATGATGGTGTGTTTTCATAATTATTTTCACTTTCCCTCAACACAATTCGGCTATATTAATATATGAATATAGCCTGAACGGCTCCCAAGACATAGGGAACCAGAATTACTACCTTTATTTGTTTGTTTATTCATTACATTATTAATTATTATTTTTTATTTTATTAATGATATTATATATCTACATGCTAGTAAATAACAAATTTATAATTTGAAGAAAATTGGTAAACATATTTATGATTTAATAAACTAATATGCTATATTATATATTTTTTATTGTATTTTTTCATACAAAGTGTTTATTTTTAAAGCCATTGAACATTTTGTCCCTATATTATGTTAATACATCCAAAATTTCAATGTATGCGTTGCTAGGTCACATAAAATTCTTGTAAAATTATTTGTGAATAATTTGTTTTAGTAAAAACAGAATAGATCCTAATTTTCTGACAAATTAACATCAATTACACACTTGCATTTTCTATAGGACATAATAAAAGCCCTAAGTCCAGCCAGTTCGCGAAGTGACCAGCCATTTCTAGCTTTGTCCACTAAAATCATCCAAAGCACGAAATATTTAATAATTTAACGGCAGTTCGGGATTTGACCAGCCAGTTTTATATTTGGACGTGGGAATCTAACCAAAGCACGAAATAAATGATATTTCTTTATCATGAATGTTTGTTTTTGTTTATATCCTGTCCAGTAAAATCTATCTATTTTATATATTATCAACTTTACAATTAGGTTTAAGTTATGTTGCGTTTGAGGGAGAAGACTCCTGTCTGCATCTAGTCCTCACAGCCACCCTCACCTGAGGGGTGTCCCTGAGACCAGAGGTTCGGGGTTTGAGCCCCATCCCATTGTATTGAAGGCGGTATTTAAATTCCTTCTAAGTAAATACGAATACATTTTCTTATAAATTTTAACTAAAACTTAATCATTACTATCATAATTACAATTATTAACAAATGCAGAAAGCTCTAATGTGTAATAAGAAGCCGTTAAAGCCAACAATATATTGAGCAACTCATTCAAGGAATTAGTGAATTTATCATATTTCATTTGTATAAGTAAAATGTATAATATTTACCGGTTTTTTTTGCTTTCCCGTTGGGCTCAACATAGAAACCATCTCACGTATCCTTTTAGTTCGGGAGCATTACAAGTGACATGCTAATTTCCGTCAGACAAGCCACAAACTCAATGAAGTTAGTTTATTTAAATCAATGTTAAATTTAGTGAATATCTCAGTACTTCGTTTTGTATTTACAAATCATGTATTCATACAATATACGTCACGGTATAAAACAGAAGTGCTATAATAAAGTATAGTCTCAAGTTGATTCTAATGCAAATTTATACGGTTTTGTAAGATTTATGAGCGTGGAACGCAAGAATATGTCAGTTTTTCCGTAGGCAAAGTTCTATGACATACTTTGGTAGACAGTTGTTTAAAGTTATCACAATGTCTCTTGTTCAGTAAAACCTAATTAATGCGTCATAGACTAATACAAAACTCATTTAACTGGGACACGATATGCGCAGGCCATATTTTAAATATTCAAAGTTAAAAAAATAGATTTTTACTCTTCTCAGGGGTCGATAATAGCCTCAGGATCCTGAGGTTTCATTTCACCTTAAAGGGAATGTTCAAAATATTAGCTGGTCAATTAGATATTATTCATTACTTACCCATATACAAACATTTATTAAATGTATATTTTATTAAAAATCAAACAAAATACATTTTATTCACAAACAATCTAATATAAAACTTGACTATTCTTCCACGTTGACCAATTTTTGTTAACATCTTTTCTTACTAATCGTTTGGGAACCCATATATATTATTTTTTTCTAAGATTTTTAGGATTAGGAAGGTTTAACTTAGAGAAAGTGAACACGCATTTTCACTGAGATTTGTAAAACCATCCAGGGAAAAATATCCTAAATACACCCAACCAGGATTCGAACCTTTATCTCATTGATCACTGGCTGTACAGGTCATTGATAGAATTACGCCTTAGATTACGCATCCACAAAAACAAGCCAATTATGCATTATAATAATTGCAGTAACAGGGTAGGGGCAAATAAAGTGAATTTATAAAAAATTAATCTGCATTTTTCATGATGGTAGGTGGGCTATTTTAGTTAAAAAACACCCTCAGTACACCTTTCCGTGTTTTGAACAAGGACTTTTCTGTTATCAGCATACGAACAGAATAGCTTTATGTTTAGTCCTAATGCTCTCCATGCAGGTTTTTCCCGCACCGATTTCTTTTTTAAAGAGCGAATCTAATAACACATGTATATATAATATTGAGAGTGAGAGAGAGAGAGAGAGCAATATTTTATCGATATATATATACACCTCAATTGTATTACAAATGACGCTATCTGACAGGTTTAAAAAGCTACTAGATATATTTTAACGTATTAACACATCAAGCCATGGAATCCGCAGCTGTCACGTTGAGAGATAATAACGGTAACTATAATAATAAACAAATAACAGAGTAAAATATTTTCAATGGTAGCCGAAGAAAATATGTTTGTATTATCTAAAATCTGAATCAGATGTCCATTCAATTAAATGAGTGTATGACATTCTATGTAAGCGCTTGTGTCTGATACTTGCATGTAGGGAATGCCAGGCCACCACCGTGGTTCGGATTCCACGTTAAACTCTAGGTCCTTCATTTCATCTCGAAATCACCCTACCATTACACATTAGCGTAAGTGCGTATAACCCGAAAGGGCAGTAAGACACGGTGCTAATAATAATAACAACTGATAGTTGCAAGTTTGAACAAATTAATTCTCTGGTTAGAGAAACACTAGCTCCTTTTACACGATCGGCAGGGAAATAGTCGGCCCGCCAACGGGTAGCAGTCGGAGTGAACCTAGACTGCTGTCCGATGTCGGCCGGGTGACACAGTGCAGTCGCTCATTGTTTTGATTGGGCATGTTTACACAAGCCAGTATTGAGTCATTCGACACCCTCCCGAGCGAACATAGGCCAGTATTCAGTCGTACGACACCCTTCCGAGCGAACACAGGCCAGTATTCACTCATTCGACACCCTCCCGAGCGAACACAGGACGGTATTCCGTCATTCGACACCCTCCAGAGCGAACATAGGCAAGTATTCAATCATTCGACACCCTCCCGAGCGAACACAGGACGGTATTCAGTCATTCGACACCCTCCCAGGCGAACACAGGACGGTATTCAGTCATTCGACACCCTCCCGAGCGAACATAGGCCAGTATTCAGTCATTCGACACCCTCCCGAGCGAACACAGGACGGTATTCAGTCATTCGACACCCTCCCGAGCGAACACAGGACGGTATTCAGTCATTCGACACCCTCCCGAGCGAGCATAGGCCAGTATTCAGTCATTCGACACCCTCTCGAGCGAACACAGGACGGTATTCAGTCATTCGACACCCTCCCGAGCGATCATAGGCCAGTATTCAGTCATTCGACACCATCCCGAGCGAACACAGGACGGTATTCAGTTGTCCGACACCCTCCAGAGTGAACACAGGCCAGTATTCAGTCGTCCGACACCCTCCCGAGCGAACACAGGACGGTATTCAGTCATTCGACACCCTCCCGAGTGAACATATGCCAGTATTCACTCATTCGACACCATCCCGAGCGAACACAGGCCAGTATTCAATCATTCGACACCCTCCCGAGCGAACACAGGACGGTATTCAGTCATTCGACACCCTCCCGAGCGAGCATAGGCCAGTATTCAGTCATTCGACACCCTCTCGAGCGAACACAGGACGGTATTCAGTCATTCGACACCCTCCCGAGCGATCATAGGCCAGTATTCAGTCATTCGACACCATCCCGAGCGAACACAGGACGGTATTCAGTTGTCCGACACCCTCCAGAGTGAACACAGGCCAGTATTCAGTCGTCCGACACCCTCCCGAGCGAACACAGGACGGTATTCAGTCATTCGACACCCTCCCGAGTGAACATATGCCAGTATTCACTCATTCGACACCATCCCGAGCGAACACAGGCCAGTATTCAGTCATTCGACACCCTCCCGAGCGAACACAGGACGGTATTCAGTCATTCGACACCCTCCCGAGCGAACACAGGCCAGTATTCAGTTGTCCGACACCCTCCCGAGTGAACACAGGACGGTATTCAGTCATTCGACACTCTCCCGAGCGATCATAGGCCAGTATTCAGTCATTTGACACCCTCCCGAGCGAACACAGGACGGTATTCAGTCATTCGACACTCTCCCTAGCGAACACAGGACGGTATTCAGTCATTCGACACCCTCCCGAGCGATCATAGGCCAGTATTCAGTCATTCGACACCCTCCCGAGCGAACACAGGACGGTATTCAGTCATTCGACACCATCCCGAGCGAACACAGGACGGTATTCAGTCATTCGACACTCTCCCTAGCGAACACAGGACGGTATTAAGTCATTCGACACCATCCCGAGCGAACACAGGACGGTATTCAGTCATTCGACACCCTCCCGAGCGAACACAGGACGGTATTCAGTCATTCGACACCCTCCCGAGCGATCATAGGCCAGTATTCAGTCATTCGACACCCTCCCGAGCGAACACAGGACGGTATTCAGTCATTCGACACCCTCCGAGCGAACACAGGATGGTATTCAGTCATTCGACACCCTCCCTAGCGATCATAGGCCAGTATTCAGTCATTCGACACCATCCCGAGCGAACATAGGCCAGTATTCAGTCATTCGACACCCTCCCGAGCGAACACAGGACGGTATTCAGTCATTCGACACCATCCCGAGCGAACACAGGATGGTATTCAGTCATTCGACACCCTCCCGAGCGATCATAGGCCAGTATTCAGTCATTCGACACCCTCCCGAGCGAACACAGGACGGTATTCAGTCATTCGACACCATCCCGAGCGAACACAGGACGGTATTCAGTCATTCGACACCCTCCCGAGCGATCATAGGCCAGTATTCAGTCATTCGACACCCTCCCGAGTGAACACAGGACGGTATTCAGTCATTCGACACCCTCCGAGCGAACACAGGACGGTATTCAGTCATTCGACACCCTCCCGAGCGATCATAGGCCAGTATTCAGTCATTCGACACCCTCCCGAGTGAACACAGGACGGTATTCAATCATTCGACACCATCCCGAGCGAACACAGGACGGTATTCAGTTGTCCGACACCCTCCAGAGTGAACACAGGCCAGTATTCAGTCGTCCGACACCTTCCCGAGCGAACACAGGACGGTATTCAGTCATTCGACACCCTCCCGAGTGAACATATGCCAGTATTCACTCATTCGACACCCTCCCGAGTGAACACAGGACGGTATTCAGTCATTCGACACTCTCCCTAGCGAACACAGGCCAGTATTCAGTCGTCCGACACCCTCCAGAGCGAACACACGTGATATGCGGTTGGCGGTAATGTTGCTTATGAAAATGAGTTATATTGATATAGATACTGAATTACTCATTTGAATCACGGCCCGTGGTATAGGACAAAATTTTAGAAAGTTGTATCGACAGGAACAAGAAAAAAAATGCGTGAAGAGAAGTTTGTGTATATCTAATAGAAATTATTCAGTCTCATTTATACAGAAAATTCAATTTATCTATGGATTTGATTATTAGGTTTGAGAATAGAACTTGGTTGGGGAAAACGATAAAGTATCAGGCGTAGAGGAGTTAACAAGAAATTAAGTGCACTAGCTTTTACTAAAATACTTGCCGTCCTGCAAGAATCGAGTAAAGTAGGATGATTAACTAGCTTAAATGTTGGACAGTTTGCGATTGGCTGATATGGCGAATGAAAATCTAACTGTGAAATAGCATAGTGTTTCTTGTTAAAATTAATTCCCAGCGAGTGAGCATGAAACTGATGTTTTTTCTTCATTCTGGTCACAAGCTGGTACCGGAATCTAAAAATTAGAAACAATATTATATATTTGTTTGTAGACCTAATATTCTACATACTTTTTATTTTTTTATTGAAGTTTATTTTTAAAAGAATTATCAATTATTAAACAATTTAAGCTGTCTTCACTTTTAATTTTAATACACAAGTGCTAACATTTAACATTTAATATTTTATTATTATTATTATTATTTTATTATTATATTATTACACCACGTCTTCTACCGTTCGGAAATTCGCACTTACGCTAATGTGTAATGGTAGTGATGTGAGATGAAATGAGGACGTACAGTTTAACGTGGAATCCGAACCACGGTGGAGGCCTGTCATAACATTTAACAAATTTAAACTTTTATACTCATTATTATTGTAAGAGCCCCTAGCTAGTGTGATACCCGCTCTGACCAATAACTATAATTTAACGAACCAGGAATAAAACTAATACCCGTTTTAACAAGTTATTCTTTCTGTACGGATATCTAAATAGATTTATACCCCTTTTAAGAAGCAATAATTATTATTGTAAGACCAACTTACGAGTGTGATACCAGTTTTAACCAGTGCTTATCGTTGCATGGATAGCTAGATACAATTATATTATTTTTAACCAGGGATTATCAGTGTACGAAACAGTAACTAAAGTAATAACCATTTTAACCAGTGATTCTCGTTGTAAGAACACTTAGAAATATTTATATCCTCTTTAAATAACGATTAATACTATGCAAACTACTAAATAGAATAATACCAAAGTTTTAACCAGTGTTTCATATTGTATGACTCTACCAACATAAGTAACACCCGCTAAAGAACCTAACTTAACCCAATACCCAATGTAACATTTTACTGTCAAAAATGAGATAATTTGTACATATTTCACTTTTAGTGACCGCAGCGGGTATCTATGAACAAAACGCTTGTACTTCTGTAACCGTGTATGGACAGATGTGTCTACAAAGTGGTTTAGAAATATATCTATAGTTATTTAATTTGGATTAAAAGGTGAATCAACAATAATAATTCTAGATCCTGAAAATCTATATTAAAACACAATTATCATGTAAAACAATCTGTAAAGAAAGTTATGAATACTATGTGTTTAATATTTAAATACCGGTAGTTAGAGGAAGAAGTAGGTGTTAGTAATAAAAATTCATACATTTCTATGTCCCATATGATCACCATTATTTATATGCCAAAAGATGGATGTAAGTTACTTTAATACACATTTTCAAAAACCGAGATAGAACCGAGTGTAATAACTATAGAGGTACCAGTATCTCACTACTAAAAATATGCTATAAGATAATATCTAGCATTATTTTGATAATACTTAAACCATATACAGAAGTAATAGTCACGCTTTATCAGTGTGGATTTCACCTGAATAGATAATTAACTGATCACACTTATACTATTTAACAATTATTATAAAATAAATGGTACTGTGCACCTCACAGACTTTCTCATTATTCTATCATACAATAGAGATATTTATTAAAATCTCGTAAAATCTGTGAAACCAGATGATAAGCATTGTATCAGAAACACTCCAACAAATTCTAGCGGCTATGGACTAAACGATAGAGGTCTACTTACCATTTGACGGGCCGTGTTATGGGTCCGGGCTACCACAAACAATCTCTCTAAGTAGGTTGCTTGGCGTGATTATTTGGACGTTCGACATGGGCAACCCAGTGGGGCTGTGGATAAACTTAAACTACACTAAACAGGCAGGGCACTTGATCTACGAGAGCTTGGTTCGACACCACGTGATATAACCCTCCTATCTTTCTCACACATCTATTTTGATTTATTCCCATTGGTTCTTGTCATCCTGTTAGATGATTTATTATTATTTTTTAAGGGTATGAAGCCAGGAGATATTGCCTGACATTAAATACAGACTTGGCTCTAAACGGCTATGGTGGCAAATATTCTGGTAAATGTCGTTCATTAGCGCTACACGCAATGACACTTAAGATGGTGAGATCATCACTGGATAGTTTGTACTTAATGTTATTTATTTGAGGTGGCGTTATATCGGTGTTAATCATGTCATTTTTTTTCACTTAACGCAACAATTGTTGACACGGTGATGTCACCTTTGATTTGTTTGCACGTCTTGTTTAGTTGTTTAAGGGCTCGTAATGCTTTCTTTAATCTAGTTAATTTAGTTAATTTTTTGTGCTTAACACATTTTATGTTGGTCGTTGCTATCTTCATATAATTTTTACTTTACGACCTTACGCTAAGACTAGTTTGAGAGATAAGAAAATCTCTGTACACCAAAGAACATAATTAATTTTAAACTGTCAAAGAGTTACATAAATTATCAATATATTTACTAAAAGTTCATAAAACATTAATTTCATATAAAATATTTCAAATAAATTATTTAAATTTAGAATTTTACTTCAACTTTACAATAATAAAGAGGTTATTTCGGATCTCAAATAGTTGTGGAGTTATGGTCAAAATTGGAAATTTTTATGTGTTAGTGCACTTAAAATAATTTTCATAGAAAAAAGAGAACCACCACTTTGTTTGTAATGTTAAACAATAAAATGTATGTATAAATAATTTATTAAAAATTGTGAGAGTGGATTTGGAGCAAATCAATTAGAATTAGTTATACAGCTCCGTGCTGGGCAACCGCCCACTTGGTGAAATAAACGCCGTTACGTGTTCGCGTGCATCTTCTCTTTTCTTTTCTCGCCTTAACGGCCTAACATAACCTTCCTTCCGGCCCGGTCCACCACGGTAGCTCGCCGGATCCTCCTCCCTGACAACTCACCGAACCCCCCCCCCCTTCCTTTCAGGTTTCCTCCCTACCACCCTCAAATGGGCCCTAATAAAATGAGCTACACCAACCGTTCGGGGAAAAAGAGTAAGGGCGCCACAAGAAGAACGAACACCTCCGCGCATCACACCCGGGTTACTCAACCGTGGCCAGCAACCAAAGCTAATACTGCACGTGAAGCACGACTATTTGACTAACTCAAAATATAGATTTCCATTAACTCAACTATGATATGGAAAACAAGACAGACAGCTGGTTGTAGCCATCCAAAAATTTAAACAGATGCACAAGACGTGCACGGCGTCATGAGAAACATTGGCTCAAAATAAATTAACGGAACTTGTGGAACTTAGCAAGTCTATGATTAACACATTACTAATTTCTAAGCCAAAGGCTCATAATGTAAAAGCTGTATCATAAGGACACAGGGAAAAATAGTAGCTATGACTGATATTCTAAGTCAAAAAGGACTTATCCTTCAGATTGCAGGACACGATATTTAACCAATTAACTGAAACTTTTCAGTCTTGAAGTCTACAAGACCTGAAATGAGTTAACTGTTCATTCGACATAAAATTAAACAAACTAAAAATCGGCTTTGACAGAACATATCAAAATGTCTAGATTAACATTGTCTATTTTTTTAACAAAAATAGACTCTTAAGTTATAAGGACTTGACGTTTTCCAGGATACTTAAGTGCTCCAAGTAAGTTGTCCTGGCCAAGGCAGCGGTGGATCTGACGGCCAATACATCATGGTCGCCGTTTTCCTGGTTGCGTGACGGTGCAGAAGTTCCTCCTTCGACGCTGGGTTGTAGTAGAATGGGTATAATGTGAACCTGAGAGCAGCCCTATATATAGTCCCAAATCTGATACAAACGGAACAAAAAAGGGTGATAAACTCAGGATAATTGAAAGGGAGAAAGACGGACGAAGGCGGAGGGAAGGAGAAGTGAACCCGAGACTGCTGCTTGCAAGGAAAGGGGGAAACATGGTTCCTTGAATAGCCGCTAGTCTTCTCAGACGCGCAGTGGGTCAGTGAGTCGATCTCGATACACTCTTCTTTCCTTCATCAGATGTAGCTGTGATAGTACGTGTGGCGGCCATCATTGAATAATTTTTCTTTTCCCCTTCGTGGCAAATAAATCCAAGAACATCTTGAAATGGTGAGTAGCTAATAAGACATCTTTTATTTAAATATATCTGGTATGATTATATTATTTAGGCTCAGCTATTATTTTAATCATAATTTGTGATATATATGTACTTTACTATATTTTCTTGTAGACAGCATGGCAAGTGTATGTAAATTTATCGGACATCATCCAGTGGCAGAGAGCATGCGTTAAAGTATTTTATTCATAAATATGATAATATTAATCCTTTTCTTTGATATTTACTACAGTATTTATCAAAAGGCAATATTTTTGAACATCCACATGTTTCAATTTAGGGAGATACGTAATTTTATTTGACTGCATCTAGTCAGAGAAAATAAACTTTGAGGTAGATTATTTTTTAAGTATGTTAATATTGTTTCTTTCTTTCGTAATTTATTTTTTAAATATTTATATTTAATTGTAGCTGTCCAATCTGTCTGAATGACACGCTACATATTTCTGGAATGAGTTTTTGTATTATGTTTTACCGGTAGTGTATCCCCTTAATTACTCTAACTAGTTAAGAAAACCAACCACCATTTGCCATTCGCACATCCTAACGTACACTACTGGCTCCTCTGTGTTCGCTCCAAAAACAGACAGCCGACACGACTGATCAGAACGAGCCTTTACACGTTACACCTGTCTGCACGTGGCTCAACGCATCCGCACACCACTTGGCAAACATAGGCCAGTGACAATTATGAGTAATGACCCTAGTGTGGGAAGGTCACTTGTGGGTACTCGCCAATACTTTCAGATACTTGCCAAAAAACGAGGCACTCGCCGTCCGCTGTTAGTTTTCTATCATACTCGAGTTAAAGACGATCAATAGCTTGCCCAGTGAATGGCTTAGGCATTTAGTGTAGTTCCCACACTACTCTGAGAAAATTGGACATCATCGCCAAACAACGACCAGCATAAAGTATGTCTTAACGTGCCTATCTCAAATCACATTAATATATATTTTTCATCTTGGTTGATATTTTATGTCTTCTGTTTGTACTAGACGCTTATCTTTGTTGTGTTTATCAGGTATTTATGTTTAATTTTGTCTTGATTCTGATATGGAATGGAAATGAGGTACAACCCACACAAAACAACGTATGAAGAAATAAAGAGTAGATTTTCCATGATCAATTTTTCTTTAGACTCCTGAGCATAAAGAGAGAACATCGCAAATGGTGTAGGTGTGGAAGACCAAGGCTTTGGCCAGCATAATTTGGAAAGTACTTGTCCAAGTATTGGCCTTTTGATACTTGCAATGTGTGTGGGAGCCCCATTCATGGACTAATATTTGCCCTATTTGCACAAATGTTTGACAATGTCCTCCTTGATATTTGCCTTGTAGTGTGAGGCCGACCTAAAGGTGGACCCCACTACATTTGGAATATAGGTTTCCATGAATCGCCGCAGTTAATGAGTCCACGTGAAACGAAATTTTTGTGAGTAAAAATAGTGGATATATTTAAATCTATTCAGTCAGTTTCATTTAGATTTATAATTCTAGCAATGTTATTGAGATAATATCCGCTTATGTGGCCAAATGGTTTAAGGCGTCACTATCATACATACTGGCCTGCTGATGCCGGAGAGATCGAGGCTTGAATCCCGGTTGGACCTGTTGAGGAACCACTTTGGGGTGGCCGCATGGTCAAAGGTGATACTCTCACAGTAGACTAGACTGCTGATGACGGAGAGGCCGAGTTTCTAATTTCAGTTGGGTGTACTGAGATTTTAAATGATTCTTCATTCTCCGTCCATACAAATGTGGGTACACTTTCTCTAAATATAACCTTATTAATCTCAAAATCTATTAGCGTAATTAGTACATATGCACCTAGCCCGAACAGAAAGTAAGACACGTTACTAAATAAACGGCCGATGGTTGTTTTTCCTAAATTCTTTCCAACAAATGCGCGTATATTACCTCTTAAATGCTTCCTTACTCATCTCTATCCCATTATAGTAGTTATTTATCATACATGCATATAACATAAACATGTAGTAAGACACGGTGATAAAAATGATGTTAGTGGTACGTGATATGAACATTCTGAAACTCAAATGTTGGATGATCCTGGCGAGGGTGTAGGCAGGCAGCCGTCTTGCTGTGGAGTCACACGTTGGCCTAAAAACCAACGCAGAACAGAAACGTGTCACGTGATGAGCTATAGGCCTATCATAAGATCTCCGCCTTATTGGGGTGAGCTGTTCTTCTGACTGGGTTGCCCCTGTTGCCCCAACCTCCCCGCTTGCCAATAGAGACATTGACAAGCATTGGGAAGTTTTGGCTGATTTGATATGCGAGTTACAGGTTGTTTTCACAGACCCTTATCCTCGTTGCATGAACTTAATATTAAATGACTTGGTACCTATGATTTAATTGTACAAAGTACACGGTTTGAGTTGGTTTGTAGCCCGACACAAGATATCCACCTTGGCAGAAGCGCCAAGCTAGGTCACCTGTGAAAGGGCTGTATTTCTTTGCGAGTTACAGGCAGCATTCGCTAGCCCTTATCCTCATGGAATGAGGGTGAAAAATATGAATTTGTGAAAATATATATCTAATGAAAGATGGGTTGATTGATTGTGAGTTTGTGATGATTATCTGAAAAGGAAAACGCATGTTTGATTAGTCAAAATATACACTTGATGAAGGATGAAAATTGAATGTGAAGGTGTGGATGATGTTGCTCCTTCCTCTTATCCCTCTCTATTCCAGCCTTGGGCGTTTGTATGGTCTTTGGTCGTGAGGATTGTAGTTACCAAGTGCACGTATCAATGGATTTTTGTGTGCTACACTTTGTGTGTAGAACTTTTCCCTTCTTTCTTTGAATAACACATCGAGCGGTTTGCACTTGGCTACATCATGGAGGTGGTCTATTCTTGTTCTAATGTCTGTTCCGGTTATGAGCCTTAGTATCTTGTTCTGCACTGTTTGTAGCTTCTTGATGTGTGTTTTGGCTGCGTATCCCCAACCTACGCAGCCGTAGAGGATGATGGGCTGGATAATACATTTGTAAATGGTTATCTTGGATTGCTGACTCAGTTGGCGCCCTTTGAAGAGAGGATAAAGCTGTATGAAAAGCGCGGTTGCAGTTTTCTTTGTTCTGTCAATATGTTTCGCCCAGGTGAGCTTCCTATCTATAGTTATTCCAAGATATTTTGCCTCGTTTTCGAATGGTATGTCCTCTTGAAAAATAGTGAAGTTCTCTGGTGGTAATTGTCTCCTTTTAGCCACCACCATAGCCGTGGACTTCGCAGTGTTGACTTTCACTCGCCATTTTGTGAGCCAGGTCTCTAGTGTTGTTAGGTATCGTTGGAGTGCTAGTGTCGCGTAGTATATATTCCGGTCTCTTGTATAAATTAGTGTATCGTCCGCGAATAATCTCACTGTCATTTTAGGGTGTGTTGGTATATCAGAAACATAAAGATTGAAAAGGTAGGGAGCCAAGACTGACCCTTGCGGTACCCCTGATTTTACTTTCACCCTCTCGGAAAGTGAGCCCCAATAGTGACCTGAAACTCTCTGTCTTCTAAGTAGCTTTTAATGAGCATTATGTCTCTTGGTGGGAAGTCGTATTGTATCAGTTTGTATAGCAGTCCATAGTGCCACACCTTGTTGAAGGCCTTCTCGACGTCCAAGAATATGGCGAGCATGTATTCGCGTTTATTGAAGCTATCGGTGGCATCCTCTATGAAATTTAGTACAGGATGGATCGTGGAGTGAAGTTTCTTGAATCCAAACTGTAGATCGGGGATTATTTCGTTCGTCTCTGTGTGTTGTTGCAGTCTATTTAGTATCAGGGATTCATAAAGTTTACTGGTTGTATTGAGCAGGCTGATTGGTCGTCTGTTCTGAGGGAAGATGCTATTTTTGCCTGGTTTTGGGATGCTGATGACTTTGGCCCTTTTCCAAAATTTTGGGAAGTAGTGTAATTTAAGGGTCGTGTTGAATATTTGGGTAAGCAGTGCTGTTGCATTGTGAGGTAGATTTTTTAACTCTTCATTCTTGATGCCATCTATACCCGGTGCCTTATTTGACCGAAGATCTTCGATAGCTTGTTGAAGTTCCTCTACTGTGATAGGGGCTGGTATGTCGTCTATTTGTCTGTCAAAGTAGGCGTTTACTCCCCTGATAATGTCTCTGTTTAAGTCGTCATCCTGCACTGGATTGGGTCTGAATTGTTGTTCTAGTGTTGCCGCTATCGCGTTAGCCTTGTCGATGTTAGTATAGGCCATTCCTTGCTGCCCATGTATGGCTGGAGTTCCCGCTCTTTTCGCAGTTCCTTTTAAAATTTTTGTCAAAGTCCACGGTTTCTGTTGATTGGTTGTAGTGTCTATGACAAAGTCGTTCCATCTGGTTCTTCTAATGTTGTTGACAGTTCTTCTAACCTGCGCCTTTAGCCTGTTGTACCTAGTTCTTTCTTGTGGAGTTCGTAGCCTCTGCCAATCCCTACGTGCTTCTCTTTTTTGCGCTATCAGGAGGTTGAGGTTGGGCTGGTCAATCCTTACGTTTTGCTGTTTTCGGGAGGTCACTGTGTTTTGTTTGTAAGCTTCTTGTATTGTATTTGTTAGTATGTCAATGGCGGCGTCAACGTCCTCTTCTGTTTCTATTTCTAGGTTTCTTGGTACGGATTCCTGTAGTTCTTCTTTGAACTTCTTCCAGTCTGTTGTCTTAGTACTCGGCCTGTGCCAGTTGGCCTGATGTTCAGTGTCGATGTCCCATTCGCAGAGTACCGGGTTATGGTCGGAATCGAGTTCTTGTAATACTGTTAAGGTTTCCGATGTTATTTTTAAGTTAGTTAGTAATAAGTCCAGGACGTCTGGTCTATGAAGGTGATTGCCAGGATAAAATGTCGGTGATTCTGGAGCTATTATGTTGTAGTCTGCCTCTGTTGCGTGCTCTTCTAGTATTCGCCCATTTCTATTTGTCAGCCTGCTATTCCATAGTGTATTTTTGCTGTTAAGATCCCCCCTATTAGGAAGTTGTTATCTGCAGTGATGATGTCCAGGTCGGTTTTGAGTAACATCTTGGTTGGAGGGTTATAGGTGGCCACGAAGTTTATGTGTCCGTTTTTGGTGTTGACAGTCACTGATGTGGCCTCCAGGTTTTCCGAGTCTTCGACGTTGTTTCTATAGTGTGGTAGGTAGCTATTTATAAAAACTGCTGTACCCCCCCTCTCTGTTGCACTCTGTCTGTCCTGTATATATCATATCCTGTTATGTTAAGCCGTTTGTCTAGTTTCAGGTGGGTCTCGCATACAAGTGCCAGGTCTATTCCATATGTTTGCATCAGGTCTTCAAATTCTTGTGTCTGTTGTAGGATTCCATTAGCATTCCATATAAGGATTCTGATTTGATTTTGTTCTATTACTTGTGTCTTATACGTCATTGGCTCCAAGGTAAAAGTCAGTTGCTGCCTCAAGTATTATCACAAGTTTTGTCATTTTATCCTCTGCCTGTTTAATTCTTGGTATAAAAGTTTTAAGATGTTTGAGTAAACCGCATATATTCATTTCTTTAAATATTGTCAGTATCTCTTTGAAGTCAATAGGGGTCGTTTGTCCTTCTTCTTTATTTTGTTGTGGGTCGTTCCGTGTGCTAAGTAGGGTGTCTCTGTATGATCGTGATGATCCGCTGAGTTTGGTTGGTGGCGTAGTTTTGCTTGGTAGTGGCGGGAAGTCAGTTTTTGTTGGTGTCAGTTTTTGTGTGGAGGTAGGTATCTTTTCATTTTTTTTCTGTCTTTGGTCTATCTTTATTTCTATCATTTTCAGGTATTCGGGGCACTTTGAATAGTTTGCGGTATGGCTACCACCACAGTTCACACACATAGCTGGAGTTGTGTTGTCTTTTTTTTTGCAGTCAGAAGTCAAATGGGGCGTCAGGCATTTGACGCATCTGGGATTGTTGGCGCAGTTGTTCTTAGAGTGCCCGAATTTTTGGCACCTATGGCACTGTAGGATGTAGTTTTGTGTTTGTATATAATGTTCTATCTTGACACGGGTGTTATTGATGCAAGTTTCCTGAAAGAGTTTATAGTTCTCGTCGGTTCTTGGGAGAGTGCATATGAAAATTGGTAATAGTTTGACGATATCTTGAGCTGCATTTTCCGTCTGTGTTTTGGAAGTAAATTGTCTGATGTCAGTTGCTGTATAGCCCATTGTATGAAGTTCCTCCTTTATATCGTCAGTGGGCATGTTGGGTGGGAGCCCTTTTATGACAAGTTTTAAGGGCTTGTCTCTCGGGAGTGTAAAGGTATGATATTCTTGCCCTGTTTGTTTGAGATAGGCTTGTAGGGTCTTGAAATCATCGAGGGTTGAAGTGTGGATTTTGAGCCCGTCTCTTATATAAAGTATTTTGAAGGTCCCTGTCATGGTTGATTTCATAGTCTTTGATATTCTAGAATAATTTGCTGTCCCTGCTACGACTATGGGTGGTAATTTTGGTTTGGTTTTTTGAGAGTTTGAGGTGACCTGTCTAGCGTTTTCGCTTGGTATTTCTATGGTTTCCATAGGCTCCTCCTCACGAACTGTCAGTATCTCGTATTGGTTGGCAACTTTGACTGATTTTGGAGGTTTGTCCTCCTTTGGTTTGAATAGAAGTTTCCTCTTTAGGATAGATGCGTCAGTGAAATCAGATTCCTCCGTCTCATTATCTGATAGTTCAACGTTAATGTCCTCATCCTCAAGATTCCTAGCCCAGTCCTGGGTTTGGTGTCGTTTAAGTTGTGCGCGTCCAAGCTCTGCAAGCTTGTCCATTTTTTTTTTAGTTTGTTGTTGGCCCTGAATGGGCCGACAACACTTTGAGTAATTTTTGTTATATTTATGGTTTTTATTTGTTTCTTCGTCTCTATAAGTTGTTTGTCAGGTTAAGTCAAGTTTGTTGAATATTTACCTTTCAAACGTTGAATTTGGCCGCCTATTCCGGTTAGGTCGGAACCTCAGACGTCAATCGACCTTCTAACTCCGCTATCACTTTTGTTGAACACGAGGAGTGAAGTCAACCTTCCAACTCCGAATATTCAATTCAAGTCCCGTCTCCGGTCCCGTCTGTTCTTCTGACGTTCAACTCATCTCTACTTTGACCACCCTGCTTGAGATGTTCGGCATGGGAGAACCAATCAAATCTCAAAACCAACCATCTTAAATCAGTGTGCATGCGCTCTACAGTCAGAAACTAGCAGACAGATTCGTTGGCTTTTCTGAGGAGATTTGAAATAACCCGTTATTGTAAAAAGTATGTATCGCTTTATTGGATCGTGCCACGACACAGCGTTATAATTTTAAAACATCCATCGGGACCATGATCTAAAATATATGTCAGCTGTTTTACGTTAGCGTTGCAATGCATCATGGGTGAACACACAGTCTTTAAATTTATTCGCTACTCACTCCTTATTCTGCTTACTATTTCCGGCGAAGGTGTGAATCAAGCTCTCCCATTGGAGAGACAATAGGACAGGTGTAATATCCTTGTGATAGCATCTGGGGTCAAAATGTTGACCGTAAACTTCCATTGAGCAATTTCCCCTCACGAACAGAATCCACGTTTACATAAGAACGTGAATAGCAAACACTCATAAAGAGAGGTTCACTTCTAATACAAAAAAAAAAAAACATAATTTGTACGACTATAATAATTACAACTAACAATGTATTATTAAATTTCATCCTAAAATATAATTACGTCATGTCTTCACAATATTCTGGCAATATGGAAATTATTACAGATATAATGAATAATACTTAGCATCACGTTTTACTACCCTTTTGTGCTATACGCATAAGTACTAATTACGCTAATGTGCTAGGGATTAGAAAGGTTGAATATAGAGTAAGTAAACCGCATTTGCGTGGAGGAAGAGTGGGAGAGCCTTTAGGAAAATTCACCCCCAGTTCACCTGAGTAGGATTCGAACCTCCTACTCCCCATTCTCGGCAGTCTAGCTCAACACGAAACCAGCGAATTAGCTAACAACTCCACCGAGGACCATTGTTTTAAAACGTGGGATTATAATTCTAATAAGATTCGTTGGAGTTTATATTTACCAACGTCGATGATTTCCTATTCTGCTTACAGAACAACGACCAACCTCTGTTGTCGAATGTTCTAAGTCATCAATCTTGCAATAGACTGATCTGCTGATGATCGGGAGTCTTAGGTTTGAATCATGATCGGATGAGCTAAGGGAAATTTCTAATACAATCCTCCATGCAAATTCTTATACATTTCTTTTAAATTTCACTAAATAACTCCCAACAAATTAACATAATTAGTGCAAGTGAGTAAAGTTGTTAAAAAAAATTTCTAATAAATATAAGGAAGGCCTTTCAAATAAATGCTTAACTTTTCTGAAAAGAAAAATTTATTTACCTAGAAAATACTTAATATTATAACTAAAATAAACCTAATCTCTGAACACACGGAAGAACATACGAGAAGATTCCCAGGTCTTGTCGGGGTTTAAGTCCCAGCTGAGTGTACTGAGAGTGTTTTATTCTTCATAGATTCATCCTCTCTATTTAGATAAATATGGCTAGATTTCCCGTAAATTATACCTCCTCCATAGCTACCTAAATTATAAACATTAAAACGTGCTGTAAATAGATGGCATGGTGAAACATACAAATTTGGCTCTTTTTTATCATAAAATAGAAATTTTAATAAAAAACAAGTATTATTTGTGAAATGGAATATTATATTATGTTACAGAAAAACACCATTAAAGTGCATAGTTGTAATAACATACAATGATCTAGAAACAAAGAGAAAAAGGAAAAGCTTTGTCCATCAAAGAGCATAATAATCAATTTCATATTTAAAGTACCCTACTCCATAAAATGATGTATGTTTGGCTATAGATCAGAAAATTTGGTTTTATAAAAATATGTTTCAAATTATAATATTTTAATTTTAATAGCACTACAATTTTAGAACAATAAGTTATTTTGTATCTCAAATAGTTTCGAATATATGATCAAAATTGTAAATTTCTGCTAACCGTCAAAGTCTTTTATTCAAAACATGAAAATTGACACTTAATATCTAGTGTTAGACAGTGTTAAGGTAAAATATGTATTCAAAATAATTAAAGATGATTTTGAGAAATTCTCTTTTTTTTTTTTTTTTTTTTCTCTTTTTACCCTTCAGTAAACAATTATCCTTAATTTTCGGGTTGTATATCTAATTACCAAAGTCCCTTGGGGATACATAATGAAGTTCTTAGATACCAAATTTTGGTGTGATTTGGAGAATAGTTTCTTCTCTAGTAGAAGATACATAGAGACGGCATAGAATGGAACCATTTTCTTTGGTTTCAGGAGTAAAAGGAACGTACACATTTAAAAAAAATCTTGAAAACGATTTTTTTTTTTTACGATCATAATACTTTTCTCATCGAGGTATCAAGAGAAAGTAAAAATAGATAAAAATAACCGATAACTGAGATGTTACACACACATTTATAAATATACCCTTATTGCATTTTGAACCAGTTATTTTGAAAATAACTAATGGATGTTGAACTACATCCCTCCAGGCAGTCAGCCACCCCACTTAAGTGACGAAGTCATTTTGAAATCCAACTCACTCCTTCTACAATCTCCTTTCCCTCAAAATCGTTATCCCCTTTCCAACACCTCCTCACCCGTAACAGCTGATAGCTCTCTGGAAAATGGGGTAGCATATTGCGTCTCGACCCTCCTTGTAGATACGGTCTGGTTCAATAAGCGTGTCTTATTATTGAATACTTGTTGAATTCTTCCACGTTGTTTAAGACCAGGCTAACATTAGGGGCAGACATCAATATGTCGGCCATAACTCATCTCCTGTCTCCTTACTCCGAATTATTCATAACTTATGCTGTTTAATACCGGTAATTTCTGGTATTAGTTTATTTATCATTAGTTTTTACACTCGCGAAATTGTTAAGTTGAGTAGTTAACACCCGTTTCTTTGGTCATATGGCCAAACACTTCATTAACTTTAATATAGAACTCCTATTATTAGAGGTCATGGTTATAATCCGGTTCGGGTGTAATAAGGGTGGCTCCCTTTAAATAGTTTAACACGTTTCCTCTGCAATAATGCGTGTACATTTTACCTAACGATATAATTTCCTCATCCCCAAAACCTTTGCGAAATTAATGTGTGCGTATAAACCGAACAAGTAATAAAACGATTTGAAAAAGTTATAGTCCAGAGTATTTGACTTGAATTTTATCAACAGATCGATCATATCATCAACTGAACTTACAGACAAAATTAATTTTGGAACAAGCACATCAGTGAATATTCAGGCCGTTAATTCATCACTGTGAAAGGAGAAGCCCAAATTTAACCAATTTTCAGCCATGGTGGGAGATAAACTCAAGATCTCTAGCTCTAAAAGAAAGGTGCTAGTGATTGAATTATGGTTTAATACTGTGCTTACTACAATATATACTTTTATTCAGGGCTTTCAACATCGACTTATACTACCTTAGGGGAAGGGTAGAGAAGGGCGAACAAACGTTTGCCTCGAGAGTTTGATGTAAAATCATATCGTTTGTTTGATTCAACTGATCCAAGTGAAACCTCGAGTTAAAAATTTTGGTGATATAAATATTTAGTATGTCAATTAGTTGGCTCTCAAACAAAATTGTAACATAAATTATACACAACAGGATCCACCGCATTTTATTTTAGACTATGGCCACAATTTTGGTGCCAATTTTTAAAACATTTAGAATTGGAACAATTTGTCATTTTTGGAGTTACAAGAGTAACAAGTGGTAACATTTGATAAGAAACATTTTAACTAAAACGGAAAAGTGCTTGCAATATAGATAGACGCCCTTGCTATAAATTATAGTAATATGTGAGGCAAATTAAATTAAATATATCCAAAGGAGCAATATTTTATTAATTTTAACCAACAATTTGTTTTCAATTATAAAAACTACAAAATACTGAAGATAGTTTCTGCTCTCTTCCAAACGACCTTAATATATCAAATAAATCCAAATGTTTGAAAATAGTACTCTACCTTATTTCTAATCACAA
Organism: Timema cristinae; assembly: GCA_039000515.1. Lineage (NCBI taxonomy): Eukaryota > Metazoa > Arthropoda > Insecta > Phasmatodea > Timematidae > Timema > Timema cristinae. Next base: position 38,295,700 of record JBCFYV010001001.1, read on the forward strand.
ATATTCTAACCTATTTTATCCTTATATTTTCGCAAAGTTATTAGATCAAAATTGCTTTTCTTTCCACTCTTTCAATAAATCCTAAACTATATCTATCTTAACGCTAGTAGTTTATTCATACAAAACATGTATGTATTTTAATAGTACTAATCCCAGAAAACAATAGGAATAAAATATTAAAATAAATCAATATTTTATAAAACCATTTCTTAAGACAACATAGAACCACGTAAAATCATTGAAAACTCATAATGTTTAATATAGGTCAAAAACATGTACACTCCGTCGAGATTGTAAGTTAGCGACTTATTGGCTCAGCCCTCGCCGTATGCTATACCTCCACACACTACTGCAAATTAGTTTACCTAGCTACACCAAAAGCTTAAGTTAGAGAAGGCATTAAGACCTTAAATTATTTCTTGACAGTTGGGAAGGAGTGTGGTGAGGGGGGGGGTATTTCTTCTAGCGATGTTCAAAAGGTTTTATTTACTAAATTTATTTTATGTTATTGTTCTGATCATGATAAAATCAATTATCATTAGTTACATAATTTGTTAATTAATTATGTTTGCTCTCATTAACTTACGGGCTGGCCTTTTATTTAGCTATTATTATTATTATTATTATTATTATTATTATTATTATTATTATTATTATTATTATTATTAGCACCGCGTCTTACTACCCGTTCGGGTTATACGCATTTTTAGCTATTAAATATTTAACCATGTCAAGCATTATTTTGGTAGTGCTACCCATATTGATTGGTTTTACATGGTTACATAAAGAAAGTCTCCCCCTTTTCAGAATCGTCATTAGTATGTATAGCAAATTATAAATTTATTAACATAATATTTCTGCCTGTTTAAGGTTTGAAATGTAAATATCTTTAAGTAAAAACACATTCTAATTTCTGTACTGTTTTTAAGAATGTCTGTCTGTTGGCAAAAATACCTGGAACTTCATAACCGAGTGCGGTGCAATTATTTCTAATCATGAGGATGTCTGTTAAGGGAGGATCTCACATACATAGTCAGGGTTTGATTCTCCGTTAAAGATACGGCCGGATTTATTTATATCTGTAATTTAGGATCTCTGGAACCATTTAACCAACTACGTTGAGGTTTTTACTTTTATACTGAACCAATATCCAAGCAGGTTCTAGCATCACTAGTGTATAATCAGGTGTTTTGATGTGAGTCCCGGTGAAGGGCCAGATGATTGTTTTTATACATGGACCTACATAATTACTATGGGGTAATTTTTCATTATTCTGTAGAGAATTTATCCAGGCATTTCTTAGAATAATAATCATAATCAGACGTTTTGGTGTGAGTCCCGGTGAAGTGTCAGCATTTCTATATATATATATGAATGATCAAGCGGATATTTGTGTATATCTTTGGAACAAAATATTTATTCCGTATTTAATTATATACTGTAGGATATCAACCAGGCAACTCGTAGCATGGTAGACTTAGGTTTTTGGGTTCGAATCCCTGTAGAAGTTTCGGATTGATGTTGTATATAATTTAGCGAGGATATTATAGCCATATAAGTGATTGCAGTGCAGTTTTGTTTCAATTATGTAAATTTATGTCCAGGCAGGTTTTAACACTAGTTTAATCAAGTGTTTTGCTATGAGTCCCTGGACTATGAGTTGCTATGAGTTCTGGGTCAGTCGGAAGGTCAAATTCCGTTTTTCCTCGAAAGGGATAGTATAGTCCAATGTTAACTATAGGAGAGTATTTATATATAACATAATATTATCTCTTTCAACCACCTTTACTACTCATCTGGGCAACACGCCTTAAATAATTACTGTGGTATAGTGATGAAAAGGTACAAAAGAGAGAGGATATAGCCACATTTTCTTGGAGGAAAGTTAGGAAACAATTTAGGTAAACGTACTTTAATATTCCAAGCCAGGATTAGAACCATGTTTCATCCATCCCTGAAATTGGACCATGTGAGATTTTTTAGTCCGTATGACTACCGATACAGTAGAATTTATATTATTTACCGTATTTCTTAGAATATTTATTTTACTTTGTAGTTTTGTTTAATATAATATATTCAATACTTTATTTTGTGTGTGTTTTGAGCAAATATCCCAATGAGATTATCTACAACTATCAAACCCGCCCCAGTGTCGTAGTTAGCCAATTCGCTAGTTTCCTGTTGAGCTAGACTGTTCTAATCTCACTCGGGTGAACTGGGATGGTTTTTCCTAAATTATTTTCCACTCTCACTTCCCGAAAATACGGATTCACTTCCTCTAAATTCAACCTTTCCAATTCCTAACCCATTACATTAATTAGAACTTAGGCGTATCACCAGAACGGGTGATAAGACGTGGTGCTAAGAAACCCAAAAAAACCTCAACAATTGCTCTAAACACTCTTTCCTTGTCCTATTGATTTAAAATAACTACATTAAGGTTATCTTAGAGAGAGTGAAGTTTTTTTGGCACTTGAACATATTAATAAATAGTTCGTTCTGTGTATGCTAGCTGGCTGTGAAGGTCCAAGTATAGCGTAGAGTAGTTAAATGGTATTTTTTATAAAAGGAGGGTTGGATCACATTATTTACTTTGTCAAGTAATGCACTATCAAAACACTGACAGTTTCTAATGCAGTTAACATTCATACATCTTCTCTAAACATTTATGTTTATCAATAAGCCAACAGTTATTACTTTTTCCAAGTTAATTTCAAGACCAAATAAATTGTGTATATTTTAGTCTGTACTATTACCTATATATCTCGTACTCTTCAAATATTTATGGGTTACCTTATTATTATTATTATTATTATTATTATTATTATTATTATTATTATTATTATTATTATTATTATTATTATTATTACTATTATGATTATTATTATTATTATTATTATTATTATTATTATTATTATTATTATTATTATAAATGCTTTATAAGCCAATAATCCTACAATAGCATGTTTTACAGATTTATTTAACGGTAAGATAGTGTGACAGATTAGCTATATCAATAGCGTTTTCTCTATTGAACTAAGGACCCCAGGTTTGATTCCTGACACCGTGGAAATTTTATTTTTAGTGAAACGTTTGTTTCCCCTCTCAAAATGATGAGCTAATGGACGGGAATGTTGTGTCTTTTCAAGTTTTTAGATAGTATCAAAGTAGTGTGTTGATTCTATCAGTCGGTTCAGAAAGTACACGTTAAATACCTCAAATAAATTTATAAGATGAGACCTTAGGTTGCTACGCTGCACTCTAAGTGAGATCGGTTATTACTTATTGAAGAAAATAAAAGAATAAGGTGTACTCATTGAAATTAAATATAACTTTAACTTTATCTAAGAATGATTAAATATTAGTTTGTTAATAAAACTTTCAGCATTATTTATCTGGCTTATTAAAATGCTTTGTTTGACTTGTTTTTATTCTTCACGCATCTTTAATATATGCATTATTACGGATCGAGATTATTAAGGATCAAGTGTGCACTTGTTGCAGGTTATTTGGATTTCGTGCCTAGGCTCAACATCCTCTTCTCCTTTATGTGGTCCTGCTCCATCGAAAGTTGTCAGCAGGTGGCGTTCATGAGTAGAAGTACCGAGTGAGAGCAATATAGAAGATAAATATTTCGAAAAGTATTATTTGCATATAAACAAAAATCAATTTTACTGTAAAATCATGTTTTTAAAAATTCCTTTTTTCCTTTTACCAAAACTTATAAAATTCCGTTTATGAGATTTTTTGTTTTAAAAAATGATAATATTTAATGTATACTATTTTATTAATATATTTTATATGTATATATATTTTAGGCACTTGTGGTAAAAGCTTTTTAAAAATACCCCGCATAATTGGGTAAAAATAACAATAAAACAACGTAAACCTATTTTAATGTTTTACAAATTCCATTATTCTTCTCTTTTTTTGTGTTTTAAAATTGTTACCAACTTATTCATGTGTGCACGATAAATTCTAGCTCTGGCTTTATATGTCTAACCGTTCAAATTTTGATATCTGTGTAGGACCGAAAAAATATATCTAATGTGAGTTTTTCATAAGCTTTTCATTCTTGGTACGGGACCAAAAAAAAAGAGTTGTGATTTTGAGAGTAACTTATGCATGTTTAATATTTTTTATTCTACCATTATTTGTATAGTTATATCATTATAGTTTAAAAACAATTCCATGCTAACAATGTTTTATTCACTTGTAGGTTGTATTTTTGTCGTTTATGAGTATTTTAAATTGATTTGTAATAATGACTGAGCTAAAATAAGTAATCTACACGTTGATATTAGAATTAGTAGTAACTTAAACAATTAATTTTCGTCCATATTTTTATTTAATCAGATACATATTAGATACACTTTAATATGTATAGGCCTACAATAATTTACAATAACAACATTATAAATAAGTTATAATAGTTATGATTGTGTCTAAAATATTTACTAAAACATTTCGAAACATTTCCTTTGTACAGATTGATATCTTGGATCCTAACTATTATTTCGAACCCAACCAAGATTGATGGATTTTTCTTGAGCGTTAAGAATACGTAGCACAACTTCATTCGAAGGGGAAGTAAGGTCATCGGTCCCAAGTCGATTGTAGCATTTAAAAGAACCCTGAAAGTTTGTAACGATACTGATTTGGACCCCTCTCATGCATTAAAAATATCATGGATAAAGTGCATTTTCTTTAAGTATTGTATTAAAATATCCTTTAAATACTTCATCAATGGAGAATCACGAGATTTTCAGAAATAACGTCAAAGGATTGCACAATTAAAACTTTTTTATCTTTCAAAAATCAACACCGCGGTAACAAAAAAAGAAAAATAACGCTAGCTCCATCTACCCAATAGGAAGCTAGCCTTCATAACACCTGTCGCCAGGAATCTTCAGATATGTTGGTTCTGACACTGGTCACGAGAGGTCCAAGGGGCAAGGAGTAGGTCATATATAATCTGCTTGTGCGTATGAACATACAGAGAATACCAATAAAAACAAAGTGTGTTAATACAAATTAAGAATGCCGGTCGAATAAATCTAACAAATTATTAACAGTGCCGGTAGCATAAATATAGCAATAGGATTTATTCACAATGCCACTAATTGAAATCTGTAGTTCGATTAAGCTGTATCATATAAACTTATATCTTCAGTGCCGAAGATAAATAACTTTAATAAATCGTGTGTAACATTAAAGGTCTTATTTATTCAGTTAAAATATCACACATAATTCCGTATCAACATAATTAGTGCTAGATAAAGGGGCTATAAATAACAATTATATCATCAAAATACTGTACCACTTTAATTAGTGCTCGATCACGGGGCAGTTATCAGCTGATTAAATGGTATCACTTCAATCGGCGCCCATTGCCGACCCGTAACGTTTTAATCGACGCCCAGCTTGGAGCGAATTATTCAACTTCACAATAAGGTTTTGAAAATACCTTTCCTGGCAGAATTGGAAGGCCCTCTCGCTATCGCTCATAGAAATTCTCGTGTACTGATATAATCACTTAGTGAATAAAGTTAAATACATCAAATAAATAAAATAAATAAACTATTGTTATAAATTATTTATAGTCTAAGGCTTTATCAAAGTGAACCTTTTGGTTAGGAAGTTTTGTATATTTTATATACTAATTTATCAATGAAATAAATGTTTCTTTGCTTTGCGTCTTATTTATTGTCCGGGCATTACAAATTACTATAATGGTGTAGTCAGGAGTAATGAAGCATTAATAACAAACTTACCCGCATGTGATTAGATTAGATTTGATTATAGTGGGAAATCATTTAATAAAAACCTCCTTTAATACACTCCACCGGGATTCACCCTGAAGCCCAGAGCTCTAGATCTAGAAACGTTTTTGCTGTAAAAATAAGTGACGTCAGACTAGTGACTAGCCAGTAAGTTCTCCATCCCAGCTTAACACCTTGTGAGACAAGTATTATCTGCCAAGTAGGAGATAAATGACCAACCAACGACACTAATGCAAAGTCATTTTAAGTTCCACCATTAAGGTAACCGTAGATTAAATAAAATTAAATCTATTACATCAGAAAACCAATAGATGGGTTATTTCGTTCAACTTCAATTTTTAAAATAATTGTAATAGCTTTGTTCCTCCCAGATCCCCAAATAGGCCTATTTTTTACTGTCCATGATGGGGAAAGGGACAGTATTCAGGTAAGGTTTGAGGTTTTGGGCTGTAGTTACACGCACAATGCCAACAGCATAGAATGTAGATAGTGGTATGACAGAAAATAATGTTGGATACCCTGAAACCCTAATTTTGAAACTTGCAAGAAAAAACAACCTCGCAACTCATGAACTCGCAAATCGCAGGATGTACCAAAACAGAGCTAATTTTGAAAGGTTGCTATTGCCGTGCGAGTCGGTCTGACGTTGTTTCGCTTGCGAATGAGTTTTCAATCTGACAACATTGTAAAACCTTGACGTACCACAGGATTAAAGCGATGGGATTCCACCATCCGCCACTCTACAAGATACGTAACTGAAAGAAAGAACTATTATTGTATTGAATGCTTTATGTGATTCAATTTGTTTAGTTTTATTAAGAAACCATCTTCCATTTGATTGCATCTAAGTTTATTGTCTCAACAATTTCTCAGGTTATATAAGTATGAGTTAAATGTTTGTGATAATTCAAATGTGTTTTAGCTCACTTGGTAGCGTGCTTGTCTGAAGATCAGAATTTCACAAGATCGTTTCCAACTAGTATTTAAGGTTTTAATTTTACGTCGGAATAAAAAAAATCACTTGTGAACAATCTGTATTCAGTAAAATATTATTTTAATTTCGCAACTATTTTTAAAATATAAATAAACTCTAAATGTTTTTACTATGCGATTAATTGTTAGCTTTCTTAGCCTTATTTTTAAATGTGTAAATTTTTATGTCATAAACCCATTAAATTAATTTGTAACTAATCACCTACATAAAAAAATTAAAATTAATGTACAAATATTGATAAACTACTTTGTTAAATTATTTTTAAATAAGAATGTTGTAGTATTCTACGTACGCTCAAATACCTTATATATTTCTAAACAAAATATGTATAACAAATTATATGATGATTATTACAATAATTTAAAATGAAAGATGTTTTATCAGGCTGATGAAAAAATTTAAAAAACTCGAACAATAAGGTTTGAACACCTGAACTTTAGATCATGAGGTTTTGTTTGTATGTGTTTTATTATTTTTCGTAAACGTATATATGTAAACATGAATAAAAACATGAGAAACATTTAGGGGACATTTGACCCCAGCCCCGAAGGGCTCTTGACAACACACATGACATTGAACATATAACAAACATTTCTCAGACATACAATGGCACCCTGGTGGGCTGAAAGGTGCTTTCTGTTGGTTAGGGGTGGGAAAATTACATAAAAAACCCACCCCGTAGCACAGGAAGGGTCACCTAGATCATGAGGATGTCACGTTACCACCTCAGCCAAATTTACGATTAAAGAATTTTGAAATATATTATTATAATTTAACACAAACACACATTTTTATTCAAGTTTGAACAAAGTGTTCAAAGCAATCTTATTTTTTATACTTCTGTAAATCTATTTTGTACAATAGTAGGCTTATTTCGACAGTATCACTCTCAGATGCCTGCAACTGAAGAGTGTGATGGCGTCCTAGCATAACTGGTGGTGATACGTGATGGTGGAAAAACAAATAAAAATTTGCCTAAGATCGAATGTTTGAAACACCACATCCAACAGTAGTTCATGGAATGTTACAAGGCAAACCCATCGAAAAAAATAATATTTTTTATACAATGAAGTTCAAACATGATTTCCTAAACTTCTCTCTTGAATCGTAGCCAAGAACGATAACTAATTTGTAAGGCCCTTATAGTAAAGTTAGAGTCGTAAAGAAAACTAAATAGCAGCCGTGAATTCATACAATGCGTTGAGCATATTTTATTTAAAGAAATTATCCATAATATTCACCTTAATCCCTTTTTATAATGTCACTAATCGAACTACGTTGCCACATTTTTTCATTTAGGGAGTAAATTATTATTTTTAAGTCAATGAAAACTTAATTTGCAAAGAAAGTAGAAGAAACATACAAAAATTGACGATGAGAGAATGGTGTCAGATATTAACAAGAATTGAGTTAATTTTGAATACTAAATAATTATTTTCCAAATAATTAGGTATTTCATGTGCGTAAATTTTAACACGAGATTCAAACCTTGTCCTCCATGCCATGATTAACTGGAATACACCGTATGAGAAACCATTTAAGAAATACTAGTATTCATGCCCTGACTTCCTTGTCATAGGCAAAACGGATTAAATTAGCTTCACATACAAGTTAGTTTATACGTTGTCTTCCTCACTCTTCTTCATATAAGATCCTCCTCTATCGCCATTCTTTATTTCGACCCTACTAGAAAATTATCTTATCTAATACCACCTTGACTTTGGAAGCTTAGCCTGTAACATACAATTGAATAACTACACTCTGAACTATCAACAGGGCATGGCTTGAGAAGACAATACTTAGAGTATGTTTGGTGAAGGTAGGCCGGCCTGTTAAACCACAGAGCAAGATTGTTCGTTGTACTTGTTTCATGGAAGCAACATAATAAGCACTGACTTGAAGGTCAAATAAAGAAACTAGAAAAATATCATTTAATAACAGGGTTCAGCCACTTCGATGGTCACATGTTCTAAGACGCTTCTCTCACAATAAACTAGCTTGACAATGACGAGGAGATCCAGGGTCAATCACTGTCGGATTCACTGAGAGGTATTTTCATAAATGGTTTCAACTCTCCCTCAACGCAAATTTGGGCACAAATCCTGTAAATTGAGCCTTCCTCAACAGGCGTAAAATCTGAATGTGTGCTGTGTGGCACTAATATATATATATATGTGTGTGTGTGTGTGTGTTATTTGTTTCTAAGCCTACATCATGTGGAGTTATTTAAACTTACATATCACTATATTGCTTCATTAAAAAAGGAATAATACATTTAAAGTGTTCTATGCAACAGCTATGAGCCAAAAAATATTATAATATGTTTAATCGTAAAATTTTAAAAAATATATGGTTTAAAGTAAACAATTAAGCGTGAAAAGCACTTACTATAAATTAATGTAGGTCTACATCAATATATCCTTACAGCTTTACTAATAGGAGTAGTATATGGGTGGTGACTAGAATTTACTAGTAAATTTTTCCCACATCATTGGTATCAAACAGATACTTGAGCTTATAAACACATTTTGCTCACTACACTTTAATGTATGGGTTTGGAAAAATGGATATTGAGGGCTAAGTTCTACTTATACACACCAACCATGTGAAGCCAACCTTTGATCTAGATAAAGACACTCTTCTGTTTTATAAAATAACAAATACATAAACGCAGACAATCGTATGGTTGATAAACGAATCATATTTCAGATGTTTAAATATCTAACAATTATAGTTCAGTTTGTCGATGATGAGGAATTTAGGGCTAGAATCTCAGCCGAGCCTATTGAGGGTGTTTGTTCCTAAATTGTTTCGAGCATTTCCTCCATGTACATATGGATACATCCACATTATATTCTACCTTCTTTATCATAACTCACTCGCGTATTATCATGCGTATAGCCCAGACGGGTAGTAAGATGTGGTTGTAAATTTTGTTTGGTATTTAAATATTAACTAACATATTTTCTTGGCTTTACTATCCCTTTCGCTGTAGCACGGAAAATTGCAATAGAATGCATTGTCTACATTTCTTTGAATGTTTTCGAATAGAGTATAATATGTTATTTATTACCATCCCTGAAACTTCCAACAGACAGATGTGAAGTGGATATAATATTATTATCCTTAGTTGGAAAATAAAAATTATAACACGTGGAAAACTAAAGAGCAATAACATATGAAAAATTGATATTGAGTAATTAAATTTTTAATAAGATACACCCACGCCCTAACTAAAGATATAACGATTGGTTTTAAAAATACGATCATTCAAACAAAAATATCTCTATAATCCTGAGAATATTTTGAACGACAAACATTCTACTGCTAGGTCTAACGGAACATCACCGGGATACAAACTCCAACGCCACGCCTTCAACTTCCACTAGGATCTCGGTTTTAAACCGACTCTGCTACTGCTGGGCTGATTTATTACACCTTGCTGCAAATCGACAAATTACGTCATCGCATGTAAGGCCACCACTTCACCGAAGACTCTCAGTCCAATCGTATTGATATATAAAATCTAAAATTGAATGGATGAAATTTCAACTGATATAAATAAATGCAAAACAATGGTCTGTGTAACAATAAAAGGGTTGTATTTTAAAATCGAAGTCCCACCCAAGCCGATGCTGCATAGAATATCCTCTTATTCATACTACCCACTCCAAGAAACGTCGACATTTATTCAAATCTCCTAAAATAGTATTCTTCACTATAGTAGTTCCATGTCACTTCAAGCTATATACAAACAATATTATTCAATATACTTCACTATCAACTCTCTACAATGTAAACTGGTCATATACGTACCCTCTGAATAAACTGGCTTGCTCAGCCTAGTAACATCGCTGACGGCAAAACGTCGAGGAACGGGGCAACCTTGCCTTGATGTATCAGCACTTGATGTTCCGACCAGCCCAGTTTAGATATATCTGATGGGCGATTTTATGCACACCTGGCGAAGAGTGCACGCGGACATGGCTGCCCTCTTTCGGATGGTTTGTGCAACCATCAACTGATCTCTGACGTCAGCAGCCAAGAAGTTAAAATTATTTTGACAACAAATCCGAGTATCGTCTATACGGAGCGGGATGACCAATCAGTGACCAACAAGCACAATGGCCTACGTGAGAAAGATATCGTGATCCTCCCAAAATGTTACGTCACTGACTTAGTTTGAACTATTCCCCCCTACCATAACTACGCAGTAAGACCACAATATATTATGAACGTGGGGAAGAAATAAGTTGACTTTTGATTTCGGCACCATCGAGGATGGACCTCTGTTATATTTATTTATGTTATACTTTTGATTTCGGCACCATCGATGATGGACCTCTGTTATATTTATTTATGTTATACTTTTGATTTCGGCACCATCGAGGATGGACCTCTGTAATATTTATTTTGAAATTTTGAATTTTGAATTTTGAAATCGACGCCATAATGGACGGACTGCGTTTATTATTTTATATCGTTAGGAAACGACTTCCAAAAATCTGGATTCTGTGAAGGATAGTTATAATACTATGTAATTATTCATAGTTTTTCATAGAAGTTTGAATTATGGAACTTTAACTATTTAATTTAATATTGTTATACCGAACGGGTAGTAAGACGCGGTGCATAATAATAATAATAATAATAATAATAATAATAATAATAATAATAATAATAATAATAATAATAATAATAATAATAATATTGTTATAAACGAGAAAGGCTGATATTTGTTTATTAAGTATAGGCATTATCTAATACTATTTAAAACTAAAAGTAACTTCAGTTTCATGTCGCCAATTAAGGGCTTGTTTCTTAAAGATGTTTTTAAATTCTCAATGTTTGCTGTTCTAACTTAACGAAATGTTAATTGAAATATATTAATATTTTCTTTCTTAATAATCTGGATATATTGACTATCGGTATTATCCTAGCTTTTGTCGTTGTACATTTAAAATCATTTATATACATTCCAATATTTTGTGTAACGTGAACTTAGCTATTCTTCACATATATTTATATTTGAAATGTGGCAAACTTCTAAACGTTCTTTAACTTAATATCAATTGTTAGACTTTGTTAAGTATTTGAATAATGCCGATTCAAGTAGTCCCGCGTGAGTTTACATTTAGTTTGAGGTGTGAAACTCTCGTGTTAGTTAACGTAATGTTTGTAGTATAAATGTTTATTGTAGAACTTGAAGGTACTTTTGTTTTCTGTAAAGTTTGAATACTCTCGTGATATTTAAAGTAAAAGTTTGTAATATAAAGATATAACTTTACTTTGGAAGAGTATAGGTTTTTGTAATGTCTGTAGATGTTCAGACGCTTTTGTAACAGTTTAAGAAGACTCTTATAGCTTTTTATAATTCATCAATAGATTTTGTTATTAATTGTTTTCATAGCTTTATTAATATAAAGCTAACCTGGTCTAATTGAATTAATCTTTTCTAGCAATAATGTAATCAACTATGTTTTTCTTCGTTCTACTAGATAAATTAAGGCCACTTAACTTACTGTCTGTTATTTTTGAATGAATTAAATTACTCTCTACATTTAACTCTTGCTGATGCTTTTTTCTTATTATTATTATGTTAGCTTACTTCTTCTTAAACTTGTAGTATTTTCGCTAGTAGCCTATTGCTACGAGGTAAAAAACTGAGAGGGTGTTACAGCTCAATTGAACCATAAATATCCGGCTACATAAAACTATATCTGGTTGGAACTTCTTCGGGACTCACTCCAAAACACCTAATTTATCATGCTAAAACATGCTAAAAAAGAAAAACAACATCACAATCAGTTAAGTGGTTCCATACATATATGTATATATATGTATATGTAGGTATTTGTATATATATGTATTTGTATATATTGTAACGTTCTGGATTTACGTTACCGCGATGGGCGCCTATTGAAGAATTATGATTAATACACTTTTCATTTTGACATGTTTTTTATTGCTGAATCAGTTTAATTAATGCGAAAATAGATCATGTTTAACTATACGCGGGCTAGCGCGGACAGGTGTTGCTAGACGCCAAACTCCCAACTGAACACTTAAAACACTGCCTTTATGTTGCACCATCCCTTGTATATATTCCTCGCTCATGGAAGCTTCGAGAAGGTTTAGTTTAGAAAAACAAAATACAAGACAAAAACATCTCGGTCTTACTGGGAGGTTCTAGAGCCGGAAAATGACTCAAGTTACATTTTAAAATCTCTCTTCGAACCATCGAGAAGAGGAAGTTATTATTTGAAAAATATATATTGTCAAACTGACTTGGCTGGTATCACGTGCGTGACGTCACTGTTCAGTGGCTTTTGCCTTCTTAGAAGAAGAAGTGCTTTAAGCGCCATTTAATATACTACATAATTTAAATGAAATAAGATACGTTTATAAAATTAGGACGATATTATTGTCAATGCTTTCACATACTTTTCAGGGGCAAATCAATTACATTACAATATATATGTATATATGTATATATATGTATATATACATATATATATGTATATATACAATATATATGTATATAACATATATATATCCAGCTGACACTTCACCAGGACTCACACCGAAACACCCGATTACAATTATTACACTGAAAAATACCTGGATAAATACTCTATAGAATATTAAAAACTACACCACAGTAATTATGTGGGTCCATAAATGTTTACAAACAATCAGCTGTCCTTTCACCAGGACTCACACTTAAACACCAAATTATACATTAATAATGCTATAACCTGCCTGGATATTTGTTCAGTATAATAGTAAAACCCTCATTGCATTCGGTTAAATGGGTCCAGAAATCCTAAGTTACAGATATAAATAAATCCGGCCGTACATTTAACGGAGACTCAAACCCTGACTATGTATGTGAGATCCTCCCTTAACAGACATCCCAATGAATATAAATAAATCCACCACACTTGGTTATGAAGTACCAGGTATTTTTGCCAGCACACAGACATTCTTAAAAACTGTACTGAATTACAATATTTTTTACTTAAAGATATTTATATTTCAAACCTTAAAAAAGCATATACATCACTTAGAGTGATTTACGCTCGTAAACCAAATATAAAACTTTCTTCTGCTTTTCATTCATTTAAACCTCCTCACTCTGATATTATATTAATACTTGCAGATGACATAACCAGTATTATGTTTTGGATTTCCAGAATTTATTAAATAAAAAAACAGATTTGACAAAAACAAAACCACATTTAACACTATACATCTAATTTATTAGAAAATGATATTCAAAGTAAATCTTAATAAACAACAATGTGCTTAATCAAAGTATTTATCAAAACTTTTTACTAATAGTTATATTGTGGCTTTTTTGATAATATTAAATAAACTATGGAATCAAACTATGGTACCACATAGCTATGTAGACAGTTATACTAACCTTGAAGAAACAAATACAATTCCTTCTATAACTAAAATATGTCTAATGGATAACATTTTATCAAATATCTTTTTTTTGTACACCAGGAAGTAATCTAAACTATTTTAAATCAGTATTGGGACCCTTAAATTATTTAAGTATTTTTTAACTCAGCGTCTTAAAAACAAAGTAAAAATCTTTTAGATTTAATTTGTTATTAGCATTATATATGTATAATATAATAATTAATCATTAATAAATTAATAGTTAGCTATTCATAGTAATAAAGATTCTGAAAAAAGGGAGACCTGCTTTATGTGACCATGTAAAACTAATAAATGTGGGTAGCACTGCTACCAAAATAATGTGTGGCGTGGTTAAATCTTTAACAGATAAAAAAAACAGCCCATATATATTAATGATACAAAACATAATAAATTACCTAAGTATGTAACGAATAATTGTTTATTATGGAGGGAACAAAAAAGTAAAATTAATTTAGTAAATCAAACCATTTGGACATCGCTAAAAGACATAACCCTACCCCTATTTCTCCATCACAACAGTCAAGAAATAATTTAATGACTTAAGGCTTTCTCTAATTCCAAACTTGGGCGTGGCTAGGTAAACTATTCTGCAGTCCTGTGTGGAGGTATAGCATACCGCGTGGGCTGAGCCAATAAATTGCTACTTTATAATTTCGACGGAGTGTACATACATTATAAAAAATGCTTTCTCTCTCAATGTAAAAACTCTCATAGAAACAGTGTACATATACAAGTGGAACTACACTTGGCATACCTGAATATTTAAAATGTTAGTTTCTTAAAATAATTTCTAATAACCTACTTATAAACAGATCTATAAATATAAAAATGTACAAAGTTATTGAAATATTTAATCATTAAAACAAAGCTTTTTTTTAGGATTATTACTTAGGCTACATAAAGTTAGTATTATAAGAGCTAATATTTATCTAAATAATATATCAATTATTCCTAAATAATAGATATAATCGACTATGACTCAAGTTATAATAGTTTTTCTTACGTAAGTTATGAATACACATTTTGCTTATGTCCTTTATTCAAGTTATAGGGGCAAACAAAAATATAGCGCAAAGCTGCTAAAAGTATATTTATGTTTGAATAAATAAATTAGTATTAAATAGAAAATTCTACAATAATATTTCTTTGACTGAGCAAATTCTTTTTCATTGGCGAAAACTGAATTTAAATACATTAAATGGTATTGTCACAATCATAATATATTTAGTAATTTGGTAAGGTGACTTTTGACGTACAGACTCTTTTGTGCGATTTAAATACAGGCTAAAACAACGTGAAAGTTCTTTAAATTCTATGTTTGCTTTATGAACCAATAATTGTGCTTGTGTGTATTCTATAGCTATACATGAATAAATACTTTGAAAAGAGTATATTACGTGTCTGAAATTGTAATGTAATTTTATTTCTGCACAACGACTGAAATGGCACTTTGTTGAAATGGTGTGACCTATTTTACGATCCACTAGACAAGGAATTTCAGAATGTTGTGACACATATAAAGGTATTGGAGAATATGAGATAAAATCGGGAAGTGTTGACTATGTAGCTATTTTTATATTCAGGATCATCAAGAGTGAGATAAGGTAATAAAACATACTATATAAGATTGAAACGTTATTGAGAAATATAGTCTTATACGTTACTCACGGTGATTCTTCACTGGAAATATCCTTCCAGATATTTTTGTATCATACATATATGTTTATCCCAATGGTTTTAAACTTTTATTGAAATGTAAATGATGAAAAGGGTATTTTATTATGAAGTTCATCACAATACAGCGTAAGACATGTGGGGAAATAGATAATTGTTTTATTATTGGGTGGCATTCCAATCAATATAATAATCGTTCTACATTGTATATAAAAGGTTTTTGCCATCCCTAATAGTAGTCTAGAAGCATTGTATTTCCCGTGGACAAATTTGCACCGGGGGGGTGCACAAACAGTTGAGTTATTACAAATGATGAAAACAAGAGAAGGTTGGAGTTAATGCCATTTAATGATATAATATACAAGACCAAAGGACATATAAACATATATGACTAAATCTCAGCAAGTACTTTGTCATATATAACTTACTATGATAAGTGGCAGCATTGCCTAAGTCTAGGCCAACTGGGGCGAGAAACGTCCAAATAACAACGCAGACTACAATGCTACGTAATAAACAATACTATAAACTAAGTAAGTTGGCCGCGTAGGCAAGATTAGTTCGTACATCAGGCAAGTTATAGTTCTGTTATAATAGAGAGCCCTGCACAACAGCTACAACCTTTACACAGGGTAAAAACAACGTACTTGGATATATAACACATACGGGATAGTCCTGTAAGGGACGCGTCCCACTGGTTGAGCACCTGAAGAGTGACCAGTACAACCTTAATTAAATAAGAAACTAATGACTGCCGCAACCGCGCCCAAGGGGCAAAGGCGGCTCACGTCCAGTGTACTCTTAAAGAGAGTTACAAAACTAAATCTAAGAATCAACCACGGGCCAATCATGGATAGAACATGTGACCCATTGGTTAACTACCCAACTCAAATATAGGCCATGACTTGTAAACCCAATTAGGCCTGAATCTGCGGCCTCCATATAACAAGAACTATCGCCTGCCCTGGCAAGCTACCACAATAAGGCACCTATGGTCACATAGTATGTGCCGTGGGATTAATATCCCAACGTGAGCCTGGCCATTGAGGACCAGTCTCTAGGGCGCGAGAGGCGCGCTACACCGCAAGTGTATAAGTACCTTGCTTTCCTAATAAGGGAGAGTCTACTCTCAGCCTATCCTATATAACTAGTCATACTATGATATCATAACCGCGTCTCAGAATAGACACGTAATATTCCTCATTTCTATCTCTAATGATTAATTATACTAACTATCCTGCGAGGACATAGACTAAACCTAACAGTTGAGTTTTAAACTTGGAGTTTACTCGAGAGATCAAGCCCTTGAATTAGGTTGGCCCTGCGACTTCCTTCTGTCCAAGGGACCCATTTCCCTTGACCGCAGGTCCGATGTAGATTATGTAGATTACGTAGACCAGATGTAAATGCGTGGCCTGTTAGCGTGGTGGAGGTTTCCCAAGCGTCTTCTGACGTGTTCTGCCATTCTTCAAGCAAACAGGCGAATATATAGTTGGCAGAGCCCAAGTGGTGAATTGGTGCGTAGGAAGGGAAGGGGGATCTTCCCGGAGCTTCTAGGAGGCTAAGGGGGATCTTCCCGAAGCTTCTAGACGGTCGAGGCACGCTGTTCGTAGGCCGCCATGAAGCAGTTAGTCGGTTTGAAATCGTGGTCGAAAGCGGAGCTCTCCTCGCTTTCTTTCTGTGTTGTGTTAATAGCTGGGGCACCGAACTCTGAGGTTGACTCGGCTCAATAGGTATGTAAACAGAGACATATATTATGGGCGAGGCATTTAACATTAGTTTGTTATTGTTACTTTTGATAATATGCAGACACTAACAGAATATACGTTCTTTTTCATTCGCTACTTTTGAACGGGGCTAAAGCAGTTTAGCCCGTTACAAAGTTTATGAAAAGGATATACCATGTGACGTCATTTAACCGGTAAAAACATGTAGTTTGATAATTTCCATGGTGACACTCTCTTCGGTGTTGCGTATGGCTGTGGTGACGTCATCCTAGATGGCCGCCATTGTACTAAAAACAAACTGTCCTATCTCAGTCGCCATCTAAACGGTTTTTCAATTTTATTACCTTGTTGGAAAGGTATTTCTAAGAGCTAAAAGTAATTTTCTTAGCATTTATTGAGAAGATCCAATATTTTGTTTGATACCTGTATTTAAGCTAAACAATTTTTTGTTCTAGCCCAATTTTGACGCTTTTTTCTCTGTGTCATGCTGCGTGGTTGTGTTGTTTGGTATAAAGTATTAGGAGTCATAAATGTAATTAGTTTTACTGTTGGCACTATACTTTTGATTTATGTATAGTTTTATTAACTTCATTTCTTTCGTTTAGCGATTAAATTTGTCCTATAAAACAGCCAGGAACAATGGAAGGGGTACTAAAAATTCAGATGCCCCCATCAAAGAGGAAACGGAGCAATAGAATTGACTACAGTCTCTGTGCGTTTTGTCAAAAAAGGAAAATAAATTACTTTTAGCTAAACCAAAATCCTCACAAAAACTACTAAAAGCACTTGCCAAACGATGTAAGTTCGTAGACAAAGAATTTGAATGTTCATAGGAGTTACGTTTTGATACAGACGAACTTAAAAGAAAAAATGGTTGTTGGCATTTATCTTTTTATAAATGGTGCACTCACTAGGTGCAACTAGCAAGATTGGAAGCCATATATGTAAAAAGACAAGAAGCAATTTACACCATAAGTGAACCTTCTACAAGTAACCCACGAACACCATTCACAAGATCGTGGGGTGAATGAACAGAAAAAAAATACAGGTTATTTCTGTAACACAGCAGACTACAGAGGATATAATTCCATATGTGTCTTGACTCTAGACTTGGGTCTTTATAAGCCAGTTCAGCAACTAATTATGTCACGAGTTGAGCTTCATCGCCGTTGTATTGTGTAGCCAGGCAAGTAGCATACAGCTTTTGCAATGATACGTGCAATTTTAATTTAAATTTATAGAATTGTAATTCCACACTTGTGGTCAGTGCTGTATGGTGATAACACAATCAGACAAATCATTTCAGATAAAAAGTTCAGACGTGCGGTTGAAGCACACATTCGTATTCTAGTCGTTCTGCAAGATTGCTAATTTTAGTATTTCTTTGAAGAACATGGAAGATTGAACATTAGTGTTTAAAATGAAATGCGAGAGCTACGAGCCAGATTCAATGAAACTGGCGCACAATACTGTCTTACTAAACTCCTCTTGGCAATGCAGAAGTGTGATCTCTTAAACAAGATTAAAAAATTGATGAACAACAGGAATAGCTAAAACCAACATTCCGAATGTTATGAAAATATATAAGAAAAGTTGACAGTTTTTAATGTTCTTGAGATCTGTCAAGACTGCTAACTGGGATCTGCATCTTTCTTTACTAGAAGATTTCGTAAAATACTTCTTTGTATTAGATTTGACAAACTATTCTGGAATGACCAACTGGTAACTTATGATATGAGAACTTTGAAAGAATCAGATCCAGATAATTGGCATAAGTTCAAAAAAAGAAACTGTGTAGTAAATAAGTCTAACATACTGATTTGGTCTCTAGCTTGTGATCAATCATTAAAACATAAAAACAAAGCAATCAAAGTTTTGGGAGTACTGGTTGGAATATCACGGCAACCGAGTGATCTCGCTTGCTTTTTCTTAAGAGGGCGTGAGCTCCAAAGGGCATCACAAGAAATAATGAGTATATGTGGTAGATTATTCAAACCGGAAGCTATAAAGTACCATTTAAATTATGAAACCGCTTCTAGAGCCCAAGATAGAGTCATTTAAATCCTATATGGTGAACTGGAGGTTATTGGAAATACTTTTCAATTCGAGGTCCCGAGTTAATGAACATAAAACAAAGGCTTTATATAACGAGCAAATCACATCTGATGTTGGACGTATTGAATCATTAGGAACAGGTTTGTATGAATCCTTCAATTCAGATAGGCTTTTTGATGGATCAATCAGTCTATGGGCACCTTTACAAAATAACAATATAGAATTATCTTCTACCACCAACAAACAAATAAAAGTAAAGATTACTGGAACCATTACGAAGTTTAATGCAGATCATTAACTTTTTGCATGACTTTTGATTGTCGTACGACTTCAACAAGAAATAGACCTACGCACAAACTTAAGGTAGAATGAAATGTATGTTGTGCCTATATCCATGTTAGCACAAGATGGTACAATGCATCAGTGCCCAGTTAAAAGTAAACTAATTAATATCTTGAAGTCTGTTGTGGTACACGCTGCAAAAAAACTCCTTACCATATGTTCAAGCTCACCAAGCAAATAGCTGGGTTGCAATAGTGGACAGAATGGGAGAGTTGTATGTAGGCTCTTGTAAACCATGGCATTTAAAACCGGCGAAGATCTTGCTGATGTGTTCACCCAAAAGATCCAAAGTAAAAACCGGCAGTATGATGAACTTCATATTGTTTTCGATACGTACTTAGACAAATCAATCAAGAATCTTACTAGAGTTAAGAGGCTCCATAGAGATGTAGCAACACAGTAGAAAATATGTGACACCACCTACATTTTAAAGATAAATATGAAAAAATCCACTGCCACACACTCGTACCAAAGATGAATTAACCACCTATCTTGCACACAAAATGCTACGTCATGCAAAGAAAGCAGCAAAGAAATGTGTTGTTTTGTGGCGTAGTGAAGTTTCTGCGACGCATTGCTCTTTGGATTGTTTAAAGAGTAGTCAAAAGGAAGCCGAAACAAAAAACTTACTACATGCCCTTAATGCCAAAGACAGAGGTGTAGATACACTACTAGTGTTTGCACAAGACACAGATGATATAGTTTTGCTAGTGAGACGCTATCCAAGACTTTCGGAACACACATACTTTGTGCCAAAATCAGGCGAGGCAATAACAGTACAAAACATATTTGTATCACTCGTGGCACTAAAAGCTGGAGCATTGCCCAGATTTCACGCATTTTCAGGTTGTGACTCACCGAACATTTGTTTAGGAAGGGAAAGTTATCATATAGGAAATCATTTATTTCAGCCAGTGAAGAAGAACTTATTGCTTTGCAAAAGCTTGGTACCAGTGACTCAATGCCTGATGATATTGTTTATCAGCTGTAAGCATTATTTAATGGGTTTATCAGGCACACACCTCAACAACATCAATTTCAGAATTATGGTGGTCAATGTTCCCGGCCAAGCAAGCCGTTGGAGATGAGCTACCTCCCACTAGGCGCTCCCTTATACCTGCTCTTAAGAGAGCTAACTTTAAAGCATTTGTGTGATCAAAAGATGAGGAACCGAATCCGGCCATCCCTAATCCAGTTGGACACGGCTCGTGTGTGGTAGAGGGAGTGCCTACCCCTGACATGTGTGAATAACCATGTGCCCCGGAGTCCCTTCTGAAACTGATTAAATGTTCATGTGGGAAGAACCGATGCTCACAACCTTTCAAATGTTTATCAAACAATCTGTCTTGCACAGAAATGTGTAGTTACAATACCGACAGATTCACCGACTTATTTCACCAATAGAGATAGTGATGAAGCTGATTAAGCTAATTTATAATCTTCCTATTGTATATTTAAGTGCATATAATACTCGAATGAGTTAAAACTTCATTTATAAAGTAATGTAAATTAATGTAATGTTAAGCATATTTTCTTATAATGTAATTACAGTCATTTTCACACATAATTTTTTTATATCTTTTTACCTTAAATCCAATTAGCAACCAGAATATTGGTATTTCGCAATACTTACTGAGGACGTTTTTATAGCTCTTAACAGCAAATTTCCAACAATATTAAAAAAATTTAAAAAATTGAATAGTGACCGATATAAGGCCGTTTGTTTATTTTGAAATGGTGGCCATATTGGATGACGTCACCACAGACATAAGTAACCACTGTGAGGGTCTCACTATGAAAATTACTGACCTACATAATTTTTCAAATAAAATGAAGTTGGGAATTTTGGTCTAGCAACATCGGCACTGTAAAGGAAGAGGGGACTTTTGGTCTAGCAACGTCAGCACTGTAAAGGAAGAGGGGACTTTTGGTCTAGCAACGTCGGCACTGTAAAGGAAGAGGGGACTTTTGGTCTAGCAACGTCGGCACTGTAAAGGAAGAAGGGACTTTTGGTCTAGCAAGGTCGGCACTGTAAAGGAAGAGGGGACTTTTGGTCTAGCAAGGTCGGCACTGTAAAGGAAGAGGGGAATTTTGGTCTAGCAACATCGGCACTGTAAAGGAAGAGGGGACTTTTGGTCTAGCAACGTCAGCACTGTAAAGGAAGAGGGGACTTTTGGTCTAGCAACGTCGGCACTGTAAAGGAAGAGGGGACTTTTGGTCTAGCAACGTCGGCACTGTAAAGGAAGAAGGGACTTTTGGTCTAGCAAGGTCGGCACTGTAAAGGAAGAGGGGACTTTTGGTCTAGCAAGGTCGGCACTGTAAAGGAAGAGGGGACTTTTGGTCTAGCAACGTCGGCACTGTAAAGGAAGAGGGGACTTTTGGTCTAGCAAGGTCGGCGCTGCAAAGGAAGAGGGGACTTTTGGTCTAGCAAGGTCGGCACTGTAAAGGAAGAGGGGACTTTTGGTCTAGCAAGGTCGGCACTGTAAAGGAAGAGGGGACTTTTGGTCTAGCAAGGTCGGCACTGTAAAGGAAGAGGGGACTTTTGGTCTAGCAACGTCAGCACTGTAAAGGAAGAGGGGACTTTTGGTCTAGCAAGGTCGGCACTGTAAAGGAAGAGGGGACTTTTGGTCTAGCAAGGTCGGCACTGTAAAGGAAGAGGGGACTTTTGGTCTAGCAATGGACCGGACTGGTCGAAGATTGTGTTTTTCCTTACTTGTGGATAAGTAATTAAAAACAGAAAGGTGTACAGATCATTAAATAAACCAACATAAACATTGTTCCTCCAAACCACTATATACTAATGTTAAACATTAAATAAATTTAACGCTAAGTTCAATTCATTTAAACATTTACAACAATTTAATCCCGCATGTACAAAACAGTTCATTGTATGTGTTATTCAAGACAAAATTGGTGAGTGCATTAATCCTTCATATCTAAATTCAAAATAGTTAACAAGTGACTTTGTTCATTATACTCCTTTAATTAATTTCCTAAGACATCTGTTAATTTTATACCTTGATTCTATTTTTAAGACAAGCCAAAGTAAATGTGTTAACAACAATAATTAATTATTTGTGTTCAGAACATGGATAGGATCAGAAATATTATTTTAAACAGAAGCCAAATAAATTCAGTAATTAGTTTTTAATAATGTTCATATTTGATTTGGTAATAAGTAAAAAATTATAAAAGATTATTTTCATCTTTTTTCCATTATTTTATCCTTATTTGATATTAGCCTCAGTATTTTATCACGACATGTTTCGGTGTTATTATTGATGTGACACCAACATCAAGTCTGAGAAAAAACTACTGTAGTTTTTTTAAATTATAGTGAGATATGACAATAAAATTGTAAGGTTAATAAATTTAAACAATTAAAAATGGAAATAGTGTAGAGGCAATATATATAGTAAATAAATATAATCACTTAAATAACCAAGTTTGTTTATTTAAAAGATTATTTAATAATATATTATTATAATACCATATACAATATTTAAAAAAATAGTCACTTAATATAAATTATTATTTCAACTCCTCAGAAACAACTAATAAACATCATAGAGCTATGACAGCTTTGAAACATCCGACAGATGTGGGATGCACTACTATACATCCTATCATAAGTAATTTAGATAAATTGACACGCGGATAATGGGAAGCCATCATATTAGTGAATACACTACGGTCAATGAAAGAACTCATTATACAACTTACTGATTTTATGAAAGGGTTCTCAAACATTTGGAAAGTTATTTGTTCCACTTAAATAAAAGGTTAAATATTCATGTACTTCCATGTGCTTATTTCATAATTTGGAATTTGTGAGACCAAGAGTATGCGTTTATGGTTAAAGGACAAACCGAAAAAAATAAACAATGTTATAAAAAAAATTAACCTATTAATTATTGCACGTAAATTATTATTAAATTTATTCAATATTAATATAATTGATAGGCTTGTTATTTTGGAACTATCTACGATATATAGGGCTTTATCTTCGTTATTTCAAAGGTAAGTCAGATTCATGTCGAAATTTTGTCCTATAATTATTTTTAATATCCAACAAGGCAGAAACCCAATTTCACACAAATACGAATTAGTTATGCTTTGTCTAAAATAACTTCATCTTTAACAAAAAATTGGACAAGCTGACTTTTTTAAACTCATTTATTATATTTCCATTAGATGATATGTATTAGTGGATATTTTATTCTGTTAGATTTCTAAATTAATGGAATGTGATCTCTTATCCAGATTTAATTTTCTTGATTTTCAGGAAAGTATGAACAAAATTTTTAACAAGATCCAAGCAATTATATTTTATATCTTCAATAATAATTTTATTCATTTTTAGGTCATTTCCCTAGATAAACTCTTTTAATATATACATTGCAACAATCTTGTTCTTTCTTATCTCCTTGATTATTTATTCGAGTTTAGTAACAGATGCCTTTAATTCGTGTTTTATACTGAAAACGGACGTATTTGGATTTTTATTTTGGAATCTAGTTCGTTCAGGCATCCAAAAATATCAGCCAAACATACCAAATGGATTAGCCAAATATCATTAGTAGAGCAATGAGAGAACTCTAAATGGTATAATGCTAGGCAGTTCTACTGTACTTCTCAACGTAATTCAAGGAGTCGAGTTAAAATAAAACCTTTCTTCCTTATAACCATTTAACTTATGTATGAAGAACTGGCTTATTGTGGTCGCTTTACATTTTACCACACAATATTGTAAATAGTCTTGAGTTAAGGTCTAGGAATTTTAAAAATTTACTATTTATACTGATTGGGTTGACCAAGGGTTTTAGTTCCTTGGTCATTGACTTTGTAGCCAGCGCCTCACGGTGTATGCTTCAATATGTTAACGTTGCATCTGAAGCACCTTCTTTAATTTCAGCGTAAACACCACCACGACTGTCCGTGATTACGAGTGACTCCTCAGGACATACGCCTAAACAGTTTTACTAATTGATATTATGAACAGTGACCAAATTATTGATTTTACCCGTATTAGAAACTACATCTGCAGTAGTATTATTTGGAAGTGCTTCACAGAGTAAACATTCTCCACCTATGCCTTGTTTTCCTTCAAACCGTATGTAAGTCATTGAGTGTGCAATATTTGATAGAACAAGTCCACCCGAATTGCAAAAATTCGGTTTTTTTTTAAATATTTTTTTATGGATGTGGAGAATGCCAGGCCTTCACCGTGGCTCGGATCCCACGTTAAACTGTAGATCCTCCATTTCATCTCACAATCACCGAACCTTTACACATGAGCGTAAGTGCGTATAACCCGAACGGGTAGTAAAACGCGGTGCTAATAATAATAATAATAATAATAATAATGTTTTTTTTAATAGTCTGATCTAGTGTTTGTTTTACTCGGGCTGGTGATTCTTTTTCTTGAGCTGCCATTTAATTAATTCTCCGAAAAACTATGTCATTTTATAGAGAAACAACCCTCAATTTTGTTGTTGCTGCTGGACAAAGAAATGATGTTACAATATATTTTGCTACAGGTGGAATTAAAGTTTCTCCAATAGCGCGAGGTCCTTCAGTTTGAGCAATTATCAGAATAATTAAATAAAACGTTTCATCGAATTGTTTGTTTGTTAGCTGCGCAAAAATAATAAACTGATTTTTTATTATTTGTTTCAATTCACTTTGATGTTGTTGTTTTTTAAATCGTCATTTTTGTTTTAAAATACTTGTGTGCGATGTATAAATGACATTTCAGAAGGAATAGTTTAATCGAGGGATTTGAGAATTGTTCGTAACAAATAACGATTGTGAATTGTGCTCATTTTCATATCCACACCTAGTTGATCTATACAACAAACACGCTTTATTTATTATATTTTAATCCATTTTTTTATTTCCCAGAATCTTCATAGGACTCTTGTCTTAAAACTGCAGTTATTAAAGGTGACAAAGTCATCTGCTAATCATTTCTTCTTTAAATGTTCAATTTTAACAAGTCCATTATAGATACGAGTGATCTAAAAATAAAATAAATCCAAATTACTAAACGTTTAAATCGAATAGAAGATCGAGTAATAAAATAACTGGACCAGATATGTTTCTCGTGGATACATCTCCAAGTAATAACTTTCTCACCGTGTCTGTAGAAATAAGGGGAACTGTAAATAAAATATTTTGTGCGGTTATTTATATATATGTATTTATATTTTTGTTACTACCTGATTCAACGTAATGTACCACTAGTGGTTCAAGTTCCACAGTTTGAGAACCGTTGCGTTATGGCAGTAATAGCTTGGAAACTCATTGGCGCACATACAAAAGTTCGCCCTTTCTCCCTATCTTGTGCTAGTTCTATCTAGTCCACATCGTTATGCTCCATTTATTTTAGGCTCATTCTAATGCTATTTTCCCATCTGCATCTATTTCTTCCCAAGGATCTCTTCTCATTGGGTTGGCTAGTCATGGCCCTGAAATTCTGCTCTATATTCCCCCATTCTCACTGCATGTCCAGTCCGCCGTAATCTACGAGTCTTAATTATCCGAACAATGTCTTGTAATTAGTAAAGGGTATGTAATTCATTTGTATATAACTTACTCCACTCCCCAGTAGCCTAATCACTTTTTGGACCAAATATCTTCCTACGCACTTTGCTTTCGACCACTCTATATTTGTTCTCGTCATGTAAGGTAAGAGACTACGTTTCACAACCAAATAGAACAACCTGTATAGTTATGGTTTTGAATATTCTGGGTTTGTAGCGTTTAAAAGACCTATCTTGATATATTAATGTTTGTACGCTACCATTAGGGTGACATTTGATATAACGATTGAATTGGATCCAAGTTTGCTATTCTGTATTGTAATAATTAAAAAGGGATGGTGTCTTATTTTAGATATTAAAAGTTCAGGTTTTTAATAGTTTTTTTTAAATTTAAGTAGATAAAGTTTAAAGTTTTTGTAGGTATTTCACCCGTTGTAGATTTTAACAAAAGCCTGACTATTACGTTATATGCATGATAATTCCCGACACGTGAGATTTATAACACAGATTAAGATGTCATAGACTCTACCTACACGGCTCCTCGTCAGGAAGGAAAGAGTTATTAAATAATTTGTTCACTTTATCATCCCCTTCCAAAAGTTTTTTTTTATACATGGCCCATATCATTGTTTGAAAAATTTAATTAGATAATAACCGAGTCAACATTATTATTTTTTGTCATTTGAATCACCACTTGAATAACCAAGTAATTGTCCATAAATAGATGTTTAGCAAGTATAATTAAGTATAACACGTCAGTTAATACATCCATATTTTATTGTAATTTAATATTAATTTTCTTAAAATCTTTTAGCAGGTGCAGATCCCAGATTTTAATAATTATTTTTCCTTCTTCAATGTTACAATTTCTGCTACCTGAAGACTACATTCTTCAAATCCAATTATAATTTATTTTTAAATATGTAAATAGGCAGTTAAAATAATATTTTACTTATTGTTTCGAGTTTCCTAACAAATTAAGTGCCTAAAATGGTTTATACTTTCATAAGAAACAACTATGATTAAATATTTTAATATCATCGAAAGTAAGAACAGCAATTTTGTAAAACACTTTGAAGTCTCTAATGTATAATATTTACTAAGTTTCAAGTATGAAGTTATTCATAAATAAACTACTATATGGTTATTAAAAATATTATATGGTATTCGAAATTAATATTTCAACACTACATGCTTTCACATTGATTTTATCTTCATGTTGACATGTTTATTATTATTTCAATTCTTCATCATGCATTCAAATGCACTTTTAAATTGCTAAGTTACCTCTGACAAGACATGTATTAATCACAACTGGTGAATGTGAGGAATGCCAGGCCTCCACCGTGGTTCAGATCCCACGTTAAACTGTAGGTTATCCATTTCATCTCACAACCATCCTACCATTACACATTAGCATAATTGCGTATGAACCGAGCGGGTAGTATGAGGCAGTGTTAATTGTAATAATAATAAATTGTCAACCCTAGATTCGTTACAAGTATTCAGATGAGGTCAAGCAGTTGATGAGGCGGGAAGTTGGCAAGCCCTGACCTTCTTTTCTAAGTACCATGAGGGTAAATAAAGATGGAATTTCCTATGTTGGTACATTCTGCATTAGCTTGGCTAGAATTAAAAATATAACAACGAATTATTAATCTTGATTACTTAAAAAACTAATTACCCTCCTCGGTGGTGTAGTTAGCCAACGTGCTAGTTTCGTGTTGAGCTATAATTCCGAGGACAAAGGTAAACTGGGTGGTTTTCCCTAAATGGTTTTTCACTTTCACTCCACGCAAATTATGGTTCACTTCCTCTATATGTAACCTTCCCAATTCTTAACCCTTAAACGTAATTTGTACTTAAGCGTACTACCCGAACGGGTAATAAGACGGAGTCCTAAGTGTTACTTAAACAACCAAACTAAAGAACATACAACGTCACAAATATGGTTTTGAATCTTGAACTTTCTATCCTGTATTTGTTTACATGAAAATTTAACTATTTATTAGAACAATGTCGTATATTTAGGCTGTTAGTGATGTGAATAATTCTATAGACATAGTCCGGCCAACATTTATATGTAAAATGTCCGTAAAACGGGTAATTATTGCTTTGATTAATTTTTGTTTCTTTGATAAATATAATAATAATAATAATAATGTTGCGATTTTTAGAACAGAGCCTAGTGATCGAAAACAATTATCAAATTAAATCATACAAACGCAAGTAACACAGTTAACGACTGCTGTAAGGTATCAATCACATACACACACTATGTTTTATTAAAACTGTTCGGTTTGTAAAGTTTGATTACCATTTTGAGAGTGTATCATTTAGCTACATATTATTTTGTTACGATTAAAGTAGTGACTAAACAGGAAGTGTACTGCAGGAAATATTATGTCTGATAAATATAGATTATATCATTAGTTAGAATAGAGTTTTTTGTGTAAATTTATAGATGTTATGTTTTATCTAACTTTGAGTGCCCTGTTATCAATTATATTTACCAAAGAGAAAAATTATTCAATTTAAAACAAATAATTAAGGGATAATTTATTACTTAACTTAATGTAAAAACATCAATAAAAGTGCTAAATTTTATTAGAAACTTCCTCTCTTTTATAGATAAGATTTATCTGCGCTAAGTGAACAAAATCATGTCAATACAAGATTGTATCAACACATGACTTACAAACTAAGTTAAACCAGGTTATAAAATATAGCACTAACCGCTCCTAGAAATAATATGCATTTATGGCCTAAGGTTTTCACAATTTATTTTTACTTATTTTTTTAAATATAAGATTATTGAAAAAAAAATTTAAAATACAATTTTATTTGTACTTTAATACAAATATAATTATTAAATGATTATTTGTAGTCACAAAGATAGCTTGGTAGAGTTTGATGGAATCATTCCCAAACTTTCAGATTATAAAACTGCGCAAGCACATTTGTACATCTGTTCATACATAAAATATTGATACACTTCACTTACCTAGAAAGCTAACAGTCTCACCTTGCACTTTTCCACTATGGCTCAACTTACAAGATTGATAGATACATATATAATCCGTCAAGGTAAGATTATAGCCTTTTAAGGTAAATGGAGGTTACATGCTTCCATCTTTACTTAATATTCTGATTGATTCTGATTATACAAAAATTCCTCTTTATTGTATGAAATTAAGATGGTTCGGGAATCCCTCTTTACATCATTTTGTAAATGTATAACTGTAACAGAAACCGATTTAATTTCATTATCAGCTTGTATTATCACGTGCTATATTATCCAAATGGTGTTGCAGTTTATCTAATTTGTATTTGATTCTTTGCACGGTCGGTTTAGTGTGTCTACTTACAGACCTTTTTCTTTGTCACATAAATCATAAATTCCTATAAAATCGTAGAAGGTATGAACTCATGTTGCAGCCAAACGTACAAAGCCTTCATTAAATTGTAGTTAGATTTCTCATTGCAGTCTCAACATGAACAATATTCTAAGACTGGTTTAAGTCCATCACGAGAGGCCATCTTTTAGATATTTAAATATTTTATTAACAATACCTTTTCTTGGATACTTTGAAAATTTCTAACGTTTGTGAAATATAACTCTATCCCGATTCAATATTTATGTTTAATGTAAAAGTGAATGTTCGGATCAGGTGATGAACTTAAAAAAAGGGTTCAAACTCTGTAGAAACTATTAAATTTTTATTATAGAAACATTACTTATAATTTTATTACTATATATACGCAATGCCGTGAATACAAATGCATTCTGAAATATTATTATTATTATTATTATTATTATTATTATTATTATTATTATTAGCACCGCGTCTTACTACCCATTCGGGTTATACGCACTTACGCTAATGTGTAATGGTAGGATGATTGTGAAATGAAATGAAGGACCTACAGTTTAACGTGGAATCCGAACCACGGAGGAGGCCTGGCATTCCATTCTGAAATAGCTTCAGTAGACAACGTGATTGGTGTGACGGAAAATTGTATTGGGAATAAAATATTTGAAACGACACATGTCCTGTATGTCTGTATGTGTGTGTATATATATATATATATATATATATATACGTATACATAGCAATTAAACTAAATTAAAATGATATCGAATATAATAATGTATCTTTATTTAAATAAACCAAAACGAAGCCGTAATGAGGAAAAGTTATAAGTTATCTTATCTTTATTCAGTATATAATAGAATTATTAAAATATTTAGGGAATTTTATATATATATATAGTATATATATTGTTATATATATAGTTATATATAGTTATATATAGTTATATATATAGTTATATATAGTTATATATATAGTTATATATATATATATATATATATATATATATATATATAACTATATATATAACTATATATAACTATATATATAACTATATATAACTATATATAACTATATATATAACAATATATATACTATATATATATATAAAATTCCCTAAATATTTTAATATATATATATATATATATATATATATATATAACTATATATATAACTATATATAACTATATATATAACTATATATAACTATATATAACTATATATATAACAATATATATACTATATATATATATAAAATTCCCTAAATATTTTAATAATTCTATTATATACTGAATAAAGATAAGATAACTTATAACTTTTCCTCATTACGGCTTCGTTTTGGTTTATTTAAATAAAGATACATTATTATATTCGATATCATTTTAATTTAGTTTAATTGCTATGTATACGTATCCAGAGTCTGATCCAAATATAAAACTTATCAAAATTGGGACATTGGTATATATATATAGTATATATATATATATATATATATATATATATATATATATATATATACCAATGTCCTGTATGTATATGTATGTATACATATAAATAACGTGTTTTATTATTTTTATAAAAAATACATTTACCATTTTGATAAGTTTTATATTTGGATCAGACTCTGGATACGTATACATAGCAATTAAACTAAATTAAAATGATATCGAATATAATAATGTATTTTTATTTAAATAAACCAAAACGAAGCCTTAATGAGGAAAAGTGATAAGTTATCTTATCTTTATTCAGTATATAATGGAATTATTAAAATATTTAGGGAATTTTTACAAAAGCAACTAATATTTATTATACATTTTTACAATTTAATGACTATTTCTGTAAAATATTTGGAAACGTATGTTTTTAAAGAAAGCTCTACCTGACACAACATGTATTTTTCTTCTGAACAATTAAAAGTATACTAATTGAATATATTAATCGTGAAAATTAAAATTTATTTAAGATTATATAAATAAACTTTTAAAACCAGGAAATATTTAGTAAATTTATCCATGGATCATTATACTAATAATGCCTTATTAATATATCATTATATAGTACTTTCTATTATTTTATATATTACATCTAGTTAATTATAATATTAAACAATAATAATCGATCTTTTATTCATATTAATGTGTGAATATAATCCTGAGCCCATATTGTGAATGGAAACTGGCATTGTGAAGTATCTCTGTTTACAAAGCATGTTTAGAATTGACCAATTAGTAAAGACGCTATCACAGTTTTGTACGGGTAATTGGGGAGGAGGATTTAAAAACGGATAGATAAACGAACTGTGTGTATGTCAAATTACATAAGGATTTTTCCATATTAAAATACTGAATGTATTCTTTCTGCTTAAAGTGATTGGCCCTTTTCATTTGACGTGAAAATACAGAGCTGAGGGAACAAACGGTTAACTTTAAGAATACTTATTATTTTTTCATTTTCTTTTCGGAAACGATTTGTTCAAGAATAGATGCATGTTGATTAAGTTATACTTTTTATATACACACCTCTATAATTTTAACAGTAATCTAATATTTATAATATTGACATTTTTCAATAGAAAACTGCCGGCTTCATAATAAAAGAATTAAAAAAAGTAACAATTAGTAAACATTGAATCATTATTATCTTAGAAGGGATGTTGAAAATATTAACATACAATCTCACTCGTTCTTAAGAAAATTGATATTTCCATACGTATGATTTTTCCTCAAGACATGTCCAGTAACTAGCGCCATCTACGGTTTCCGTGATCAATCTGTTCTTGTTGGTGCGGAAGGATACTTTGGTCAGATGTGAAGCCACGCCACGCCTTTCACCCTCCCATCTCCACCATCCCAAAAAATGGGATTTAGACTCGCTCTCTACAGGGCCAAGGGCCTTAAATGTAACCACACGATTATCTCAAAATTAATTATAATGAGGTTCAATTTGATTCATATTCTTTCTACTTTGTACTGTTTTTTAACATCATACATATTAGAGTAGATGTAATTAGATGTACCACACTGCCCTACCGTCAGCTTGAACAATCAAATCCACATTATTACGTCCATCAAAGAGTAGATAATTATGAAACCTTTTTTAAATCCACAAATTACGATACTACGGTGACACGTAATTAAATTTGGCCAATTTAATATTTTTAAGCATATTTAGTAGGAAATACGCAAATATAAATATCGTGTTATTAATAAATAATATTGTCAATTTTAATGTAAGCTTAATTAAAATATACAATACATAATAACAAAGAGAGTTGTTTTGAATAGTGTTAATCCCAGATTATACATTTTATTTTATATTTCTGATTATCTCAAAAATAGGTTGTGATAATGGTTAATGATTTCAAATTATTTATTTCAATTTATTCTTCAGTTTCACAATATATTTTGTTAATAAAATAACATAAATCCCAAAGACCGTTGGTTAACTACAATTCATAGCTTCTACGTTTATTGGTTTTTAGATACCCGAATATGTAGAATCCATTTGCAACATGAGAGTTGGTAGATTACAACTAATAGAAGATTTTAAACGGTTAAAAGTAACGTATAATATAAACAAATTATTCAATGAAAATTTTGACTTACATCTGAGACAATAAATCTACATATGGTATCACAGATCATGGTTTGGCTTATGGTTACATGGAAGTAGATCTGGTAACTTTTCATAGCAATCATATACCTACACTCCTACCGTAGATCGGGAATAGTCACAATGTATAATGTGTCAGGCTCACTGTGGATATAAAAAATTCTCTTAAGGTTCATACCCTAATGACTCCGCGACTAATTATTTAAGGTTTAAATTTTGTTTGTTAATTGTGTTTAAGGATGAACTACCGAGTAGTTACACTGTCTGAAGCATTTGTTTGACACCTTTGATTCTTTTAAATACGCACATCTAAGTATACCTGAAAAGCGCCACCCTTCTATTTTGACTGAGTTTGTCACTACACACACAGGAGGTTACTGTGCTTAAGGCATCAATATCTCTATATAGTGTCATTTCCACTTATGTTGAATTAGTACAAACATAGATATTTGTTTCAGATATCCGAAGTTCACTAAAACCCAAAATATGTTTACCTAAATCTTAAGTTAAAGGGATAGAATAAAACCAAACAAAATATCACAAACAGGACACATTTTTCTGTAATATATTAACATTTAAATCTTTGTTTGTGTGCTGTTGCGTTTTTTTTTGTATATGGTTTAAATTCATATTTTTAATGTATACTTCTCAAGAGTATGCGTTTCTTCCACATTTGACCTCACACTGCACGTACTCATTAAACCTTAGAACGGTCCTAAAACCCGTAGCATTTCTTTAATGTCGGTCCCATTTCTCGAATCTTGTTTTAGTAATTTTTAATATATCTTATTTCTGTACTAGAAACACCTTGAACAGCCTCAACGGTGGGTAGCTTATTGTAATTGATGACTATAGCAGTTCCTAGCGCGACAGTTATAAAAGTCACACCCACTCAGTAGCTGAAGCAACGTGCTGGAAGCAACTCTGAACAGTGGTCATTATTACCACAATCCTCCACGTCATGTCGGGAAAAGGAAGTGGCGTTGAAGTAGCCTGTCATTCATTGCTTGCTGAAATCGTGGTATGAAGCTTACGCCTTTAGAGTGTGATGCAGTGACAGTATGCACTCAGCCTTTCGTCATCTAAATATTAAATAGTTTAATTTGCTACCAAAATAATAACTCTGGTAGAGAAAGTGTTTCCTCAAGTCATAGTTTTTAGCTTTGTTAAAACAGATATAGATTCTTAATAATAAACAAATTTTTAAAAATATATTAAAATGTATGTAGATCGGATCAGAAAAAATTAATTAGATTCATTGTTGCTGCATGTTCACTTGAACCAAGTTCAATAAAATTGGAGTTGAGCAATGTTTGTAGAGTATAATAATAAAATTAAATGATTATGAAAATTGAAAAGTGACACCTGGATACGGTAATCGAAGCCGGGAATTTTGGTTTAGTACGATAATGCTTTGATCACTGAGCTATCCATGAATCATCCCGTGCTCAGGGTCATTCTTCACTCATATTTTAATGCAAAGTTTATGATGGACGTGCGGAGATAGTCGGCTACAAATATGTGATTTTATTAAGATCACGAGCTATCAGATAACGCAGCCACCTTAGACTTGGTAGTAATTGTACAAGTGGCAGCAATAAGCCGACTACCCAGTCGAATGTGTCTGCGTTATCCTCGTGATCCTCGATCTTATTTTCTTGGTACTGTGGACATCCTTTGTTGTCAGACATCCCAGATACTTGAAATTCTCAAAGTTTTCCAACTCCTGGTTTCCAAAGTTTTAGCCTCTTTTTTAAAATCACCATTACTTTTTAATCCTCAATATTGATCTCCATGTATAGCTTCTCCCTAACTCCACCAGCTACCGGTTCATTATTTCATTAAATCTTCTTTATTTTAGGGCAGAAATGCTAGACGGCCGCGTATTTTAGTGTGCTGATGATGTACCCTCCAGTCTGAAAATTTCCACCTTCCTTCAGGGCTTCCCTGACCAACTATGCGCCATGGGATGCATGGAAAATCTCTATTTCGGAAATATAAACCGTTTATTGCAAAATTCAGAAAACTTCAATTCTGGGAGAAAGCTAGCATTCAAGCCATTTTATAATTTGATGACATATTTATAATGAATAGTATAGGGAAATCTCCTTTTTGGAAACAACCAAGCAATGGATTGCTTTAACTTTCTTAGACACTAGGCCCCTTCCCCGTAAAAAAATATTGTAAAGAATCCTGTAAATAAAAGCTTCAAATCATCCATCATGTCAATATAAAAACCAAACATTTGTTTACTTATTTTTTAAAATTACAGTCCTACCATCACTGTATAGCCCCCTTTCTCTTTTTATCCTCCCTCCTATTTTCATCTCATTCCTTTGTCCTCACCCCTACTCCCCCTCTCCCTTCACCAACCCCACTTTCCTTTCAACAACTTTTTTTCCAATGACTAATTAATATACTATCGACATTTTTATGAGGGGTAAATTTAATTTTCAAAATAAAATATAGCCTATGTTACTCGCTGATAATGTAGCTTTATATTAGTGAAAGAATTTTTAAAATCCGTCTAGTAGTTTTTGAGTTTATCCATTACAAACAAAAATACAAAAAATCAAATCTTTATTCTTTATAATATTAGTATAGATAAGTAAATGCTATTTGTGAGAAACTTATTTTGTTTGGGGTGTCGTAGTTGATAGTTACTTTTGTGCCTGATTACATTTCTGGAAGTAAACTTTATTTTATCTCTCTTTGTATGTACTGTACTTGTAGGCAATGCCAGCCGGTGTTGTGACACAAAGCTCTTACCTTGGTTTAATTAATGAACTTAGACTTTTGGAATAGTTACAAGTGTTATGTATGGTAAAATTTATGCTTCTACTAATAAGGTTATAATATTATATATAACATTAATATATTTATCTGATTCCTCTTTGCAAGTGGTTTAAATAGTTGTTGTTACTTTATCAACGCAGTTGATGAAATCATCATAGCCTTGTTTACTGTTGGTAGGCAATTGTGTTGATTTAGACTGCCGAGGATGGAAAGAATGAGGTTCGAATCTGGCTCGTGTGAACTGGGGGGGGGGGGGATCTTAAATGTTTTTCCACTCTACCTCAATGAGAATGCGTGTTCACTTCCTCTATATTCAACCGTCCCAATTCATAGCCCACTAGAAAAATTAGTGATTAAACTTATAACCCAAAAGGGTATTAAAACGTGCTGTTAAATAATAAATTTCCCATTATAGAATGATATTTAGTATTAGGCTACATTCAGATATCAATCCCACCTAGTCATCGCGCTACCTGTATTAACTAGATATATATTCCTTTAGTACCATATACATTGAATTTTCAATTTGCTGAATAAAACTAAATTTGTAATATTATCTTCAATGTTCTTCTTTATTTGGGGACATGGAAATGAATCTCAGAAAGTGAAGTTACAATTTGGGAGTTATTGAGCAACAAAATACAAAACACACAGACAAGATTTCATGTTATATACTAGTAGGATATAACTTATTCGCAAAATAGTAAGTATATTAATCACATAATGTCTGTAAATCTACATCCAATCTGAAAATAATTAATGTAAATATTGTATTGTAAATTGTACATTATTATTCTATTGAGAATTACCTTGTACTACTGTGATTCAAATATTTCAAATACTAGTTTCGTTACTTAATTAAAAAACCAAGTAGCAGTAAAATATTGACACAATATATATCCGACACTTCTGGAAAAACATACAATACTCAGTTAAGAATGCATATTAAAATGTTATCCACCGAAAATAATATGTTATTGTTTAAATCAATGTTCTCAGTGTTTGTTTATGCACCAAATATTTTTTCCGAGTCCTTCATATTTATCTGCACTAATTGGTTGGAGTTTTGAAGGCAGCATTAAAGAAGAAATCTGATATCAGACTCGTGGATGGAAAGTGGGAAACTACAGGTAAAAAAACTTATTGTACTAGTCTGGGGTTCTATTCTTGATATTATCATAGGTAGAACACACTAAATGAGCATAATATCTAGTTTACAGGCCCAACCATGGGAGCTAGCAGTGGTTACTACCATTTTACTCAGTAGTTTTATCCGAACATAATTATTCTAGTTCCGAGATCTGAGAAGAAAGATTTATAGTCCTGGTCGCATGTTAGTACTTTTTAATAGCTCAATTGCATATCAAATTATCCTATGTCTTATTCCGGAAGTTATTATTGCTCTAGCTTTGGTTGGATTGGAAGTTTTTCAATTGTTCATACCATTTCGAGCTAAGCTATTTGAAGAATTAACATATTTTTTTAATCGCTAAAAATATTCACTCTCTCACGAACATTTTTACATAGAAATTATTATGAATCTTTACGTTTCAACCTAAAAATATTTGACTTTCAATTCGATTTGTCACCATGTGTGTTTGTTTCTTAAGGCCACAGATCTAACATTTTAGATACATTTTATATTAACTTGATAGTTTTATATTACATAGCTTAGCCTAGACCGTTTTTATCTAGACCTTATCCCTTAACTATTTAAGGATAAATTATTGATAGTAATTTTTTTATTTCCCAATTTTTTTTTTAAATGACTTTAACCATTTGATTAAAAATATATAACCAGGGAATATTTGACCTCCCTAATATCATAAAATACTGTTTTTGGGTTTAAAAAAATGTTTAAGGATATTTTAATATCAAATTATTTTTGAAAATTTTATTTATTTAGAAAAAAATTAAATGGTAAGATATCTAGTAATTGTTTGACATGACAAATAGAACTGTATGTATCTACTTGTTTTAACGAAAAGAATGGTTTAAGTTACGTTTACGGCTCTTACATTTTTGGTTCAAAATATTTTAAAAATTTCTCCAAAAATTTGTTTGAAATTGATATCTGGTAAGTCTTAAATATTGTACATAATTTTAAATATTAAAACATACAAAACATTTTAATAGTTCACTGAAACCCAATTTAATATTTTAATTAATTAACAATTGGTTTGGAATTGGTATACAGCGTATATATCACATGACTAATAAAACATATTATTTATCAAAAATATAATAATGTGAGAGTATTATATACCTACTTATAACAAATCTTAGAAAATTTGAAATTTTTCAAAAATGTATTTTAAGATTTAATTTAAAATCAATATATGGTAATGATTTTTCATGATAAATAATAATATGTTTTTATTTTTACTCATTATTTGTGTCTAGTTTTCAAATAAATAAGTCCAAAACCTTATCTCAGTCACCTTAGCGTGTCTGTATACTGATCTAAGGGTCTTGGGTTTGATTTCAGGCATGGACGATAACTTTATCATTGGTGAAATGTGAGCTTACTCTTTCACAGTGATAAATTAACGACTGGGGACCGGATGTCGTGCCTGTACTAGTCTTAAGTTAGATTATAAGGTAGGCCTATATGAAGATACAACAGGCCTAGCAAGCCAGTAGTGGAAAATATGTGGCTTGAATAAAAAAACTGACCCCGACAATAGGCTGGAAACTGTAATTGATGTAAAATAAAGTTAACAAATAAATTATTGATAACACTTGACATTTGTAAAAAATATTTGAACAATTCTTTTTGAAGCTAATATACGATTTATTTTATTGCTTTTAAAAAGATGATAGCTTACTTGAGGGTAGTTAAATGAATCAGTTTTGAAAATATTTCTCTAATATATAATTCACTATAGGAGATATTTTGTGCGATAGTTTCGTACTATTAATTATTCTATCTTCTAAAAAAATTAATTAAGAATGATTTACTAAGGACATTTTTTATATAAATTATTTATGTCTCTAAACATTTTGTTTAAAATGAATATTGTGGAAGTGTTTCACATAAAAAATTACACATTTATTTTCTTAACAATACATTTCACAAAGTTTCAGTTTAAGAGTACCTCAGCAACACTAATTACTCTAAAAAGGCACCCAGTTCCACTAGACTCTTATTACACCAGTGTCAACACTTCTAGGCATTCATTTGATATGCATTCGGATGTAGTCACATGATAGCCCTCTAGTTGATGAAATGTGTCGTGTTACCTAATAGAGGTCATAATGATCTTGTTAGCACTAGCAATGATCTGCCCGGGAAGTAAGACGGGATTATATTACGCTGTGGAGGATTACAATCTCACATGTATGTAAATTATTAGTAGACGGCTCGGACTAATTACTCTCTGATATTTCAATTCAGAGATTAAATGGTATTAGAGAACTAATCTGCATTTCGTAAGAAACTTTGTACTTAGGACCATGCATCATATACATAATTTTCGGTGGTTCCTATTTAAGGATGTAGTCCTTTTTAACACAACTTTGTGGTCACATGGTCTAAGGCATCACGCTCACAAAAGATGACGTGGCTGATGACGGGGATATTGGAATTTGAATCACGGCTGAGAAAACTTCGAGTGTTTTTTCATTAATAGATTCCCAATATCGTGCCACCATGCAAACGCGTATACACTTCCTCTAAATTTAACCTGTCTAATACCTAGCCCATTAGTTAATATACGCGCAAAACAAGAGACTGTTATAAGATGTGGTGTATGATAATTTTTGTTAATTTGTGAAAAAAAAATATTAATTAATCAATTCTTATATATTCTATAACTGCTTTCTTGAGACATAGATACTATAATGATTTAGTGACTATGAATGGTCAAAAATAGAATATGGATTACTTTTTTATATATTAATATTTTCAAGCACAAAAACAAAGTAAACAATGTTTTGTTTATTTTGTTCATCCATCAAAGAAAAGTAAAGCTGGCCACCTAATTGAAAAACTTTCACTTAGCAGCGCAAAGTTTAAAATTGAATTTGTTACTTTAAGAAGTAAAAGCATGGCAGCTCAATGAGAGCATAAACAATTGTGACTTTCGAAACAAAATTGTGAAGTTTGTACCTTACATATTCAGAATATTGCAAAATTTAAGTCAAAATATTTGGCTACCGTATCAGTAAAAATTATTTCTTTAATACCATGTCTCACGACCCGTTCGGGCTATGCGCCTACCAAATAATTAATCTAATATAATAAGAGTGATGACGGTTGAATCATGATGAAATGTAACAGCATTTTATTGGAGAGCGTGTGTAAAACCATTCTAATTCTCCAAACTAATTACACTTGACTGGGATTGAAATCCCAATATTCCTGTAAACGGTATCTCCATGGGAGAGGAACGCATTAGACCACGCAACCAACGCAGTGTTTAGAAAAAAAACACAATATATTGCTATCAGTATTTATATTATCATAGAGTTCGAAAATGATAGATTGACTTCAGCTCTCTTAATTATAACATGTGATAACTGAACATGATTATGTAAATATTATTATTGCTGTCTTAACAGGAGATCTTTGAGCAAATTATTGACTATATATATATAAATATATATATACGTATATATATGCCTATTTAAAAACTAGCACAAAATCTTAAAGTGTGAAATTGTATATTTATGACGAGATATACTTTGATCCTTAGAACTGAGAATACAAATCCTATTAGTAAGCTGTAAAGTGGTAATCAAACCTAATATTTTCCTCTCTAAGAAATAATATTGAAAATTAAGTCGTGAGACCGATGGTATAGTGGTCTAAGGCATA
The DNA here is from genome assembly GCA_039000515.1 of Timema cristinae. Classification (NCBI taxonomy): domain Eukaryota; kingdom Metazoa; phylum Arthropoda; class Insecta; order Phasmatodea; family Timematidae; genus Timema; species Timema cristinae. The sequence goes on from JBCFYV010001001.1 coordinate 38,336,879, forward strand.
AAACTCGCAATGTACTGGATTGACCTTGACGAGAACGTTAAATTTCAATCTTATTCACCATAAATATTTTAGTGTAATGTATATTTTTTATTTTTGTGAGTTTTCCGTCCTATATCCACGCTAATATAATGAATAATTTCATAAAACTCCCCTTCTCATCTCAGCCCCTCATTTGTGGTGATTTTTACATTTGTGAATAATCGCTCTGTTTGTTCAACTTCTCTCTATGTGAACGTGGGCGCATTTATTCTAGTTACCCTCCTCATACATTACTAATTAATGACGTGTTTAAGAGCCTGTCTCACCCCCAGATATCACTTGGTTTTAATGTTTGATATGAAACACCAGGAGTCGCATCGTAGTGAAGTTTTCCGTTATCGACAATGGAAAATACTACATTGACACCACTGGATATCTGTTTATATTTTGAAAACTAAAAAAAAAAAAAACATTTAAAATAAAACATTTTTCCTTGATCCATTTCCGTATTTTTCAAATCAATAATAGAGAAACCAAACTTTGATGCTTTTTCCAGTTAAATAATAGTATTGTTTATAATATTTATACTTTTTGGATGTAAAAATTATAATAATGTCGTCTTTATCTGAGCAAAGTTAAGGCCACCACATTTTCTTACAGTTAACGTAAGATACACTTTAAATTTAATTTAATTTATTTTAAGTATTTAACGTAAAATATCTGTAACAAATGATTATCTTAGCACACGATTATATACTAACTAAAAGATAGAATAGACATAACATCCAGCTCCAAGAACGGTAATTTATCTCTTTGATAAGGAAAAGCCACATTTCACCAATGATAGATTTTGTGGACATGCCAGAATTCAAACACGGAGCCCTTGAATCAATAGACACTCTACCAACTGAGCTAATGTGTATAGACTCTTAAAAATATGTACTAAAATAAACGACAAAGGATCGTAGTGTTGGACTATTCAATATAATAAAATGCCGGCCATGTTTGGTCAAGCTATGGGGGCCGCTACGCTATGTAAAGCTTATTCTCTTCTTGCAAATAACTCTAGAATAATATTGTTAAAATGTTAGGAAAATAATTGTGATTAGAAGGAAAGGCTAAAGTAATGTGGCATTGTTTTGCCACTGCACCAAAGTGACAATGGTGTTGTTGCTGGACTTTCGTTATGGAAAGTGTGCTCGTAAATGTGAGACATATATTTATTAAAATAGATTGCTAGACACAAAGGATATTAATTATTACAAGAGGTAAAGACTAGGAGTCTAGCATAATGAAAACACATTTTCATTATTTTGAACAGAGGATGGAAAATCCAATGATGTATTTCATTTAAAAAAAAACTCGTCCTAGATTCAAACCTGGAGCTCCTCATCGTTATCAATCAAGTATATTGAATGCATAACACCTTAAACCCTACAACCACATGTGTTGGCGTCACATTATTGACTTCTGTACATTTGTTTAGTGTATTTACAATAAAATGCATTTGTGATTATGAAAACGAAAGCCTTGCACGAGTGTTTGTTACAATGAAAATAAGCGCTCAAGAAGCTGGTGAAAGGAAACTATACCCCGAATTCGGCAAGAAGAACAATATCTAGTTACTAAAGCTACTAAGGCAATTTTAATATATTCGTACTGATGCTCTTGGACTCGGGGCCCGGCGTGTGTGGCGTTAGCTGGAAGGTCACGTGGTCTCGTTCTCCGGCCACCACGCAGGTGAGACCAGAGTTCTAAACACACTGAGACTCTGGGCCTTCCGTGTGTGGCGCTAGACGGAAGGTCACGTGGTCTTGTTCTCCGGCCACCACGTAGGTGAGACCAGAGTTCTAAATACACTGAGGCTCTGGGCCTTCCGTGTGTGGCGCTAGCAGGCAGGTCACGTGGTTTTGTTCTCCGGCCACCACGCAGGCGAGACCAGAGGTCTAAATACACTGAGACTCTAGGCCTTCCGTGTGTGGCGCTAGCAGGCAGGTCACGTGGTTTTGTTCTCCGGCCACCATGCAGGCGAGACCAGAGATCTAAATACACTGAGACTCTGGGCCTTCCGTGTGTGGCGCTAGCAGGCAGGTCACGTGGTCTTGTTTTCCGTCAACCACGCAGGTAAGACCAGAGTTACAAATACATTTGATTCCGTTGGTCAAACATGATAGCTCACCGGACTGATATATCATCGGTCAGTCATCTACATTCACTTTACTGTTTAAACCTGAACTCCAGTTTGTTTGATCAAAACCAGCTCATTACTGTGATGTCGATAAATGGATATGAAATTACTTCAATCGTTGATATTTTTGTTAACCAACATTAAAAATAACGCTTCCAAACACGAACATAATAATTGGTTTCAATACAAGTCAATTATATGGAGATGTCACATTTGATATATATTATTAATAACAATAAAATAAAAAGTAATTTAGTAAAACCTGCAAATAAATATGTTTGGATTTTATAACCTATTCTTTTTTTTTCACTTTTTTCTAACACAAAGATAGAAATGTACAATGTTTATATAGACTACTTTCTATTGCTGATAGCCTAGCTATACTGACAATATATATTTCCAGTGGTCAATTTCAAAGTTATAACTAATAAAGATAAACATTTTTACACAGTTTACTTTACAATGCTTTAAGTTGGTTGTGTTTTGTGTTTTTTTTAATATTTATTATTGCTGCTAGGTGATGTTTTGACTCTATAACAGACAATAATACCCTCACACCCAAAATCAAATACTCTTATTATAAATAAAAAAAACATGGTGTTGACGATGGGAAAAATATTTGAGCTCTATGGTGAATGGGCTATTAACTATTTAACTATTAATACATCTTGGGTTATTTACTTTCGGTGGCGGATATTCCACGTTGTTAGAATCATACACACTACAGTGTGAGATCTACATAGTATCGTCTGCCCACAGTAGATAGGACAGCATGTATTCAATTCAGTCCCTTACGTGACATTGTGCTGAGAATCTGTTGGTGTGGCACCTGGCACTTGAGAACACGTAATTGACACGTGATCGAGTTTTCGGCCCACGGATTATCGGCCGGCTGAAACGGAACCGGAGCTAATGTAGGCGTTATGACGCATTACGCTTGATGGATCTTCCGTCCAGTGTAACACAAAACATAGTTTTATATATAAATAAATGTATCAGCGTTTCGTCGGAGCGTTCTCAGAGTAACTCCAGGCTAAGTATAAATTGCACTAATTATAGTTTAAAAATCATTATCACTTCTCTTTGACCCATTCTTTTTGTTGTATGTATAGCTAATATTTTGTGTAATTTTTTCTTCAATAAGAATAGTTAGCATTAGTTAAATGGTATACAACATCATACAAACTTTCTAATATAGTCTATTCATGTTCTTAGCCAAATATTTCGAAAACCAAACAGTAAACTACCCAAATACGGTTTCGATCATGTTAAAAAGAGAAAATTGTTTATTTTTTAACCAAACGGCCTCAATTGGAAGGCATATTTGTGTACACATTTTATATTGTGAATGACGAATGTTTAGGAGGTTGTTATGATGATTCGTTAAACAAATAAAATATAAAAGCTGACCCAAAAGGTGGTGTTAGCATTCCTTAGGCAGAAACCATGATGATGGCCCAGTTAAAATGGGAGGTTTTGAAACCTCGCGGCTGTAGACAAGACCATAAGGAGGTCACGCTGCCTGCCACGGGCCACGTGGGCTAAGTGGTCAGGTTCATCAAGTACCAGTCGGGGCTGCCACTTGAACCCAGGGAACCAGGTTCGACGATTGTGCAGGAACCGCTTAGCTGTTAGACAGGCCATTGGTTAAACCTCACAATACCTCGTTTTGTCACTCGCTTCTTTATATTCTCTAAGTTATTTATTTTAACTTCATTTCTAACATCACAATTACAATATATATAGTAGTAATAATACAAATTCTACAAGCCAAGTGTAACGTAAATCACAAACCCACACAAGTAATCATATCACCTCCCTCTTATCCTCGACCAAGGACATCCTGACAGATCAACAAAGCTCACACATTTAAGAACAGAAATTGGTTAAGGTGGCAATTTTTAATGTAATACTTTCCCCAGATACCCATTTTATAAGAGGTTACAACCATTGTTGATAAACTTAGAATTTTAGAAACTAGGTAAAAATTAAAAAACCTCAGAACAAAAGATTTCCCAAATAAACTAATATACTGTGGTATTTTCCATGTAATACCCTTATCAGATGTCTATTTTAAAGGACTAGAAAGGTTAAGCCATTCAAAAATATTTAAAATTAAAAAAAAAATGTTTGAGATGACGTAACCCATAATTTGACAGGTAGAATAAACAAAATCCCGATATACATACATTTAGCATTTAAGTATCAAGTTTTAATAAAATCCTACAAACCATTTCGGCTGTATCCCCAAAAGAGACAAAGATACAGTCAAATACTAACACACAACATTGGTACTTACCGAAACGTAAAATAAAAAAACAAACATTTTATAGATTGGTAGAATGCGATGCTGTTATGCACTTGATATGCGCTGAGTTTATTGGTAAACACGTGTAAGCTTGATAATACCGCCCACCTGTTGCTCTATTCCTGCTTGCCTGATATGCATTTTATAAAGCATATTATTATCTTTTGTCTTCGCTGTTGGAAATACATGAGATGAAAGCAGAACTAAGCTTGACCGTTCAAGGTCCTGAGGTCGTTGATAGAAAGATCCAACTATCTCCAATATCTTGGTATCGTGGTTAGCTTTTCTGGTTACTAATATAAAGGTCCAAGGTTCCAGCCCCGGTGATACCATGGGTCTATTTCCCGAAAGGGGACTGTTCCTATGGTTGCCATGGTATGGTAAGTTAGGCTTAATTTAGGTTTAAGACTTCTACTGGTATCACATAAACATAGTCATCTCATTGGGATAAAATAAACAAACCTAAATATTGCTCCAACAACCACTGCCTTATTTTTAAATCTACATGCTTTGAAATTTGTACTATGGTAACTCATACTTAACCTTAACCTTCTTTAGTGGTATTGAATTGAGACTATTGGTGAAGTAATGGGGCTACTGCACTATTAATAAATGCTATAAATAAATTATAATGTAGTGCAACATAAAACAGAATGGTAAATTAGAGGGTGTTTAGTTCGCTCTCACCCCTGAGTTTCCCTTATAACATTAAAACTAACGGGCGTAATTGGTATATGAGAAGCAGTCAGTGAGTGAAACACCCTGTACCATATCAGCGAACACGCTATCTACAATGACAGAATTGATGGGTTATTTTTCCAAATGTTAGCTAATATGAAGTTACGTTGGATCCAAATGTGCTACATGAACAAAACCTACACGAGACATTTTAAATAAGGGTAAACACTTTAAGCACATGACCAACACATAGGATTATATGTGACACCAACAATTTTAAAGTGTAAAGCCTGTGAGGATGACTTTCAGGAACAAGACAGATAAGGTTTTTTGGCGAATAAAATATATATTATTCATTTTATCATATATTTGAACATTTAAACACTGCCAATATAATGGCAATGTCTTACCTTTGTTTGTATTATGCTTTTTATTAATAGAATAAGCACGTGTTAGTTGGAGCATGCTCATCCCTTACACTGAACTTTTGAGTAACTAAGTGTGCCCTATTCTCATTCCTTGCATTATTGCTTATTTGTGTCATTAAAATAAGCTCATCTGCCCAGATCCCTTACAACCATTATTTGGATTTATTAAAAAACTAGATTCCCCTGAACTTAATATTGATGACAAAACACACGGATAACGTTTCTCATGTATAATAATCGTTAGTTTGAATGTAAAGTATGTACTATACGTAATCATTCTAAGGCTCACATATGACTAATTGGCCCTTGTATTTTTTGTATAACTGCATCTATTACAAGACCGTAACCTTAATTATGTTAATCACTGATGTCCTGATATATTAGTTAATTTAAACAATTCTTTCATCAAATTAAAAAAAAAATCGTTGGGAAATCTAAGGTTAACTAGGTTTTTTTTTTACTTTTAATTTACGATCAATTATTTTAAAGATATACTTTTCTATTTTGAATATTTTTAGCAAATTTAGAAATTTATTTCATAGAATTTTGATTATAATAAATCAAATATTTTTCGTTAAAATGTACCTTAATTTTTTATCAATCGGATCTAAAAATATATATGCGAGCTAAATGTTATTTACCATCTTTCAACAAAAAATAGTTTT
>JBCFYV010001001.1:38343224-38353224 GCA_039000515.1 Timema cristinae
TAACCACAAGAGAAACGGAGATAGAATGACTACAGTCTCTGTGCGTTTTGTCAAAAAAGGAAAATAAATTACTTTTAGCTGAATCAAAATCCTCAAAAAAAACTACTAAAGCACTTGCCAAACAATGTAAGTTCGTAGACAAAGAATTTGAATGTTCATAGGAGTTACTTTTTGAAAATACAGGTTATTTCTGTAACACAGCAGACTACAGAGGATATAATTCCATACGTGTCTTGACTCTAGACTTGGGTCTTTATAAGCCAGTTCAGCAACTAATTATGTCACGAGTTGAGCTTCATCGCCGTTGTATTGTGTAGCCAGGCAAGTAGCATACAGCTTTTGCAATGATACGTGCAATTTTAATTTAAATTTATAGAATTGTAATTCCACACTTGTGGTCAGTGCTGTATGGTGATAACACAATCAGACAAATCATTTCAGATAAAAAGTTCAGACGTGCGGTTGAAGCACACATTCGTTTTCTAGTCATTCTGCAAGATTGCTAATTTTAGTATTTCTTTGAAGAACATGGAAGATTGAACATTAGTGTTTAAAATGAAATGCGAGAGCTACGAGCCAGATTCAATGAAACTGGCGCACAATACTGTCTTACTAAACTCCTCTTGGCAATGCAGAAGTGTGATCTCTTAAACAAGATGAACAAATTGATGAACAACAGGAATAGCTAAAACCAACATTCCGAATGTTATGAAAATATATAAGAATGGTTGACAGTTTTTAATGTTCTTGAGATCTGTCAAGACTGCTAACTGGGATCTGCATCTTTCTTTACTAGAAGATTTCGTAAAATACTTCTTTGTATTAGATTTGACAAACTATTCTGGAATGACCGACTGGTAACTTATGATATGAGAACTTTGAAAGAATCAGATCCAGATAATTGGCATAAGTTCAAAAAAAGAAACTGTGTAGTAAATAAGTCTAACATACCGATTTGGTCTCTAGCTTGTGATAAATCATTAAAACATAAAAACAAAGCAATCATGGGAGTACTGGTTGGAATATCACGGCAACCGAGTGATCTCGCTTGCTTTTTCTTAAGAGGGCGTGAGCTCCAAAGGGCATCACAAGAAATAATGAGTATATGTGGTAGATTATTCAAACCGAAAGCTATAAAGTACCATTTAAATTATGAAACCGCTTCTAGAGCCCAAGATAAAGTCATTTAAATCTTATATGGTGAACTGGAGGTTATTGGAAATACTTTTCAATTCGAGGGTCCCGAGTTAATGAACATAAAACAAAGGCTTCATATAACGAGCAAATCACATCTGATGTTGGACGTATTGAATCATTAGGAACAGGTTTGTATGAATCCTTCAATTCAGATAGGCTTTTTGATGGATCAATCAGTCAATGGGCACCTTTAAAAAATAACAATATAGAATTATCTTCTACCACCAACAAACAAATAAAAGTAAAGATTACTGGAACCATTACGAAGTTTAATGCAGATCATTAACTTTTTGCATGACTTTTGATTGTCGTACGACTTCAACAAGCAATAGACCTACGCACAACCTTAAGGAAGAATGAAATGTAGGTTGTGCCTATATCCATGTTAGCACAAGATGGTACAATGCATCAGTGCCCAGTTAAAAGTAAACTAATTAATATCTTGAAGTCGGTTGTGGAACACGCTGCAAAAAAACTCCTTAACATATGTTCAAGCTCACCAAGCAAATAGCTGGGTTGCAATAGTGGACAGAATGGGAGAGTTGTATGTAGGCTCTTGTAAACCATGGCAGTTAAAACCGGTGAAGATCTTGCTGATGTGTTCACCCAAAAGATCCAAAGTAAAAACCGGCAGTATGATGAACTTCATATTGTTTTCGATACTTACTTAGACAAATCAATCAAGAATCTTACTAGAGGTAAGAGGCTCCATAGAAGTGTAGCAACACAGTACAAAATATGTGACACCACCTACATTTTAAAGATAAATATGAAAAAATCTACTGCCACACACTCGTACCAAAGATGAATTAACCACCTATCTTGCACCAAAAATGCTACGTCATGCAAAGAAAGCAGCAAAAAAGTGTTGTTTTGTGGCGTAGCGAAGTTTCTGTGACGCATTGCTCTTTGGATTGTTTAAAGAGTGGTCAAGAGGAAGCCGACACAAAAAACTTACTACATGCCCTTAATGCCAAAGACAGAGGTATAGATACACTACTAGTGTTTGCACAAGACAAAGATATTATAGTTTTGCTAGTGAGACGCTATTCAAGACTTTCAGAACACACATACTTTGTGCCAACATCAGGTGAGGCAATAACAGTACAAAACATATTTGTATCACTCGGGGCACTAAAAGCTTCAGCATTGCCCAGATTTCACGCATTATCAGGTTGTGACTCACCGAAAATTTGTTTAGGAAGGGAAAGTTAACATATTGGAAATCATTTATTTCAGCGAGTGAAGAAGAACTTATTGCTTTGCAAAAGCTTGGTACCAGTGACTCAATGCCTGATGATATTGTTTATCAGCTGGAAGCATTATTTAATGCGTTTATCAGGCACACACCTCAACAACATCACTTTCAGAATTATGGTGGTCAATGTTTCCGGCCAAGCAAGCCGTTGGAGATGAGCTACCTCCCACTAGGCGCTCCCTTATACCTGCTCTTAAGAGAGCTAACTTTCAAGCATTTGTGTGATCAAAAGATGAGGAACCGAATCCGGCCATCCCTAATCCAGTTGGACACATTTCGTGTGTGGTAGAGGGAGTGCCTACCCCTGTCATGTGTGAATAACCATGTGCCCCGGAGTACCTTCTGAAACTGATTAAATGTTCATGCTGGAAGAACCGATGTTCACAACCTTTCAAATATTTATCAAACAATCTGTCTTGCACAGAAATGTGTAGTTGCAATACCGACAGATTCACCGACTTATTTCACCGATAAAGATAGTGATGAAGCTGATTAAGCTAATTAAAATCTTCCTAATGTATATTTATGTGCATATAATAATCTAATTATTTTAAACTTCATTTATAAAGTAATGTAAATGAATGTAATGTGAAGCATATTTCCTATAATGTAATTAAAGCCATTTTCACACATAATTTTTCTATACCTTTTTACCTTAAATCCAATTAGCAACCAAAATATTGGTCTTTCGCAATACTTGCTAAGGAAGTTTTTATAGCTCTTAAGAGTAAATTTCCAACAATCTTAAATTTAAAAAAAAAATGAATAGTGACCGATATAAGGCCGTTTGTTTATATTGAAATGGTGGCCATCTTGGATGACGTCACCACAGATATACGTAACAACTGTGAGGGTGTCACCATGAAAATTACTGAACTACATTATTTGAATTCTGGTCTAGCAACGTCAGCACTGTAAAGTAAGAAGGTACGTTTGGTCTAGCAACGGACCGAACTGGTCGAGGATTGTGTTTTTCCTTACTTGTGGAGAGGTAATTAAAAACAGAAAGGTGTACAGATCATTAAATAAACCAGCAAAAACATTGTTCATCCAAACCACTATATACTAATGCTAAACAGAAATTAAAATTTAACGCTAAGTGCAATTCATTTAAACATTTACAACAATTTAATCCCGCATGTACAAAACAGTTCATTGTGTGTGTTATTCAAGACAAAATTGGTGAGTCCATTAATCATTCATATCTAAATTCAAAATAGTTAACAAGTGACTTTGTTCATTATACTCCTTTAATTTGTTTCCTAAGACATCTGTTTATTTTATTCCATGATTTTATTTTTAAGACAAGCCAAAGTAAATGTGTTAATAATAATAATTAATTAGTTGTGTTCAGATCATGGATAGGATCAGAAATCTTATTTTAAACAGAAGACAAATAAAGTCACGAGTAATTAGTTTTTAATAATGTTCATATTTGATTTGGTAAGATGTAAAAAATGATAAAAGATTATTTTCTTGTTTTTTCCATTATTTTATCCTTATTTGATATTAGCCTCAGTATTTTATCACGACATGTTTCGATGTTATTATTGATGTGACACCAACATCAAGTCTGAGAAAAAACTAATGTAGTTTTTTTAAATTATATGGAGATATGACAATAAAATTGTAAGGTTAATAAATCTAAACAATTAAAAATGTAAATAGTGTAGAGGCAATATATAGTAAATACTTATAATCACTTAAATAATCAAGTTTGTGTATTTAAAAGATTATTTAATAATATATTATTATAATACCATATACAATATTTAAAAAATAGTCACTTAATATAAATTATTAATTCAACTCCTCAGAAACAACTAATAAACATCATAGAGCTATGAGAGCTTTGAAACATCCGACAGATGTGGGATGCACTACTATACATCCTATCATAAGTAATTTAGATAAATTGACACACGGATAAGAGGAAGCCATCATATTAGTGAATACACTACAGTCAATGAAAGAACTCATTATACAACTTACTGATTTTATGAAAGGGTTCTCAAACATTTGGAAAGTTAGTTGTTCCACTTAAATAAAAGGTTAAATAATTATGTACCTCCATGTGCTTATTTCATAATTTGGAATTTGTGCAACCAAGAGTATGCGTTTATGGTTAAAGGACAAACCTACAAAAAATAAACAATATTATAAAAAAAATTAACCTATTAATTATTGCACGTAAACTATTATTAAATTTATTCAATATTAATATAATTGATAGGCTTGTTATTTTGGAACAATCTACGATATATAGGGCTTTATCTTCGTTATTTCAAAGGTAAGTCAGATTCATGTCGAAATTTTGTCCTATAATTATTTTTAATATCCAACAAGGCAGAAACCCTATTTCACACAAATACGAATTAGTTATGCTTTGTCTAAAATAACTTCATCTTTAACAAAAAATTGGAGAAGCTGACTTTCTTAAACTCGTTTATTATATTTCCATTAGATGATTTCTATTAGCTGATATTTTATTCTGTTGGATTTCTAAATTAATGAAATGTGATCTCTTATCCAGATTTAATTTTCTTGATTTTCAGGAAAGTATTAACAAAATATTTAACAAGATCCAAGCAATTATATTTTATATCTTCAATTATAATTTTATTCATTTTTAGGTCATTTCCCTAGATAAACTCTTTTAATATATACATTGCAACAATCTTGTTCTTTCTTATTTCCTTGATTATTTATTCGAGTTTAATAACAGCTGCCTTTATTTCGTGTGTTATACTGAAAACGGACGTATTTGGATTTTTATTTTGGAATCTAGTTCGTTCAGGCATCCAAACATACCAAATGGATTAGCCAAAGATCATTAGTAGAGCAATGAGAGAACTCTAAATGGTATAATGCTAGGCAGTTCTACTGTACTTCTCAACGTAATTCAAGGAGTCGAGTTAAAAAAAAACCTTTCTTCCTTATAACCATTTAACTTATGTATGAAGAACTGGCTTATTGTGGTCGCTGCACATTTTACCACACAATATTGTAAATAGTCTTGAGTTAAGGTCTAGGAATTTTAAAAATTTACTATTTATACTGATTGGGTTGACCAAGGGTTTTAGTTCCTTGGTCATTGACTTTGTAGCCAGCGCCTCACGGTGTATGCTTCAATATGTTAACGTTGCATCTGAAGCACCTTCTTTAATTTCAGCGTAAACACCACCACGACTGTCCGTGATTACGAGTGACTCCTCAGGACATACGCCTAAACAGTTTTACTAGTTGATATTATGAACAGTGACCAAATTATTGATTTTACCCGTATTAGAAACTACATCTGCAGTAGTATTATTTGGAAGTGCTTCACATAGTAAACATTCCCCACCTATGCCTTGTTTTCCTTCAAACCGTATGTAAGTCATTGAGTGTGCAATATTTGATAGAACAGGTATTTAATCAACCCGAATTGCAAAAATTCTGTTTTTTTTAAATATTTTTTTTATGGATGTTGGGAATGCCAGGCCTCCACCGTGGCTCGGATCCCACGTTAAACTGTAGATCCTCCATTTCATCTCACAATCACCGAACCTTTACACATGAGCGTAAGTGCGTATAACCCGAACGGGTAGTAAAACGCGGTGCTAATAATAATAATAATAATGTTTTTTTTAATAGTCTGATCTAGTTTTTGTTTTACTCGGGCTGGTGATTCTTTTTCTTGGTCTGCCATTTAATTAATTCTCCGAAAAACTATGTCATTTTATAGAGAAACAACCCTCAATTTTGTTGTTGCTGATGGACCAAGAAATGATGTTACAATATATTTTGCTACAGGTGGAATTAAAGTTTCTCCAATAGCGCGAGGTCCTTCAGTTTGAGCAATTATCAGAATAATTAAATAAAACGTTTCATCGAATTGTTTGTTTGTTAGATGCGCAAAAATAATAAACTGATTTTTTATTATTTGTTTCAATTCACTTTGATGTTGTTGTTTTTTAAATCGTCAGTTTTGTTTTAAAATACTTATGTGCGATGTATAAATGACATTTCAGAAGGAATAGTTTAATCAAGGAATTTGAGAATTGTTCGTAACAAATAACGATTGTGAATTGTGCTCATTTTCATATCCACACCTAGTTGATCTATACAACAAACACGCTTACTTTATTATATTTTAATCCATTTTTTTTATTTCCCAGAATCTTCATAGGACTCTTGAGTTAAAACTGCAGTTATTAGGGGTGACAAAGTCATCTGCTAGTCGTTTCCTCTTTAAATGTTCAATTTTAACAAGTTGTTCATTATAGATACGAGTGATCTGAAAATAAAATATAAACAAAATTACTAAACGTTTAAATCGAATAGAAGATCGAGTAATAAAATAACTGGACCAGATATGTTTTTAGTGGATACATCTCCAAGTAATAACTTTCTCACCGTGTCTGTATAAATAAGGGGAACTGTAAATAAAATATTTTGTGTGGCTATTTATATATATGTATTTATATTTTTGTTACTACCTGATTCAAGGTAATGTACCACTAGTGGTTCAAGTTCCACAGTTTGAGAACCGTTGCGCTATGGCAGTAATAGCTTGGAAACTCATTGGCGCACATACAAAAGTTCGCCCTTCCTCCCTATCTTGTGCTAGTTCTATCTACTCCACATCGTTATACTCCATTTATTTTAGGCTAATTCTAATGCTATTTTCCCATCTGCATCTATTTCTTCCCAAGGATCTCTTCTCATTGGGTTGGCCAGTCATGGCCCTGAAAACTGCTCTAGATTCCCCATTCTCACTGCATGTCCAGTCCGCCGTAATCTACGAGTCTTAATTATCCGAACAATGTCTTGTAATTAGTAAAGGGTATGTAATTCATTTGTATATAACTTCATCCACTCCCCAGTAGCCTAATCACTTTTTGGACCAAATATCTTCCTACGCACCTTGCTTTCGACCACTCTATATTTGTTCTCGTCATGTAAGGTAAGAGACTACGTTTCACACCCAAATAGAACAACCTGTATAGTTATGGTTTTGAATATTCTGGGTTTGTAGCGTTTAAAAGACCTATCTTGATATATTAATGTTTGTACGACACCATTAGGGTGACATTTGATATAACGATTGAATTGGATACAAGTTTGCTATTCTGTATTGTAATAATTAAAAAGGGATGGTGTCTTATTTTAGATATTAAAAGTTCAGGTTTTTAATAGTTTTTTTTAAATTTAAGTAGATAAAGTTTAAAGTTTTTGTAGGTATTTCACCCGTTGTAGATTTTAACAAAAGCCCGACTATTACGTCATATGCATGATAATTCCCGACACGTGAGATTTAGAACACAGATTAAGATGTCATAGACTCTACCTACACGGCTCCTCGTCAGGAAGGAAAGAGTTATTATTAAATAATTTGTTCACTTTATCATCCCCTTCCAAAAGTTTTTTTTTTATACATGGCCCATATTATTGTTTGAAAAATTTAATTAGATAATAACCGAGTCAACATTATTATTTTTTGTCATTTGAATCACCACTTGAATAACCAAGTCATTGTCCATAAATAAATGTTTAGCAAGTATAATTAAGTATAACACGTCAGTTAATACATCCATATTTTATTGTAATTTAATATTAATTTTCTTAAAATCTTTTAGCAGGTGCAGATCCCAGATTTTAATAATTATTTTTCCTTCTTCAATGTTACAATTTCTGCTACCTGAAGGCTACATTCTTCAAATCCAATTATAATTTATTTTTAAATATGTAAATAGGCAGTTAAAATAATATTTTACTTATTGTTTCGAGTTTCCTAACAAATTAAGTGCCTAAAATGGTTTATACTTTCATAAGAAACAACTATGATTAAATATTTTAATATCATCGAAAGTAAGAACAGCAATTTTGTAAAACACTTTGAAGTCTCTAATGTATAATATTTACTAAGTTTCAAGTTTAGAGTTATTCATAAATAAACTACTATATGGTTATTAAAAATATTATATGGTATTCGAAATTAATATTTCAACACTACATGCTTTCACATTGATTTTATCTTCATGTTGACATGTTTATTATTATTTCAATTCTTCATCATGCATTCAAATGCACTTTTAAATTGCCAATTTACCTCTGACAAGACATGTATTAATCACAACTGGTGAATGTGTGGCATGCCAGGCCTCCACCGTGGTTCAGATCCCACGTTAAACTGTAGGTTTTCCATTTCATCTCACAACCATCTTACCATTACACATTAGCATAATTGCGTATGAACCGAGCGGGTAGTATGAGGCAGTGTTAATTGTAATAATAATAAATTGCCAACCCTAGATTCGTTACAAGTATTCAGATGAGGTCAAGCAGTTGATGAGGCGGGGAAGTTGGCAAGCCCTTACCTTCTTTTCTAAGTACCATGAGGGTAAATAAAGATGGAATTTCCTATGTTGGTACATTAAGCATTAGCTTGGCTAGAATTAAAAATATAACAACGAATTATTAATCTTGATTACTTAAAAAACTAATTACCCTCCTCGGTGGTGTAGTTATCCAACGTGCTAGTTTCGTGTTGAGCTATAATTCCGAGGACAAAGGTAAACTGGGTGGTTTTCCCTAAATGGTTTTTCACTTTCACTCCACGCAAATTATGGTTCACTTCCTCTATATGTAACCTTCCCAATTCTTAACCCTTAAACGTAATTTGTACTTAAGCGTACTACCCGAACGGGTAATAAGACGGAGTCCTAAGTGTTACTTAAACAACCAAACTAAGGAACATATAACGTCACAAATATGGTTTTGAATCTTGAACTTTCTATCCTGTATTTGTTTACATGAAAATTTAACTATTTATTAGAACAATAACGTATATTTAGGCTGTTAGTGATGTGAATAATTCTATAGACATAGTTCGGCCAACATTTATATGTAAAATGTCCGTAAAACGGGTAATTATTGCTTTGATTAATTTTTGTTTCTTTGATAAATATAATAATAATAATAATGTTGCGATTTTTAGAACAGAGTCTAGTGATCGAAAACAATTATCAAATTAAATCATACAAACGCAAGTAACACAGTTAACGACTGCTGTAAGGTATCAATCACATACACATACTATGTTTTATTAAAACTGTTCGGTTTGTAAAGTTTGATTACCATTTTGAGAGTGTATCATTTAGCTACATATTATTTTGTTACGATTAAAGTAGTGACTAAACAGGAAGTGTACTGCAGGAAATATTATGTCTGATAAATATAGATTATATCATTAGTTAGAATAGAGTTTTTTATGTAAATTTATAGATGTTATGTTTTATCTAACTTTGAGTGCCCTGTTATCAATTATATTTACCAAAGAGAAAAATTATTCAATTTAAAACAAATAATTAAGGGATAATTTATTACTTAACTTAATGTAAAAAGATCAATAAAAGTGCTAAATTTTATTAGAAACTTCCTCTCTTTTATAGATAAGATTTATCTGCGCTAAGTGAACAAAATCATGTCAATACAAGATTGTATCAACACATGACTTACAAACTAAGTTAAACCAGGGTATAAAATATAACACTAACCGCT